>CM077161.1:135780454-136267954 GCA_039583875.1 Platanthera guangdongensis | reverse complement strand
GAGAGTTCCTCCACCCAAACTCACCCCATCTATGACACTCGATTAATTGACAGGACATGAGGAGCCTCCGTGCCATACATAATTGTACCCCCACCTCGATAGTATCCTGGCGTGGCGGCGCTTCTGCAGCTCACAAACACCCGTGCATACGACCCCTGTGCCTGGTGCTCTCCTCCATACTTATTTTATCACGTGCACGGGGGTTTGAAAGCTGCAGAAGCACCGCCGCTCCGGGACACTGTCGAGGTAGGGGTACTGTCTCGTAGGGCATGTGGGATCCCTATGCCATGTCAATTGATCGAGTGTTGTAGAGAGGGCAAGTTTAAGCGGAGGTACCGTCGCCGCTAGGGTACTGTCGATGCGAAGAGCATCGAGAATGGGTGTAGCCCATGCAAAGATGCTCATATTTATATATGATTATTGTTATCACAACATGAAAATAATATTCAAAGGAAATGTTGAAATTGCAAAATAGTATGATGTCCATTGATAGCTTGAATGACAAACACAATTTTATGCGGGCAGAGGCAGGATGCGGGAGAAGAATGCCCGGGAGACATCAAAAAGTAGGGACATTTATAAAGACTTGCAGAGAAGAAGTTAGCATGCCCTGTCAAAAATCCAGCCAAAAATAAACTACAATTTGAACAATAATATATCACTAAATACACAACAACATTAAACAACCAACCTTTGACAAAATAGATGCATTTAATTTGATAGGCTTAGGTACATATGGTAGGAAGATCACCAGAGTCACATCGTACAGTCATGGTTGCCACTTGAGTAGATTATATATAATGCAATATATATATTTTTATACATACTATTTCAAATACATTACATCATATATTACAAAGGAACTTACAATATTTTCTAAAGCAGTAGTGCTACGATGGTGAACGCTGGTAGGCACAGGACCCTCAAACCATTGCAATTACCATAAAACATACCATGGTTCCATATACAAAAAGAACGAATGCCTGTGATTTTAATATTATATATGAGGTAAGCAACTGTTGAAAAACTTACCTGTGACTATTTTATGTTGATTTTTTTCTTTGCAGCTTCGATGTCATAAGACTTTGGCATAACAATCTTTTTGTGTCTGTGAATGCTTGAAAAACAAAAATCCATTGTTCTATGATACTTACGTCCCTTGGCACCCTTGGTATTAGGATTTTGGGTCTGTTATATTGGTAGAGATTAGGCATATCATGCCAAGCTGCTTTGTCGTCAACACCATTCTGTCCAATATATTTCTTCGGCCCATGTCGGAAACCTACGATCGTGTGTATGAGACAGTTGTCCTGATTGTTTAGACATGACTGTATGTGGTAATAAAAAACTGTCAATATAATGACATAACAGTAGTCAGAATTTTTATTACAGTAGAGAATAATACATCAACCACCACAAACAACATTATATTAATCTATATCAGTAATCTATGATTTTAACAGCAATAAGATGATCACGTCACAAACAATAACTTACTTTAATCCTTCACTCTTGTATTTCCTTCTCTGTTGACAACCAAATCGCAATATGCTTGAATGTACCTGCAAGTTGATATAAAACTATTGAAAAAGGTTAGCCTAGCTAGAAGGTATTTGTACTCTCGAATATTTGTATTATGGCTTTTCATTTCTATGATTTTAGCAGCAATAAGATGACCACATCGAAAACAGTAACTTACTTTAATCCTTCACTCTTGTATTTCCTTCTCTGTTGATGACCAACTCGCAATATGCTTGAATGTACGTGCAAATTGATACAAAATTATTGAAAAAGGTTAGCCTAGATAGAAGGTATTTGTACACTCGAATATTTGTATTATGGTTCTTCATTTCAAAATGTGAAAGAGAATGAAGAAATTGGTTCTGAATATTTGGTTATTAGTATCTTGGTTATTCATTTTGAGAGGGTAGGAAGCTCACCGATGGATTGCGGAGAGGCGAGTGTCAACCAATAAAAACTATTCAGAAATGAATTTAACATACAGAGTTGATCAACATATGTAGAATTGCGGTAATAAAAATATTGATGAGAAGGAGCTGATGGGGAAATATTGCATGTTTGTACTGTAAAACATTTCCTCGAGCTATACATTAGATTTTTATAACTAATTAGATAGGGTATCAAGGGCTGTGAATGAAACATATCAACTAATAATTGCAGATACGTAATGAACAACACTTATAAGATCACAGTAACTTCCATGGTTTTTCCTCCCTGTTTAGAGAATTAAAATCACAAATTAATGAGCAACTAATACTTGCAGATACCTAATGAACAACACTTCTAACAAAGGCGAACAACGAAGGATGTGATGTAGGCCTCACTTTTTTCTCAGCAACGACGCCGCGGCCCTGATGCTTCCGACGAGGTCCTCCAAGCACCTGAACCTAATCGAACAATAGAGCCCCAAGATCTCTGATGAAGAGTGATGATCAACATGCCAAGATGAAAGAAGAAGAGATAGTTGTTTTTCAATCCAGATACGTTTTTGCTATGTAGTTTATGTTTTCCCCCTTTTACACATCCCCCTGTTCTCCTTTATTAGAGAGAAAGAGAGGGGGGAGAGGGAGAGAGAGCTGTTTAAAATTCCACCTTTGTAGAATAGTTATTGCTAATGATCAAATATTCACCATACTTTTATAGTTTTATTATCCATAATTTTGTTATTATGGATACATTAGCAACATTATTAGTTTTAAGAACACATAATCACAAAGAAGCAAGAGACACAGTTAGGTTTAGTGAATGGATTTAGAGAATGACGACAATCTCAGGTGATGTCAGGCCGAATACCCTAACCAAAAACTGGAATGAAATTATAATGAAAAGGTAGGACAAAATTACATAAATCCAACTTATAACTACAGTTGCAAGTAAAAGGCACAACCATATTAGAAGAACTTAAATGAATTAAATAAATTGTAATAGGACATAACAAAGAAGAAATTAGTGAATCCTTGCTTCTTTGAGATTGTGATATGAGATGTGCTCAGATCTGAAGAGGAGCCTTCCCTCTCGGTGGAACTTTGTAGAGGAGATGTGAGCTTATTCAACAACATCATAAATTATATTATATCTCACCAAATTAAAAGCAAGAACAACTACACCATGAAATTGACAGAACTAACAGACTAGATAGAGACATTTAATGATTAAAATTGACTGAAACACCTAATGTCAACAACCACAAATATTATGACAAGAAGTCCTACTTGAGTTATAAATATTGGGTAATGTTTATTTTTAAGTATGGGAGTGTGATCCCTAATTGTTGTTTTTTTAAAAAAATCAAAAAAATTTTAAAAAAACTTTCAAAAACACAAAAAAAGTTTTTCTTTTCTTTGTATTGCAAAATTCAAAACAATATTTTCGTTGCTTTCTTTTATTTCAAAATTTAGTCTTATTGTCTTTTTTATTCCAACCAAAAATCCAAAAAATCATAAAATAAAAAAAAACAAATTTCAAAATAACAAATACTAGATAAACCTTAGAGAAAAATCCAAAAATTTAATAAACTCTTGCTTAGTTTCTTTATTATTTTTAGAAATTGAGTTTGAGTTTGTTTATAATATTTTTTATTATTTTTGATTTGCTAATCTTTTATTTCATCATAGTTAGTTGATTTGATTTTCTGGTGATTTAATTTTAAGAAATATCTTATGAATTCAATTTGTTTAGAGTAATTTCTTTAGCACTTTTTCTTTTTTTATTCTAATTAGTTTTAATTTTGTGGTACTTTGCTTACCAATCTTTAGATTTCAATTATATTCACTTTATGCTTTAAGATTCTTAGAAAAATTTATTCTACTATAATTGCTCTCTATGTTTTTTTAATTTAATCTAAAAGTTGTTTAGTCTTTCTCTTATTTTTTTATTTTCTTGTTAGATCATATGTCATGGGGATAAGAAGATAAGATTCATTATCTCTTGGTAAATATATTCAATTTTTATTATTAGATCATTTATCATGAGAATCAAGCTTTCTTGGTAAACATATGCAACCCCTAAGAATACAAAATGGAGTAAGAGAATAAAATTCATTACTCATAATTATTTTTGTTTTTTTGTGAAGAGAGAAAAAATATATTTATTCATATGTCATGGAAAATGAGAGGATAAAATTCATCATTTTCTTGTAAACATATGCAAATATAAAAAAGGAAAAATGTGTGGGGTGAGAATAAAATTCATCACCACCAATCAAAAATCTCTTCTTATTCCTTGTTCCCCCAAGCCCTATTAGCCAATAAAATTGCTTTAGACTTAGATTAAAATACTAAGAGAGCATAAGAAGTAGTTTGAATTTTTTTCTTTAAGTCTCTTTTTGGTTAAAGAGTGTTAATAATTCTAATCTAATTTTGTTTGCTAATTACTCAATTTTGAGTGATAGTTAATTTATTTGAGAAATCTTTGCTAAATATTTCTCTCTTCTCATTTTAATTTCATAATTTAAGACTTAAACCTTAAATATCTAAATTTTATTTTTAACTTTTTTTTGATTTAATAAAATTTTAGTTTATTTTAAAATTATATTAATATCTTATAAATATTTCTCATACTTTTGCTATGGAATAACAAAAGCTCAAGTATGGGGGTATTTGATAATTTTATCTTATTTTTACTATTGTTTTTATATTAATTTATCGAATTTTATTTTTATTTTTCCAATTTGAGTCTCTAATTGACTTCTTTCTGAAATTCAGGTAAATCTGGTCTGCTAATATAAATTTGGAGCTCACTGGTGTAAATAGGGCAAAGTTTTGAAGTTTTTCTAAAAAATCAAGTATTACACGCCCTGGTCGCGTGCGTGACTAGGGGGCGTGACCTCAGCCACGAAACATGTCCCGCCTCCTGCTGCCAGAAAGTTATTTCCACATCAGTTTAAAGTTACACACCCCTGTCACGGGCATGATAGGGAGGGCATAACATCCAGATCTCAGGTGTGCTTCAGAGTTATGAAAGTCAGTTTTTGCCATTGACCATTTCAACAGCCGTACCCTGGTCACGAGCGTAACCCCAAGGCGTGACCTCTTCAACAATTGTTGTCATCACTCTAGATCGAGCCATTTTCCTGCTGTTTTCAGATCCGTTTGCTACACGCCATGGTCACGGGCATGACCAGGGGGTGTGACTCATAATGAAATGACTTTTGTTGGTTTGGTTTCCTAGCGTTTCCCGGGCTTTTAAGTCGCTGGTTCTATACCTTTTATGCCCGGGTCATGGGCATGACTCCCATGCAAAATTTCTTATAAATACAGTCTTCTCCTTCAGCTCGTGGGGGGGGGGGGAGATTTTGGTGGAGAAATTATGTAATTTTGGTTTGTATTCTTTATTTTTCATTTCAAGTTCATAGTTTAACTTAGTTGATTTTCTTTCCTAGTTGTAGTTTAACTTTGTATTTTGATAATTCAAGCTTTCTTATATTTACTAATCATGTCACTCTCTACCACTCTATGTAATTTCCCCATCATAATGAGTAACTAAATTTCCATTAGCACTTGTTCATGATGGACCTTGGAATGAAATGAACTTTAGTTTATCTTTTAATAATCTAGCAATCTTTCTATTCTAATTTGGTTCAAGTTGTCTTTGATTCTTATTTGTTCAAATTCTAGTATTACATGTTCGATCCAAGATCCGTATCCTAGATTTTACTGAGTGGCTGTGGATACAAGGAGATTATTTAAATGTATCACTAATATAGTTTTTGATCCTAGATACATATCCTAGATTTTACTGAGAGATTGTGGATACGAGATCACTCAAATATAAAAGGAGTTGTCATACAATTCTCAAAAGAGGACAACCCAAATCTTCTAGATTGGGGTAAAACCCAAGAGTGTGGTTCACCACCTAAAGTAAGCTTAGAGGGTTCGACTGGCCAAGGGGTATTAATCATTTTGCCTAAGGTTAGACGTTAGATTATTCTCGAGAGAGGCGTTGACATAATTTGGGAACCTTCATGGTCGACGATAAATTATTTAGAAAATTGCACTTTAATCTTCTATCAAAGTTTATTTTATCCAAAGAGATTCTAGATCAAGTGCTAGTCTTTATCTCATCGAATTTCTCTCAAATAGTTTAATCACACTTTTTCTCACTACAACATTTTCGACTTTTATCAACACTTAAAAACTATTGCCTAAAACTGCCAAGTGTTGCCAAAATAGTGAGAACTATTGCCATAAGGGGGCGTTTATACCCTTGGATAGGCAACAGTTCTTCGGTGGACCTATTGCAACATTTTAGAAATGTTGACCTGTAATATTACAATTTAAAACTGTTGCCAAAAAATACAAAGGCAACACTTTAAAATTGTTGTAAAAAAATGCCATTTTTTTTAAAAATCCACCAGTTGTGACAGAGGATATTGAGCGTAACATATAATGTCGTGTCTAGAAATCACTAGAAGTATTTGAAATGGATGCATATAAATAACCCCAAAACTGAACCAATAATTTCACAAAAAATGCATTTAATTATAAAATTTAAAGATGAATGTCTCAATATATTATACTCTGGAAATCAATATTTGCATATATATTATACAGAGTAAAATATGTTAGCCACAATACAACACGACCTCACAGAGGTACAATACGACCTCGCAGACAGGATTCGATAGGTCTTGGAGTTGGACGTGAGCTTGAAACATCATGTGGTGGAGGCCGTTGATGGGTCTAACTACCAGTTCTCTATCGACAATGACCTTTTATGGAAAAGCAGTCGATTGTGGGTCCCCAATGTGGGGAAGTTACGAGAAGAATTGTTGTACGAGGTACATTTCACAAAGTATTCGTTTTACCAATGAAGAACCAAGATGTTCAAGGACATGAAGAGACTGTTCTAGTGGCCAGGTCTGAAGAAAGACATAGCGTTATATGTGATAAAATGTCAGACGTGTGCCTTAGTAAAGGCCGAATGCATGAATCCTGGCGGATTCCTGAAGTCCTTACCTATACCAGAGTGGAAATTTGATGACATCTCCATGGATTTTGTGCATGGCTTGCCGAGATCGCACAAGGGGAACAACGCCATTTGGGTGGTCATTGATCGTTTAACGAAGGTGTCACATTTAATACCCAATAGGAAGGATGATTCAGTGGATAAGCTGACGAAGCTTTATGTGGACAACATACTCTGTTTACACGGCGTACCCCAGAGCATCGTTAGTGACTGAGATGGTTGGTTCACATCCAATAATTGGAGGCTCATTCATCAGTTATTGGGTACCAAGTTGAACTTCAACACAACTTTTCACCCACAAACAGATGGTCAAACTGAAATGGCGAATAGGACAATGGAAGATATGCTTCGTACGTGTGCTTTAGATTTTGGGAAAAGGTGGGAGGACCATCTTTTTATGATTGAGTATGCGTACAATAACAACTACCAAGTTAGCATTCAGATGACGCCTTTTGAGGCTTTGTACGGTAGGAGGTGTCGTATGTCATTGTCTTGGGTAGAAACAGGAGAATCGAAGCTGTACATGCGAAGGGACATTGAAGATGCTACTTTAACGATACAGTTGATTCGAGAATGACTGCTGATCGCTCAAGATAGGCAGACCAAGTACTATAATGCCAGACATATCAAGGATTCAATGCTTAAAGAAGCTTAGTCCGAGGTATATTGGGCCTTTTGAGATCTTGGAGCGGGTTGGTGAAGCCACCTATCGTTTGGATCTTTCGATGGATTTGAGCGGTTTGCATGATGCATTTCACATCTCAGTGCTGTGGAAGGCTATTCAAGAGCCTACTCATGTGGTTACTGCAAATCAAGTGCCGATCGACAGTGGGTTGACGACGAAGGTCAAGCCCATTCAAATCGATGGCGTAGAGGTCAAGCAGCTGCGGAACAAATCCATTAAAATGGCCGGTCAAGGTCCTTTGGGACAACTGTGGCTGAGAAGAGCTGTCTTGGGAGCGCGAGCAATCTATGAGGGAGGAGTTCCCTATGCTTTTTCACTGAGGTAATCAGATGCACTGTTTACTTTTTATATTTTCCTATAACGTCAAATTTCGGGATGAAATTTCTTTAAGTGGGGGAGAATTATAACACCCCAAAATCCTAAAAAGGAAGAATTGGGAGCTAACGCGTAACGGTAGGGTTAACGCTGGCATTAGACTTTGAATTAAATCGTCTAATGGCTCGGGAACCTAACACGGGATGGTAGCAAGCTAGCGCATAACACTACCACTCAACACTTTAAAGTGTTGAGTGACTACCGCGGGGCCGTAGTATACTATCGCATGGAGATAGCACTCAATGCCTTTGGCTAGGCATTGAGTGCCTACCCCGCGGCGGTAGTATTAGCGTTGGCAGTAGCTTTGGTGATTTATTTGGCCAAGTTCTCGGGTTGGATACCCCACATCGTTAGCCTTACCATGAAGAGTTAGCAGAGCAGTTATGACGCGTCCACGTGTCAACGCCTGATTCAAGTTCTGAGCGGTAGCATCCTTAAGAAGCTAAATGATTGAGGTACCGCACAATGGTAACTTCTTATCGCACGGAGGTAGCGCTCGTAAACTGAATTCTAGATAGAATCGTGACCGTTCACTACTTGTTTTTAGGGATCCAAAGGCTGGAGGTTGCCCCTGCGAGTTTATAGCCAATAGTGTAGGTTTCTATCTCACATTTCCTTTGAATCTTCTCTTTCTAAGTGTTAGAGAGAAGGGAGAGCTAAGAAGGAAGAAGAGGAAGGAGATCTCGCCACCATTGGAGTCCCGAGGCTCTAATTCTCAAGACGAGTCCGGATATATGGAGGCAAGATCATTGTGGTCGCATTCATCCATCTAGATCTTTGGCATGCGACCGAAGAGAGTGCAAAAGGTAACGATTTTCTACTTGGACATGTGAAGTCCTCTTCCTTTTGCATAGGAAACCCTCTCTTGCGAGTGTGCGGTGAGCGCGGCGTCTTTCTTTGGGTAGATACGTTGTATCTTCATAGTTTTGCATTTAGAGTTCGGAATCGAAGTACGAACATAGGCATGATGTGTGAAACCCATCCAGACAGGTTGGTCTGTATTGGTGATGTTTTCTTTATGCTTGTATTGCCGGAGAAGACTCCGCGATGTTTGTTTTTCGGGTTTCTATGCAAAAGATTGCAGTAGGGAACCTTTGAGACTATATCCATGGAGCACCCAAAAAACTGGGTAGAATCGCATTTTTGCCAGGAACCGCGCGACGGTAGTGCTACCGCTGGCGGTAGATCCTTAAGAGCTTTGTTTGAGCCCTATGTCGTGGAGACCTGAGGCCAGTGTTGTGGGGCTGAGAACTTTGATATCCCAACTTGGTGGCCTGAGAGCCATCTATGAACATAACACAGCTATGTAATGTCTGGAGAAATTGGAAGGGGAGGCTGACCTGCGTCGTGGTTTTTTGCGCCCAGCGATGTGAGCAACGGGAAAGGGCCGAACCTACCCAGTAGCTATGACGAGCGTCTGTGGGTAGTGTTATCTGTCGCTGCCATAGTTATGGGTCTTAGGCCTTGCACAGGCCGTAAAGCGTACCAAAATGCTCATGCATGTTGTCGTCTTGTGAACGGTGGTGAGTCCCTAGCTTTTGTCCGGACACCAAGAATGTGACTTGAGAGCACGAGGTGTGTGGCCGTTTGTGCCTATGCCTGTGGTGAAGTGTGCTTAAATTTCACTTTCGTAGCTATGTTTGGTTTTGCTAAAATATTACAGGGAAGGAGCACTGCTGCCCCGAGTAAGGGGTGGGGTCACTATAATTTTGTTAGCATTAGCTGACCGTTGCTTTGTTTTGCCACCATTCGGTGGATTGTTCTTATGCAGGAACAAGTGAGCCAAGTGGCAAGTAGCGGGCTGAATCCCTTGATGCTGTGCTGGCACTTGAAGGCCAAAGCGAAGTGTTTTTCTTTCCTATTTTCACGTGTGGCCGGCCTGCATGCCGAAGTCTGTAAAACACTTATTATTTAAGTAAACAATTATAGGCCATAAGGCCAAGACTCTTTGTGTATTTTTACTTTCATTCCTATTATGGACTATAGTGGACATTCATGTTTTGTGATTGGTTCTTCCAACTTATTTAAAAGCTTCCGCTAGAATGCTCTGTGTTAGGATTCAAAATTTTATTATAGTAATTTGGTATTAATATGTAACTTCACTGACCGTCCGTGGAATATGGTGTGGGGCCCCAGCCGGACCTTCTGTTATATTCCATGCGACGGATGGGGGTGTTACAAGTTCACTCAACGCCTACTTAGAAATGCCGCTAAGTGTAAATGCGTTGAGAGAAAGCCGTTCACTCAACTCCTGTAGAAGGGAAGCTGCCAAAGTTCAATTGTGTTGAGTGAAGGCAGTTCACTCAACACATTCTTAAGAAAAGGAGTTGAAGTCAAAAGCGTTGAGTGATCAACATTCACTCAATGCCTCTTCAGTACGACAGAATTCAACTAAGGGTAAATGCATCGAGTTAAGGCAGTTCTCTCAACTCTTATGAACTTAACCGTTTACAGCTAATTCATTGAGTCACACGACTACACTCAACGCCTGTACCAGTTATCGGGAAGACTTTTTCTAAGTCCACATGGGTAACGTTAAATATGCTGACGTCATTCATAAATTCAAATTAAAGCAGATAGAGCACTAAAAGATAAAGAACGCTGTACTTCTCCGATAGAAGCAACAACTAAAGCTGCCCATGCCATGTTATAAAAGAGGCATAAAGCTGTTTCCATGGCTGACATAACAGAGCAGGGTTAATTTTTACAAGAACTTTTGGCTATCTATCAAAACCCAAATTTTTAATACAAAAGTCAGATAGCAGGGCTCAAGACATTTCATTGTTCATCTCAAAGCCTGTTGCATAGAAATCAAATTTTCTCAAGATTGAAGGAGCAAATCTCTGTAGAAGATCTTCACATCACAAGCTGATATAACACTGAAGATATACTTTCTAGTTGCTGTGAAGAAGGAGGACTATTTTCTACACAGTACAGGAAGAAGACTCAAAAATTTTTCTCTAGAGTCAGTTTCATCAAACTTTTACTCAAACCTATAGGATCTCTGTGAGATCTGAGTCGTAAGCCTGATTTATAAATGCTGTATTACAGGGCTATAAATCTGTCAGATGTAGGAGTTGCTGAACTCTGAGCTAGTGTCCTGGAGTGGATCTGAGGTAGGATACTGGAGTGGATTTGTGGTAGGATCTTGGTTAAGATCTGAGATAGGAGATCAGGTGGATCTCTGAGTTATAAGAGTTGCTTAACTCTGAGCTATAGGGATGCTGTTCCTGAGGTTGGAGACTGGAGTTAGTCTCTGAGGTAGGACAAGAAGCAGTCTGAGTTATAGGAGTTGTTGAACTCTGAGTTGTAAGATCCTGTGGGATCTGAGGTGTAAGATCAAGGAGCCAAGTATAAAGGAGGCGTTAGCCAAATCTAGCACACTGATAGATAGGTGAAAGGGGAAAGTGGATGTACCATAGATATGGGAACCAATATAAATCTTGTGTGTTATTTTGTGATCTTGAAAGCTAACTACTAACTTAAATACACACCAAGCTCAAAGTTGAAAAAATTTAAAAAAATTTAAAACAAACATATTCACCCCCTCCTCTAGGTGTTTAGCTACCCTTAGAAAAGACTTTCAAGTGGTATCAGAGGGAGATTGTTCAAAAAGGGCTTAATATGAAACTTTCTATTTATAGGAAGGATAATTTTGGGATCTGGAAGGAAAGGTTAAGGCTATTCATGGAAGCCTCAGACCTTAGGATATACATTATAATTCAAGAGGGACCTTTAATTTCCATGAAGGTCTCTATTATAAATGTCAACATCCAGACTCCCAAGAAATATACAGAAATGACTAAGAATGAAGTGATTCTAGCCACCATGGACAAGAGGTCCCAGAATAGTATTGTGAGTGCTATAGATGATTCTAAATTCCAGAACTTAGTCCACTACAGAACTACGAAGGAGATATGGGATTCACTGAATGTCTATATGGAAGGGACATATGAAGTGAGGGATGATAGAAAATCCCTCCTTAACCAGTAGTATGCGGCCTTCACGCAAAGCAAGAAGGATTCTATAACCGAGTTCTATGAGAAGTTCTTCAAGATTGTGAATAGCCTGATCACTTATGGTAGACAGTTCACCAACTATAAGCCGAATGACATGTTCTTGATATCTCTCAACAAAGAATGAGATATCAAGATCTATGCCATCTGGTAAGTTGGTAACTTGGCCAATACCCTGCCCCAAAATTTATTTGGGAAGCTATTATCATATGAGCTGTAGCTAAACTCCAGAAGAGCTAAAGAGGATATTGCCTGGTCCCTCAACAGAGAGAATACTGTGACCTTCAAAGCTAAGCCCACAAGGAGGTACATGGAGAAGGCTCTTTCTCCTCCAAGAAGGGATGCTGAGTCAGAAAGCTCAGGTCCCAACACTTCAGGGGATGAGCTATCAGATGGAGAACTTATCTTGTTCTCCAAATAGTTTAAGAAGATGTTAAGCAGGAGGAGGCAGTGGAAGAATAAGGGCTCTTCTAGCTCTAGATGCAAAAAGCCATATGTCAACCTAGAGAAGTCCAGAAAAGACCCCTCTAGAGAAAGGTATGATTCTAAATAGAACAAATACTTTAATACTAATGTAGTTTACTATTGTTGCAACAGGTATGGATATGTCATTGCTGACTGTCCAGTCAAGAGGAAGGAGAACACGAAGTCTAATGAAAAAAATCATCATATGGACAAGAAGGTTGACAAGAGCTTCTTGGTCAAGAATAAGTTTTCCTTGTCAGACAATGATTTTGAGTCTTCAGAATCAGAAGAAGAAGATGCCTATATTGGTCTTATTTCTATTGAAGAGGAGGCTGGTCTTCCTGCTGACATAATGAGCATAATAGCACCATTATCCTCTATTGACAGTGGCTGTGATGATGATGAAGAGTTCAACCTCATAGCCTTAACTGAAGATAATCAGGACAATTCTGTTCCTGATGAGGTACTCTCTCTTCCCAACTCTAATTCTATTTATGAGACTGGCTCAGACTCCGAGGCATCCACTTCATCCATTGAGGATGATGGATTAGAATACGATGAGGATATCAATCAATTGATTAACAAATATAGTGCTCTCCTGGAAGCTCTAAAGAAGAGCAAACAATTTGTCAAAAGGCAAGCTGAATAGATTGTCTTTCTACAACAGAATAAATATATGCAATCTAAGTCAGCCTCACTGATAGCTCAAATGAGCAGAGAAATTAGTCAGCTGAGGTCTATGACCATTATCCAGATCATCACCATAAGCCAGAAGAGCAAGATCATTAGGGATCTTGAAGAGAATCTCCTCAAAGAGAAGATGCTGGTAGCTGAGTTTTCCAAGCCCAAGACAGTGCTGCCTCTGATTGACTCTTTCACCTCTCAAAATAATATTTTCATTGCTTTCTTTTATTTCAAAATTTAGTCTTATTGTCTTTTTTATTCCAACCAAAAATCCAAAAAATTATAAAATAAAAAACAAATTTCAAAATAAAAAACACTAGATAAACCTTAGAGAAAAATCTAAAAATTTAATAAACTCTTGCTTAGTTTCTTTATTATTTTTAGAAATTGAGTTTGAGTTTGTTTATAATAATTTTTATTATTTTTGATTTGCTAGTCTTTTTATTTCATCATAGTTAGTTGATTTAATTTTTAGGTGATTTACTTTTAAGAAATATCTTATGAATTCAATTTGTTTAGAGTAATTTCTTTAGCACTTTTTATTTTTTATTCTAATTAGTTTTAATTTTGTGGTACTTTGCTTAACAATCTTTAGATTTCAATTATATTCACTTTATGCTTTAAGATTCTTAGAAAAATTTATTCTACTATAGTTGCTCTCTATGTTTTTTTAATTTAATCTAAAAGTTGTTTAGTCTTTCTCTTATTCTAATTCTCTTGTTAGATCATATGTCATGGGAATAAGAAGATAAAATTTATTATCCCTGAGAAAATATATGCATTTTTTATTATTAGATCATTTGTCATGAGAATCAAGCTTTCTTTGGTAAGTATATGCAACCCCTAAGAATACAAAATGGAGTAAGAGAATAAAATTCATTACTCCTAATTATTTTTGTTTTTATGTGAAGAGAGAAAAAAATATATTTATTCATATGTCATGGAAAATGAGAGGATAAAATTCATCATTTTCTTGTAAACATATGCAAATATATAAAAAAGGAAAAAAGTGTGGGGTGAGAATAAAATTCATCACCTCCAATTAAAAACCTCTTCTTATTCCTTGTTCCCCCAAACCCTATTAGCCAATAAAATTGCTTTAGACTTGGATTAAAATTCTAAGAGAGCATAAGAAGTAGTTTGAATTTTTTCCTTTAAGTCTCTTTTTGGTTAAGAGTGTTAATAATTCTAATCTAATTTTATTTGCTAATTACTCAATTTTGAGTGATAGTTAATTTATTTGAGAAATCTTTGCTAAATATTTATCTCTTCTCATTTTAATTTCATAATTTAAGACTTAATCCTTAAATCTCTAAATTTTATTTTTAACTTTCTTTTGATTTAATAAATTTTTTGTTTATTTGAAAATTATATTAATATCTAATAAATATTTCTCATACTTTTGCTATGGAATAACAAAAGCTCAATTATGGGGGTATATGATAATTTTTATCTTATTTTTACTATAGTTTTTATTTAATAATGTATCGAATTTTTTTTATATTTTTCCAATTTGAGTCTCTAATTGACTTCTTTCTGAAATTCAAGTAAATCTAGTCTGCTAATATAAATTTGGAGCTCACTGGTGTAAATAGGGCAAAGTTTTGAAGTTTTTCTAAAGAATCAAGTATTACACGCCCTGGTCTCATGCCTGACTAGGGGGCGTGACCTCAGCCACGAAACATGTCCCGCCTCCTGCTGTTAGAAAGTTATTTCCACGTCAGTTTAAAGTTACACTCCCCAGTCACGGGCATGATAGGGAGGGCATAACATCCAAATCTCGGGCGTGCTTCAGAGTTATGAAAGTCAGTTTTTTCCATTGACCGTTTCAGCAGTCTCGCCCTGGTTACGGGCGTAACCCTAAAGCGTGACCTCTTCAACAATTGTTGCCATCACTCTAGATCGAGCCATTTTCCCACTGTATTCAAATCCATTTGCTACATGCCATGGTCACGGGCGTGACCAGGGGGCATGACTCATAATGAAATGACTTTTGTTGGTTTTGTTTCCCAGCGTTTCCCGAGCTTTTAAGTTATCAGTTCCATACCTTTTATGCCCGGGTCATGGGCGTGACTCCCATGCAAAAATTCTTATAAATACCAGTCTTCTCCTTAAGCTCGGGGGGGGGGGGGAGATTTTGGTGGAGAAATTCTGTATTTTTTGTTTGTATTCTTTATTTTTCATTTCAAGTTCATAGTTTAGCTTAGTTAATTTTCTTTCCTAGTTGTAGTTTAACTTTGTATTTTGATAATTCAAGCTTTCTTATATTTACTATTCATGTCACTCTCTACTACTCTATGTAATTTCCCCATCATGATGAGTAGCTAAATTTCCATTAGCACTTGATCATGATGAACCTTGGAATGAAATAAACTTTTGTTTATCTTTTAATAATTTAGCAATCTTTCTATTCTAATTTGGTTCAAGTTGTCTTTGATTCTTATTTGTTCAAATTCTAGTATTGCAAGTTCAATCCAAGATCCGTATCCTAGATTTTACTGAGGGATTGTTGATACAAGGAGATCATTTAAATGTATCCTTAACATAGTTTTTGATCCTAGATCCGTATACTAGATTTTATTGAGAGATTGTGGATATGAGATCTCTCAAATATAAAAGGAGTTGTCATACAATCCTCAAAAGAGGACAACCCAAATCTTCTAGATTGGGGTAAAACCCAAGAGTGAGGTTCACCGCCTAAAGTAAGCTTAAAGAGTTCGATTGGCCAAGGAGTATTAATCATTTCGCCTAAGGTTAGACGTTAGCTTATTCTAGAAAGAGGTGTTGACATAATTTGGGAGCCTCTATGGTCGAAGATAAATTATTTAGAAACTTGCACTTCAATCTTTTATCAAAGTTTATTTTATCCAAAGAGATTCTAGATCAAGTGCTAGCCTTTATCTCATCGAATTTCTCTCAAATAGTTTAATCACACTTTTTCTCACGACAACATTTTCGACTTTTAGCAACACTTAAAAACTATTGCCTAAAACTGCCAAGTGTTGCCAAAATAGTGAGAACTATTGCCATAGGTGGCGTTATCTATACCTATGTTACCAAAGGTCTAAGGCAATAGTTTTCAGTCTTTAAGGCAACACTACACAAAAACTATTGCCTAAACCCTTGGATAGGCAATAATTCTTCGATGGACCTATTGCAATATTTTAGAAATGTTGACCTGTAATGTTACAATTTAAAACTGTTGCCAAAAAATACAAAGGCAACGCTTTAAAACTGTTGTAAAAAATGCTATTTTTTTTTTTAAAAAATCCACCAGTTGCGACAGAGGATATTGAGCGTAACATATAATGTCATGTCTGGAAATCATTAGAAGTGTTTGAAATAGATGCATATAAATAACCCCAAAATAAACTAATAATTTCACAAAAATGCATTTAATTATAAAATTTAAAGATGAATGCCTCAATTTATTATACTCTGGAAATCAATATTTGAATATATATTATACAAAGTAAAAGATGTTATCCACAAGACAACACACCACACTGGCACACCACAACAAATTAATAAAGCTCCATTCAAATATACAACTTTTTGATGCACAGACACATCAGGCATTCATTTCCAATTTCCTGGAATGCGCCTTCGACACCAACAAGCTTGTTCTTGTCGGGATGGAGCAGGAGAGCAAGCTTTCAGAATTGCTTCTTGATTGTCGATTCATATGCAGTCATCTTTACTTAAAGAATCATGTACCTGTCTGTCCCTCCAGCAATCTTGGTCGCAACAACACAATGCACCTCTTGTACTGCTAGAATCTGGGTGATGTTATCCAGTTCTAGAAATAACAGTTGCGCCTATAGAGCAATTTTTTGTGCCCCTTCAAAGCCCTTCATCTATATTTTGCTCTTAACAATGCTCTTGGCTCTGAGAGCCTCCTCTTTGTTGCACTACATTTGACTAACACTTCAGTTAACGTCTTTGTTTTCCCTCAAACTAGACACCATAACCAAATAAAACCAATTTTTCTTACTTAATCATCCTTTGCATGGCATGTGAGGCATGATAAATGTCGTAAGAGTCAATCATCCTGTAAAAAATCCACAAATACTAGACAAGGCTTAACATATATATACATATACTGCAACATACTGAAGAAAATATTTAATTAAATGTGCAGACTGAAGATATCCAACTTTAGTGTGAGAAAGGACATAAGACAACTGAGCATCACTTGCAAATTTTGAATTGCTAGGAAGGAACTGAAGCTGAAAAAATGGAAAATATTTGTAACCATCAGAATCCAATCATTTTTGGTAATTGAACAAATAAAAATATGAAAAGATGCGAACTCATGGTTTTTATAATCTTCTTAGGTGGTAAGCATTTTAGTTGAAAAAAGAGTGTTATTGCGTCGCTGCGCCCATTAAAAGAACTAATTCGAGATCTTAATAAAATAGATATAATAAGCGGCAAATAAATGCAAACTCAATTTAAGTGCAGCTAAAATTTTTACTACAAAATAAGAACTCTCCTATATAAGGTCTTTATATGTACTCAATAAAACTATTTCATTGTTATCTATTACTTTGCTTTTATTTTCTACTTGCTTGGTCCCTAGATACGATCATCTTCCTCTTTGTTGAACATAATCTCGAGTGAGTATCACCTCCTCTCTATCTAACTTCAGTCACTAAATCTAACTTTGGATGGATTATATATGTAATAAAAGACAAAAACATGATTCGATGCATGAGGACAATCTAAGAAGAATAAAATTGATTAATAGTTTTATCTTCCTAATGAAAGAGAAAATATGAAGAAAAAAATGAGAGAGACTTGTTTGAAATAGATAATCAGTACTTGGTAAGATGGCACATCAAGATGACATCGAAATGTTGTTTTTTCATCATTGAATAATACTCCACGAGCAATCATAAGGAAATTGAATCATTAAATGCGATAAATATTAAATACTATTGATTCTAATAATGATGATTCTAATCAAGGAATGGAGCATTAGAATTATAAGGTTCATTTTTTTGCATGAAAAAAAATGCAAGAAGACGATCTTGATGATATGAGAATAGAACACACACAATAAACTAGTACTATGGAAGAATGTAGTAAGGAAAGAGGTGCAGTTGCAGATTACCTGTGGCTTATAATTATAAGTTCAATGTTCCCTGAATTCAGTAAATGCCAAGGAGAATCAATGGGATACAAATCAAGTTTCCATATTTTTTCATTATGTTTTGAAATCCCCAAAGAATTCAAGATCATCCAACAGCCAAGGTGGGCATAATAGCACCATTGTCCTCTACTAACAGTGATTTTGAAGATGAAGAAGACTACAACTTCATGACCATGACTAAAGAAAATCAGGATAAATCTGCTCCTGATGAAGTAATCATTTCAAACACGTTTTCTTCAGACTCTGATTATGAAACTAGCCCAGATTTTGAGGCATCCTCTTCATCCAATAAGGATGATGAATTAGAACCTGAAGAGGATGTCAATCAATTGATTGACAAATATGGTGTTCTCCTGAAAGCTCTAAAGAAGAGAAAAAAGCTTGCCAAGAGGCAAGCTGAAGAGATTGCTTCTCTACAACATACAAAATCCTTGCAATCTGAGTCAGCTTCCCAGCTAGCTACGATGAGCTAAGAGATAAGTCAGCTAAAATAATCATTATTATCCAAGTGAGCACCATAAGCTAGAAGTACGTGCAAGATAATTAAATATCTTGAAGAGAAACTACTCCAAGAGAGGAAGCTAGTGGAGAAATTTTCCAAGCCCAAGACTATATTGCCACTTATTGACACCTTCTCCTTCCAAAATAATAGAAGGGGATTGGGGTTCAAGTGGAAAGCTGGAGTTTTTAATTCTAAGGGGAAAGGAAAGGCTCTAGTTGTGCCTTAAACCACCTTTCAGAAGGTAGTGTTCCCCTCTATTAAGTATGACCATGATAGTATATATGGTCACTGGAAGAATGGATGTTCCTCAAGTAAGTGCAATAGTGCACCTTATAATGGGAGGAAAAATGGCATGGGTTGATTTCTTTGAAATCCCTTCAAGAAGAAATTCAAATGACCCATCATGGACTATTTGTATTTGGTTCTACAGTCCCCACACTCAAGGGTAAGATAATGGCCTCATCCTAAAACCCTCTAGCAAAGAAGCTAGTAAATGGCAAAGCTTTAATCAACTATCACTTGACCATTTTTGATGCCATAAACACCATGTCAGCTGCAAAGAAGACACATTTTGTTGTTAAATAGATTCAGTCAAGAGAACCTGCTTACCGCTAACATTCAACCAGATTCTAGCTGAGAGAAATATGAAGAAAGTTGCTATCTTCTTAGCTAAACAAATGCATTATGATGCTCCATACACTTCTAGGAATGTTCAGAAGAGAAGGTACACCACCCATGAATGTTGGTGTTGTGAAAAAGTTGGGCATTTTGCCATAGATTGTTGGTTTAATCCAACAATAACCCATGTTGTGAAATCAAAACCAGCAAAATCTATCCCTGTTGGACTGAGTGCACTTAAGGCAAATAAGAACCAAAGAACCAAATTTTGTTGGTTGCCTAAGGTAAACTAAATACATTTTACAGGTATGTCCAAGAACCAATCAGATGCTTATTTGGTACTTGGATAGTGGATGTTCTAGACACCTGACTGGAACAAGGAGCCATCTGAAAGGTTTTACTCGAGTAAATAATGGACCAAAAGTTATATTTGGTAGTTCAAACATGAGTGACAAAAGGATATGATATGATCACCAATGACATAGTCACCATCATAAAAGTAGCTTATGTGGAAGGATTAAATAGAACCTTATTAGCATAAGCCAACTCTGTGATCTAGGCTATGCCATTATTTTCCATAAGAATAAGTGCCTAATCAAAATATCAACTGAACAATAAACCATTTGAGTGGAACTAGGAGTTGGAATATTTATTGCTTTAATTTTCTTTGTATAGACTCTAATTCTCCAGTTTGCCTTGTAGCAAATGAGAAAGACTCTTATTGTGTGCAATGGAACAAGAGGCTTGCTCACTTGAATTATAAGTCTATCAACAAGCTCTTCAGTGAAGGGCTGGTCAGAAATGGACCCAACTTGAAATGCACCAAAGAAGACATTTGTTTTGCATGCTAAAATGGAAAGCAAACAAAGGCCTCCTTCAAAAGAATTGGGTCCAAGGATTCTGAGAGGTGTCTTCTTTGGTGCATTTCAAGTTGGGTCCAAGGATTCTGAGAGGTGTCTCTACCTCCTTCATATGAACTTATTTGGTCCTATGTCAATTCATAGTCTAGGCATGAAAGTCTATACTTTCGTGATAGTTGATGATTATTCCAGATTTGCTTGGGTATTCTTTCTTAAGAGAAAGTCTAATACTTTGGATAACTTTGTGACTTTTGTCAAGCAAATTCAGAATGAAAAAGACTACACTATAGTCAAAATCAGAAGTGACTATGACACAAAATTTTAGTCTGAAAGCATGACAAACTTCTACAAAGAGCAAGGTATTTTTCAAGAATTCTCCTCTTCAAGAACACCCCAGCAAAATGACATTGCTATGAGGAAAAACAAAACTCTTATTAAGGCTGAAAGAACCATGCTGATTGACACTTCTCTACCAGAATATTTCTGGGCCGAGGTAGTAAACACAACATATCATGCCCAAAATATGACCTCTATCAACAAGTATCACAAGAAGACTCCCTATGAGCTAATGAAGGGAAAAAAAATGAAATTTAGCATATTTCAGAATGTTTGAAAGAAAATATTTTGTGCTGAACAATGAGAAGTCTTACTTGACCAAATTTGCTAAAAAGTCCTATGAGAGTATTTTTGTTGGGTACAATAGCCATAACAAAGCCCATATGATCTACAACTTGAAAAATTAGGTTATAAAAGAGTCTATAAATGTTGTATTTGATGAAACTCCCATGATTCACAATGAGCTATCAAGCTCTTCTGGCGGTGCATGTGAAGAATTGAGAATAGATAAGTTAAGCATAGAAGACACACTCCCATATGAATAAGAAAAGGATGATGGTGTGTTTATTCTAGAAGACGGACCAGATGGAATAAAGATAGAAGAAGAAACCCAGCCTATTGAAGCTGAAATTCAAGGAGCTGGAGATAGACTACTAGTAGTTAGACATTTAAGAGACCACCCCAAATAACTGATTATTGAGGATGCAAGCCAAGGTGTGACCACAAGGAGCAAAAATCTCAATATAACTATGTACTCTAGTTTCCAATCTAAGACAAAGCCCAATAAGTTTGAAAAATCCAACATAGACCCATTATGTGTTGAAGTATAAGACCGAGCGGTCTGGCAGTCTAAGTCTGGCGGGTTGGTGACCGCGCGGTCGAGCGGATAATCTCCAGCGGTTTGATATCCAGACAGTTGCTGTTTGCTACCCGAGCGGTCTAGCAGTTTCTCTCAGACGACTTGGAGACCGGGCGGTCTAGCGGTCTCCTATTGCGACCTGTGCACTTCCTTCTGGTGTTGCCGAACGGTTAGCCCATTTGTCTAACCGCTCGGCCTGTTCGGTCTCTTTATTTTCTAGCCGCACAGCTATGTATATTTTAGTCTCACATTGTTTTCTTGTACTCTCTCCTATCTCCTCCATTCTATAAAAGGGAGGCCATACCTTTGTAAATGATATCTTTTTGAATAATAAAACTTTAATTATTCAAATTTCTGGCTTATTTTTTAGTCGTTTGTTCGCTACTTTTGCATGGTATCAGAGGAAGCGATCGATTCGACCTGATTCCTTCTTTAGCTCTTCTGTCCGCGCGGATTGTTGTCTGTTCACGCGACTTATTTTCCTTACCGCTGTCCTGTTTGCGCGACTTCCTCCTGCTCTCTCTTCTCTCTGTTTGCTCGGACTCTTTTCAGTTCGCGTGACCTCTTTCCCTGTGCTTTGGTCTGCTTCTGGCCGCTGGTGTGCTGACACCGTGACCGTTGCAGCTTCTTCTCTTGAACCCGCTGTGATTTCCGTCTTTTTCGCTGCGGTCTCTCTTCTCTCTGTTCGCTCGGACTTGTTTCTGTTCGCGCGACCTCTTTCCCCGTGCTTTGGTCTGCTTTCTGGCCGCTGGTGTGCTGACACCGTGACCGTTGCAGCTTCTTCTCTTTACCCGCTGCGGTTTTCTTCCTTTCCGCTGCGGCCTTCTTCTCTTGTCGCGACCTCCTCCTTTGGTCGTGCGGCTTTCTCCCTTTTCTTTCCCGGCAGCTTTTCTTCTTCTCGCGCGGCTTCCCGTGTTTTCTCTATGGACACTTTCGGTCTCTCCACCCCCGTCATCTCTACCTCCACCACTCCTGTGGCTCCTCCTCCTCCTTTTGGAAACCTTGGCACTGTTTCTAAACTGGTTGGTGCCAACTATCCAGATTGGAGCGTTTCTTTCACATTTCTTCTTCATTCTCAGCGCAAACGTCATCACCTCACCGATGAACCTCCTCCTCCTACCTCTCCTCAATTTGATGACTGGGATGCAAGTGATGCGCTTGTCCGCACTTGGTTGGCCAACAGCCTCTCCGATGAGTGCCTTCCCGTCATCCGCCATAATGAAACGGTCAAGCTGCCTGGTTTCACCTTGCTGCTCTCTATTTGAAGGGGGGCCAGACATCCCACATTTATACTCTCTATGCAGACCTCTTCGCCCGTCCTTCCATGTCTCATACTGCGGCTTATCAGTAGGTTCAGGCTCTTGGCGCCGAGATCCTCCAGAATCTCCCCTTCTCCGCGGACTTGACCGAGCAACACAAGCACTTCCAGGAACTCCTAGTTATTTGTTATCTTCTGCGCCTTCCCGACTCCTTTGATATGATCCGCCAGCAGATCTTGGGCGAGGCAGAGTCTCCTACTTTGGATGCCACCGCGGCTCGCATAGCGGCTGTTACTTCTCTGCTCCAGCTTCCTCTGTTATCCTCTCCTCCTCCACAGGACTCCTATGCTCACCAGGCTCAGTAGGGTGGCACTAGTGGCCGCAGCCAGTCCGGCGGGCGCTGTTCATCCCGGTTCCTCTGCTCTCTCTGTGGTCGTACCGACCATTCTGTTGACCGTTGCTGGCAAAAACATCCTCATCTTCGCCCCTCCGGTGATGCATCTTCCTCAACCACCACCTCCTCTCGGCCGTCTGCTTCTGTGGCCAAGACTTCAGGTAGTGCCCACGTCATTACCCAAGGTAAATAGCTGATTGACTCTAGTGCTACAAATCACATGACCGACAATACTCATTGCTTCTCTCTCCTCGAAATGCATGATCGGTTGCCCCCGATTTGTGTTGTGGATGGTTCACCTTCCTCGGTTCATGGGATGGGCATGGTTCAAGTCACCCCGTCACTTTGCTTGGCGGACACCCTCTATGTCCCGAAGTTCCCCTGCAATTTATTATCCGTTACTACTTTATGCAAGCAACTTTAGTGCTCCATCTTATTCACTCCCACTTCTTGTTCTTTTCAGGACCCGAGGACCCAACGGACGATTGCTACTGGGACTGAGAGTGGCAGCCTTTACTTTCTCGATAATGTTTTTGCTCTGTCCGCCGCCTCCTCCTCTTCTATAGATCTGCTTTAATGTCATCTTTGCCTTGGATATCCTCCTCCTCGGATTCTTCGTCAGCTTCTGCCCCACCTACCTCAGACCAGTCCTTCGCTCAACTGTGATGCGTGTCAGCTTGGCAAACATCATCGCTCGTCCTTCCCGCCGAAACAAGGCCGTGGCTCTTCTCACCTGTTTGATCTTATTCATTCTGATGTCTGGGGTCCTGCTCTTACTCTGACCGTTGGTCGGGGCAGTTCCTACTTTTTAACTTTTATTGATGATTTCTCTAGATGTACCTGGGTGTATCTATTAAAAGATCGCTCTGAACTCTTTTCTGTCTGGCAATCCTTTTATTATATGATTAAAACTCAGTTTGCTATTTCCATTAAAGTCTTTCACTCTGATAATGCTAAGGAATATCTTAGTCATGAGTTTTCCTCTTTTTGTATGCAATATGGTCTTGTTCATCAGACCAGCTATGTTTACACCTCCCAGCAAAATGGGGGTGGCGGAGCATAAAAACCGTCACCTCCTTGATGTCGCTCACACTATCATGATGCATATGCAGGTGCCTCACTCCTACTGGGGCTATGCTGTGCTCATTGCCTGCTACCTCATCAATCGCCTTCCCTCTACGGTTCTCCACGGCCATACCCCCTTCTCCATTCTACACCCGAACAAGGAACCATTTCCTCTCCCTCTCCGTATTTTTGGGTGTACGGCTTTCGTACACGCTCCGTCCGTTACCCGTGACAAGCTTTCCCCTCGTTCCACCAAGTGTGTCTTTTTGGGTTACTCTACCACTCAAAAAGGCTATTGTTTTTTTGACCCCGTTCTGCACAAGTAGTTTGTCTTCGCAGACGTGACCTTCTTCGAGAATGCGCCTTACTTCTTTCCTGCATCCTCTCTTCCTCCTGATGTATCTGATTATCCACCATCTCTCTCTATTCCTTCCACGCATATCGAAGTCTCCCCTCTTCCCTCCTCTCCTCCTCCGTCTACACCTCTCTCCTTCATACCCCCTCCACCTTCTCCCTATTCTCCACACCCATCTCTCTAGTCCCGGGCCAGCCTTCTCCGCCACGAATGCTCCGGTCACTGAATCACGCGTCGACCTGGATCTTCCCATTGCTCTTCCCAAAGGGGTGCGGGCGTGTACTCAACATCCGCTTATGACAGTTGCTTCCTATGATCGGATTACTCCTTCTCGCAGGTGTTTTGCCTTGGCTATCTCAGCTACTGCCACTCCCACCTCCTACCAGGAGGCTCTTGCTATTCATCATTGAAAATCTGTCATGGATGAAGAGATCGCCACTCTTACTGAAAGGGGTACCTGGACCCTTGTTCCTCCACCATGGGTATTGATGTGGTTGGCTGTCGCTGGGTGTTTGTTGTGAAATTTCGCCCGGACGGCACTGTGGATCGCTACAAGGCACGGCTGGTGGCCAAAGGCTTCACTCAGACTTATGGGGTTGACTACTTTGATACTTTCTCTCCGGTTGCTCACCTTAGTACCATCCGGGTTCTTCTCTCTGTGGCTGCCAACCGGGATTGGCCTATTTCCCAGCTTGATGTGAAGAATGCCTTTCTCTATGGAGATCTTCAGGAGGACGTCTACATGGAGCAACCTCCTGGGTATGTTGCGCAGGGGGAGACACGAGTATGCTTATTGAAGAAGGACATTTATGGCCTAAAGCAGAGCCCTCGAGCATGGTTCGACAAGTTCAGTGGCATTGTGGCTGCCATCGGCTTTGCAAGAAGTTCGGCTGATCACTCCTTGTTTATTCGTAAAACCGCCTTGGGACTGGTGGTTTTGGTGGTGTATGTGGATGATAATCTTCTTACTGGCGATGACCATGCTGGGGTGGACTTGACAAAGAAACACCTCCGTCAACACCTGGTCACGAAGGATATAGGCTCCCCGAAATACTTTTTGGGGATAGAAATCTCTCGGAAGCTTGACTCGTTGGTTCTCTCCCAATGAAAGTATGCTCTTGATCTTCTACGAGAGGCAGGATTGACTGGTGCCAAACCGGCCCGGTATCCCATGGCTACTGGAGAAGACAAAACATGGTCAGATGACTCGCCTCTTCTATCTGATATCACGAGGTACAGACGTCTGGTGGGCAAACTCATTTATCTAACAATGACCAGACCCGACATCTCCTATGCTGTAGGCAAGGTTAGTTAGTTCATGAAAGCTCCTAGGGAATTCCATCTTCAGTCTGCCTTGAAGATATTAGAGTATGTCAAAGCAACACCAGGAAAAGAGCTACTCTTTCAGAAGAATGGTCATCTGAGGCTTGAAGCCTACTCAGATTCAAGCTATGCGGATTATAAAGGCAATCGTAAATCTACATCCGATTTTTGCACATTTGTTGGAGGAAATCTTGTGAGTTGGAAGAGCAAGAAACAGTCTGTCGTCTCCAGATCCAGTGTAGAAGCCGAATATCAGAGTATGGCATCAACTACGTGTGAGTTAAAATGGTTGCGTGCTCTCATGTTTGACCTAGGAGAGGTCTACGACTATCCTCTTCCTATGTTCTGTGACAACAAAGCCGTAATATACATATCCAAAAATCCGGTCTTCCATGAGAGAACAAAACATATAGATATCGACTGCCATTTTATTCGGGAAGAGGTCTTGAAGAAACAGATTTGTACTCCGTTCGTCACCTCCGACAAAGAGTTGGCGGATATCTTCACAAAACTGGTTTCTACTTCCTTCTTCCATGTTTGTGACAAGCTGGGCATGATTGATATCTATGCTCCAGCTTGAGGGGAAGTGTTGAAGTATGAGACCGAGCGGTCTGGCAGTCTAAGTTTGGCGGGTTGGTGACCACGCGGTCTAGCAGATACTCCCCAGCAGGTTGATATCCAGATGGTTGCTGTTTGCTACCCGAGCAGCCTAGCGGTTTCTCTCAGACGACTTGGAGACCGGGCGGTCTAGCGGTCTCCTATTGCGACCTGTGCACTTCCTTCTGTTGTTGCCGAACGGTTAGCCCATTTGTCTAACCGCTCGGCCTGTTCGGTCTCTTTATTTTCTAGCCGCACAGCTATGTATATTTTTAGTCCCACATTGTTTTCTTGTACCCTCTCCTATCTCCTCCATTCTATAAAAGAGAGGCCATACCTTTGTAAATGATATCTTTTTGGATAATAAAACTTTAATTATTCAAATCTCCGGCTTGTTTTTTAGTCGTTTGTTCACTACTTTTACATTATGGATAGTGGCTATGCAAGAATAATTGAACCAGTTCAAACGATGTAGTGTCTGGAAGCTATTTCCCAGACCTTAAGGACATAACATCATAGAAACTAAATGGACATACATAAACAAGTTAGATGAAAATGGTGTTATAATCAAGAATAAAGCTAGACTAGTTGCTAAAGGGTACTTGCTAGAAGAAGGTACTGACTTTGATCAAACCTTTGCACCAGTGGATAGACTTGACGCCATAAGATTATTCATTGTGTATGCTGCTTAAAAAGGATTTAAGATTTACTAAATGGATATGAAGCCAGCTTTCCTGAATGACGACCTAAAAGAAGAGGTCTATGTTGAGTAGCGATCAGTGTTTATCAATCATTCTTATACTGATCATGCATTTTATTTAAGAAAAGCTTTGTATGGGCTAAAACAAGCCCCAAGGGCTTGGTATGAAACTCTGTCTAGCTTTCTCATTGAGAATAAATTCTCAAGGAGAAAGATAGATAAGAGATTATTCATAAGGTAAGTCAATGGTAAGATTATTCTAGTCCAAATTTATGTTGATGACATAAAGTTTGGGTCTACTGATGATGACCCATGCAAAAAGTTTGCTAAACTTATGCAAGGGCAATTTGAGATGAGCAGTATAAGTGAACTCAAGTATTTTTTTGGTCTCCAAGTTAAGCAATTTAAGGATTGTCTATTTATCTCTCTATCTAAGTTCACCAAGTAGTTAATTAAGAAATTTGGAATGGAAAGTACCTCTACCATGAAAACTCCTATGGGGTCAAGTATGTCACTAGACAAGGATGAGAGTGGCAAGCTAGTTGATAAAACCTTATATAGAGGCTTAATTGGCTCCCTTCTATATTTGACTAATAATAGACCAGACATTATGTTTGCTATATGTGTTTGTGCTAGGTACCAGACTTGACCTAAAAAATCTCACTACTCTGTTGTAAAGATGACTCTAAGATATCGTAAGGACACACCAGATCTTGGCCTTTGGTACCATAGGAATGATGATTTTGAACTAACAGGCTATTCAGATGCATATTTTACAGGTTGCAAAGAGGATAGAAAGAGTACTTTTGGTACTTGCCAATTTATAAGGATAAGTCTGTTATCCTGGAACAACAAAAAACAAATTAGTGTAGCAATCTCCACTGTAGAATATGAATACATCTCAGCAGGGAGTTACTGTGCACAGCTCCTAGGGATCCAACATCAACTTAAAGATTACAATATCCAGCTAAGTAAAACCCCTATGTTCTGTGACTTTTCTAATACTATTTCAATAGCTAAGAATCCTGTATCATATTGCAGGACCAAGTATATTGAAATAAGATATCACTTCATAAGAGAGTATATTGAGAGAAAAGATATGAGCCTTGAGTTTGTCCCCACATACTGACAGGTGGCCGACATCTTCACTAAGCCTCTTGATGAAGTTAAGTTTAACTTCTTCAAATTTGAATTAGGAATGTTAGATTTAAAGTAAATAGTAAATTTTAATGCCTGTAAGCATTTATTGTCATTAAATATAGAAATTTACATATGCACTTTTGGAGGATAATCATTTTGCAGTAGATCTTAAAGAAGAAAATTTCAACTGACTTGGCATTGAATGAAGTGTCAGGTATTGAGTCAACACCAGACTTCGAGTGAGACGTTCAGGCATCTAGTGGACTCGACACAAATATTCTGAGGGTTCGAAAAACATCAAATTTGTCAGGTTAAATCACAACCATCCATCTAAAATGTAAATCACGACAAGCTATGCGCCTCTCCACCTTCTTGAATAGAGTAAGGTATAAATAGAAATCGTGCTTAGAATAAACTCTATCACTCCATTGCCATTTAAAAATTCTACATCCCATACCCTAGATTTCTCGTACCACCTTCTCCTCCTCGCTCAATCTCTCAGTTTCAATACCTCTCAAAGATGTAGACTTCTTGTTTGAGGGATACAAACTTATGCGAAATGGATTCAAAGATTCTCCAAAAGAAATTCAATCGGTCTTTCAACTTCTATTAGCCACTGAACTTGAGTTTCTACTATCAGAACCCTATATAATTTGGAAAAGAGAAGTATTATAACTGTTTGCTAATGGCAAGGTTGACTCTTCCTCCAAAAATATCAAGACATCCATCAATGAAGAGAAGCTTAAAATCATAGCTAGGAAGATTTGCGAGGCACTAAAGCTCCCCAAGCTCAACCCTAGTGAGGAAGAAGAGGAGCTATTTCAAGAAGATGCAAAGTCTGCCTTTAAATGGTGTGGTCTTACCAAACATTCCAGTGGATCTATCCTAAGGAAAGACATAAATTTGAAGGGTAAATTCTTGGTAGACATCATTGGAAAAGCCTTGATAAGCAAAATTGGGTCTCATGACAAAATTTTAAGAAAGATGTTTGATATAATGGCTAGAGTGATTCTCTCCAAGAAAACAAATTGGGGGTGATATGGTGTTTGATAAGGTAATTGAGTGCATCCCTAAGCCCAATATGGGAAAATTTTGTTTGTATTTCTCCTTAACATTGTTCCAGGAGTTTTGAATATGAGGCTAGGTGCAAAAATCCATCATATTAGAAAGATGGACATCAAGATGTTTGAAAGATGAGATATGGTGCTGATCAAACACCCCCAACAGTCTTAAATTAAAAAGAAAAACAAAGTTGAATCTATTGCAGTAGAAAGCACTAACAGTAGCTCTTTAGATAGCAGGAGTACTGAACCCCATGACCCTTACTTGTCCAGTTCAAGTGATTCTAAGAGAAGGGATGTGAGTGCACAAGTCTCAATTTCATCTGAGCTTGTCGCCAAGGATGTTCCTAGGAGAGTGTCACCTATTTATTTTGGAGAAGACACAGTCATGTAACATGTTGAAAATCTAGTGATAACTGTGGTGGACATGATCTGTGCTAATACTGAGGATGAGATCCTCGAAAAGTATGATCATGTTGAGGGGGAGAACATCATAGTGGGTACTACTATTGAGGGGGAGATCAACATAGTTAGTGCTGCTGTTGAGGGGGAGACACACCCTGAGCTCCTTGCTGAAGATGATGAAGCTGACATGGAAGCATCTATACTAGAATACAAAGTAGATGAAGTCTTATCCCTTGCTGAGGAGCATGAGAAAGAGGATTCTATCCTTACTACTGATATTCCAGATCACCCCTTTGAATATGAAATAGCTGATTCTGAAATGGGGAGAGATGTAAGGGAGAGATATGAAGAAGTTAACTATCCAGCATCTACTCAACTGAATGATGAATTTCTCACTTCTTTTATGTCACATGTAAGAGGGGTCCTTGATGAGCAAAGGAGAAAGATTGAGATGTATGCGAATAATTCAGTCAAAGAACTGAAGAAGGACCTTTCCACTAAAATCACTTCCATCAGATTTGAAGTGAACCACCTGAAAGAAACACAATCAACTTCTTCATGAGAGCAGCTCTAGTTGTAGATTATATTGCACTTTAACTTTAACAGATTCAGTAGAGGCAAAATGATATTATACAAAACCAATGCTCTACATCTAACAACATGAAAATGGTTCATAATACGACAAAAACTTACATGGAAGAGCATAGGAAGATTGTTAAAAGGAGAATGAATGTCTGCACCCAAATCCTTGATGGTCATATTTTGGAATTCAAGCATCATGTCACAGGTGGTGTAAATCACTTGGTTAGCAAAATAACCTCCTCCAAGTACTCCCTGAGCAATCTAGTTACTGGAGAATTCATAAAGGGGGAGAGGTCAATGATAAGAGCAAGGGGAGACCATACCATATGGACTTACTATGTAATCATGGAAGCTTTGGACCTAGATCCCATCCAGTATGATGAGCCTGCTGTTCCTGAAGATGGAGTTGGAGCTGGAGTTTGTGCTGATACTGAAGCTAATATTATAACTATAGTTCCTACTGATGAAGTTGAATTCAGCCCCACCTCTCAACATCTATAAAGTGGCAAGGGCAAAAAGATTGTAGATGAGGGAGAGGATGTATGGTTAAGGAAAAAGAGACACATAGAAGAATTAGAAACACGACCTGATTATGTAAGTGGAGCCCAACCTCCAGGACAATCATACTAGCTGTCTGGAATTGGATTAAAGAAAATAAGTCTGATAGAGCCAAGCTATACAGTTCTATAGAATGGGCTAAGTATTAAAAGCAAGAAGTGATAAGGAATAGTTCAAAAAGGATAAGCTGGCTGGAACTATACAAGTGGATGCCACAGAACCCTATAGATACCATCCAAAGACCTACAACTACTTTGAGAGACAAAGAGAAAAAGAAAGATGCTGAGGAAAAGACTGCAAAGAAATCTGGGGGGGGGGGGGCATTGTAATTACGGAACCTGAATCTGAGCATTATTATAAAATTTTAGTTTCCTAAGGGCTATTGAATGGGGGATGTTTATTGTAGGCTTACTCAACTTTTTCATTAATGCTATTTGATATGTTATATCTTGATTGTCTGATTTTTGCATATTTTGGATTGATCTCTATTACCTGTTTTGAAATGTGTATATCATTGACTATGATTCTGACTTCTTCAAATAGGGGGAGATTGTTGGAAATATTGACCACAATATCCTAGATTTGAAGAAGCTGCAAAAGTCAATAATATACACAAATATGCATTTGACATTTCTCCAAGTTAACATATGCAGGAAATCAATATTTGATTAACTAACAGCTTGAGAGTAAGTCAACACACTGCAGAAGTGAAGAATATTTGCTAAGTACAAATTTATCTAGTCATCTCACATCACTCGATGCTTATGGTATGGATGCGTTGACTAAATGCTTTTCACTCAGCACCTCAGAAGAGAAGCAGAGAATCTATTTAAATTCAAATGCATTGAGTCATCTCGCATCACTCGACGCTCAAGATTCATATGCGCCGAATGAATGATACTCTCTCAATGCTTCAGTATAAGAAAAAAAATTCAGACCAAGTACAAATACGTCAATTGAAGGTCTTTCACTCAATGCCTCAGTAAAAGAGTTGAGATTCAGACCAAGTACTAATGTGTTGAGTGAAGAACATTCACTCAACGCCTCAAGAGTGAAGAAGAAAAACTAACAAATTAAAAAATGCATTAAGACATAAGACTTGACTCAACGCCAAAGTTGTTTGCACTAAGTTAACTGCAGTCACTTGATGTCTCTTCAGAAAGACTTCACTCAACGCTTCAGTAGAAGCAGAAAATCTGTCAAAGTTCAAATGCGTCAAGATACAAGAGATCCCTCAACACATAAGTTGAATGTGCTGAGTTAAGTGTCGTATCTCAATGAGTATTTAATTAAGTTATGTTGCTTCCAACACTCAACACTTTTACAGAAGATCAAAAAATTATTCTAAGTCCATTGGCGTCTAATGTATTCTGCTGACGTCATTCATAATTCAAATCGATGCAGATTGCGCCCTAAAAGACAGAAACTGCCATATTTCTCAAACACACAATCTTGGGATGATTCAACCATTAAAGCCAACCATGTCGCTTACCTAATATGGATTGTGGTCGTTGATAATGCTAAGATATACAAGCTAAGTGTGTGGGACTTTTATAAGAACTTTTGGAAAAATATTCTGAAACCCTAAGTTGCAAAAAGTCACCACCAATAGAGAGAAAAACTATTTTTCATTGTCTTCAAGCTTGGTAATCTACACAACAATCTTTCAAAAGCATGAAGAAGAAGATCTCTGCAAGTATTCAACACAACATAGCCTGTTTCTAATTTGAAGATCATTTCCTGTTGCTGTGGTGAGAGATGCTGTCTAGTGATATAGTTAAAGAAGTAGACTCAAGAGCCTTTGTTCTCGAGTCATTGTAATACTCTTTAAACCTCTGTTGTAAGATCTCTTTGAGATCTCTCTGTAGGCCGAAGTTATAAAGGCTGAGGGTAGGACTTTTTCCAAAGTCCGAGGTAGGATTCTTGTAGAGGATCTGAGGTAGGCCTGTGTCATAAAGGCTGAGGTAGGGCTTGCTTGTGAGCCTGAGGTAGGATACTTGTTGCTGTCTTTGAGGTAGGACTGTGAGCAGTCTGAGTTATAGGAGTGGAAGACTCTCTGAGGTGTAGGATCCCGGTAAGGATATGAGGTGTAAGATCTATTGATTTGAGTTTTGGAGGAGTTGGTCAAATCTAGCTCACTGCTAGATAGGTGAAGGAGAAAGTGGATGTACCCTAGATAAGGAAACCACTATAAACTGCTTGTGTGTTCTTTGTGTTCTTGAAAGCTAATAAACTAAATAACACACCAAGTATATCTTTAAAAGTATCAAAAGATTTAGAAGAAACTAATTCATCCCCTCTAGGTGTTTAGCTACCCTTAAAAGACTTTCAAATATAATTAAAGCTCTCCATAACTACTGTCAGGGACTTAAATGGTGAACTTGCTATTGTATTTAAAATTTGAGGGATCAACTACATGTAAATATTATAGTCAAATATTCATTTAAAAGAGGAGCATGCTTACATAGAAAATTAAAAAAAGAGATTAAAAATAGGATAAGTTGAGAGGAGCAGGCTTAATGAACCCAACCACTATGAAAGTTTAATAAGTTTATTCAGCCATAGTGGGCAAGCATAGTGAACTCACCCAGGAGACCCTTCCTTAAAATATAAATGTAGCAAACACATTCCTATATCAAATCTAATAAGAATAATGAGTGGAGCCAAGTGTTCTATTATCTCAACAAAATTGTTCCTATCTTCTTAAGTGTATAAGTTAAAAAGCACATGTGATCCACAATCTCAAATAATGAGTGTAGTTTCTTGATATTCTACAAATATATCATGAAAATATATGAAAAATAGTTGAGCGATTGACTTGAATGTGAGCATCCAACTCCCTTTGTGTTCCAAGAGGTTTGCCTATGATGACTTCTAAGTGAATTAGACCCAACTCCATGATTTTTTAAAAATGGTATTATACTTCGCAAAGGAATCAACACAAATGAATAATAAAGAGGGCTTAAGAATGACAAAAAAGGGTTGGAATGTGGCTACTTTGATAAAGTGAGTCCAATTATGATGCTAATACTAGTCACAAAAATGCAAAAAAACAAGCAAACCATTACAAATTAAAAGTGTAATAACACAATGAAGAATTTCTTCTATCTGTCATTCTATCTTGTTCTATAGTAACACTCACATAACAATTTTCCCAAAGTAAGAAAATACCATCTACAATAACACATTGCATAACTTTTTTCCTAAACTAAAAAAATACAATGAAGCAAGCTAAAATTCAAAAGACGACAAGCTAAAATTTGACTTCGAAATGCATATAAACTCTAGTTATTTTTCTTAATTAGCAGGCATGCTTACACATGCACAATACATAAATTTATAAAAGATCAAGGTCTGGCATTTTACTAATTTGAACTCATGCAAAATGTTATTATGAAAATGAAAAATAAATAATGCAAAGATACTTGCTTTAAATTTCCAAAAATTTATAGCAACCTAGTAAAAGATATGCACATAACAAGAAAACTTTGCAAGTTAACAAGCTTTTTAACAAACATAGTTAAATCAAAGTATCTGAGATCATAATAAAATATTAAAGAGAGAAAGATTCCATGATTTGAATAATAATGCAGGATAGATTAGAACAATTCCAACCTCATTTTAGAAACAATAAAATATAGAAAAGATGATAATGAGAAATGGATAAATAACAGAAGAGGAATTCAAAAACTGAAATATATATTCTCGTGATGAAGTGCAACGTATTCTGGAAGAATTTCAATTCTCACACTTGATCAAGGACTTCACAATTGAGGAAACATCACTAATTAAGGCCCAAAGCTTCTCATAGAGTATTCTCCCTCATATCGATAAAAGGATGTGAAAAGACATAATAATAAATAAAACAATTTCTCTCTAAACAATGCACAATGGAATCTATACCTCTTTTGGATCTGCAAACATCCCCGCTATAGCAACATCAATGGCATCCTAATTCTTTCATCGAAGCCCATGCAACATATAAAATAACATTAATGCTCAACTTGTTAAGGATCAATGCCTAGTCTTAGCACTACAAAGGACATCCATTCCCTCCATTTCCAGAATGGAAAGTGGGTAAGAATAAACAAAAATGTTGGAGTGAACGAAAAGAGGTAACTCTGCATGATGTAAGAGTGAAATGTTGGGGTCATGTGAGGTAAGAGTGAATGGAAAGGGGTCATACCTTCAAGGCGGGCTGTGATTTTATGGAAGAGCAAAGGTTGGAGTGTTTGTGGTGAGGTGTAGAGAGATGGTGAAGAGAAGGAGAAATGGAGAAGAAGACATGGAGAGAGGTTTATCAGCCGATTCAGTGCTTTGGACGTCATTAATGGAGATGAGGATTGCGTCTCCTGGAGGTCGTCGTCAATGGAGATGAGGCATGCATCGCCTGGAGTTTGTCGTCAATGGTGTTGATTGGGATCGTCAATTGCAGAAGGGGTTGCGATGCTAGGTTAGAGTGGTGATGAAGGGGGATCGTGAGAAAATGGCGAGGAAGTCGCTCCATGTTGGGAAAACCCTTATGATTTAGCTTAACATATTATGTTTAGTGATTTTACATCCTAAGTCTATTATGAATGTTGTATAGTGAGGATAATTTGGTCATAAAAGTCCTATGGTATCAGTGATATAAAGGATATATACAAGACATACTGAATTGAAGAGAAAAATCATGAATTGGTAACATGCGTCGACTAGATCTCGACGCGACATTGACTAGAATTTGACATTACTTTGAATCGCAGTCAGAGCAACTTAATTTGGATAAGTCGATGGAACTTAAGGATTAAATCAATGTATGCTTTGACATGATATCTACAGAAGTCAACTATAGATATTTTCATATACATAGTCAGAAAGCATGTTGCTTCGACAAAAACTTGACTGGATTTCTTAACAGAATTTTTTTGTGGCTTCAATCTGAATTAAATCAAGAAGGGGTTTACACAACCAATTCTTGGAGACATTAGAGGATGTCGATCTATATATATATGATGAGATACAAAAAAACATGAGACAATCACAAGTTATCAATCATCAACAACAGACGATCAAGAAAATCATATCAGATCATGAGAAGATTGAATTCGATAGAGAAAGTTTAGAAGATTATCATTTGTAAGTGAATTTCTTCTAATATCAGTCAATTAGTTTGATAATTGCTGAATCTGATAAGAGAATTAGTACTTCTTCTTCTCAAGAGAAAGTTGCAACAGATTTAGAGAAAGAGTTTAAAAGATCATCTGAAGATTGAGCTCATAATCTTTGTTATTTTAATATTCAGAGATTCATCAGAAGTTCCAGAGATCATCATTAATTGTCCTCAAAAATTTGAAAAGAGGACACTAAGAAAAAAAATCATCTTTACTCAAATCTTCTCTTAATTTTTTTTATATTTGAGAAAAAGAGCTTTAAGAATCCCTTTGCAAAGGATTCAATGAGAGGTTCTAAGAGTCTCCTTGAGAAAAGACTCAGATTGTAATTAGTTTAAGATCTCCTTATAAAAATATCTGGTGTGGTTCTAAGAGTCTCCTGATCAAAAGACTCAGGCACCGTGATAGTGAATTTCTACCAAGGGGGTAGAAGAGTATATGCACCCAGATCGAGGGGACTATGATCCTTGTATCTTCTATGATTTTGCTTTTATTTCTTATTCCATGCCGCTGTGCCGTGATTTTAGTTAACTACATCTGATTCTAGTTTATAGTTTATGTAAATGCAAATTCTGTGAATTAATCAAAGTATTAGAAAATAAGTTAAATCTCTATTCACCCCTCTAGAGAAAACTTTGAGGAATATATCAACTAAACACCTATTTCAATTGGTATCAGAGGGAGGTTGATCATCAATATGCTAATATATAGAAGATTAATCTATAAAACGTTAACACCTTGATCAAAATATTATTTCAGTTGCAATAATAAATTCAAATTTTTATTTACCAAAATGGCTTCAAATACTTTCAAAGGATTTGCATCTACTAGACCACCAATCTGTCTCTTGATAAGTTTACACTTTGAAAAGCCAGAATTAGATTTTATATGAACTCTATTGATGAGGGCCTTTTTGAATCAATCATGATAGGACCACCAATGCCATATAAAAGGGATGCAGATGGAAATATAATTACATAACTCGTACCAAGAAATGAATGGACTGATATGGAGAAGAGAGTTAAAGATTGTGATGCAAAAGCTTTGAATTTCTTGGTCTCTACCGTGTTAGATGACATATTTCAAAAGGTTGCAAAATGTCTCTAAAAAAAAGAGATATTGGAATCACTCTCAAGGATTATTGTTGGAAATGCAGATGAGAGAAAGGCTAGGAGATCACTTCTAATCTCTCACAATGAAAATTTTTAGAAGAAATCTGATGAATATGTAGCTGAGATGTATGACAGATTCAATATTATAATTAATGAGTTAAAAGGACTAAACATGGACATATCTCTCACAAAAATTAATGATAAGTTACCAATGTGCTTTCCTAGTACATGAGATTCCAGAATTTGGGCTATTAGAGAAGCAAAGTGTCACAAGGAAATCACTATAGATGCTTTACTTGGAAAATTGAAATCCTTTGAGCAATTATTAAAAAGTAGAGTAAGAACTGAAGATAAAGAGAATAGCTTATCATCTAGGAAAATATCAGTTACATTCAAAGATATTGAAGATGAACCATCTATTACAAAAAATGAAATGTTCAATCTTCTGGCAAGAAGATTTAGAAAATGGATTAAATCAGAAGGTTCAAGAAGAAAAGATAGAAGTATAGGAAAACCAAAATTTGACAAGACTTCCAATAAGGAGATAATTTGTTTTACTTGAAGAAAACCCAGGCATATTTCAACAAAATGTCCAGAACAACAAAAGGAAAGATCAAGCTTAAAGGAACAAAAGAAGAAATATCTAAAGAAGAAGGATAAGAGGAAGGGAAAATGTTTTATTGCTGAAACCTGGAGCGACACAAGCTCTGAATCCAATTTTTCATCAGATAATGAAGAGGAAAAGGTGATAAAGAAGCTTGTCTCATGGCTCTAGAGATAGAATCTAATCATAATTCAATTAAGGAATAAGGCTGTCCTTCCACAAATCAGCAGTGGTATTTGGACAGTGGATGTTCCAGGCATATGATTGGACAAAGAGAGATTACATGTCCACGACGACTTTGCGGGCGTCCTGGGAAGGCCGCATCAACCAGCCGATGTCTCCTTCCTCCCGCCGATATTGGAGGGCGTCCGCGAGCAGCTGGTCGAGTCATTCAGTGGTCGCCAGTTTGACGTTATCTTCTAGTGACTAAATGTAAACACTCTGCTGGAGATCCATCCTAATGAGGGTAAGATTCGAGCGAGAATAACCACTTGCATACTCGCCTCATAGGTTGTAGCTTGATACTGATATTCGCTCGACATTTTGCAGTGGCGTGCAAGCTCCCGGAGAAGCCGCTCCCTCCAGCGAAGGAAGTCACCACCTCGCTTCATGAGCCCAACCCTTCGACTGATTTCGGTGAGAAGAAGAGGCTCGCCAAGGGAAAGGGGAAGGCCAGGTTGCCGGGACCCGCGACCAAGACGGCGAAGGTGTCATCGCTGCGACCTGATGACCACGAATCGCCGCCAGATGCTCGGCTTCCCCACTTCCACCCCAAATTCAACTTAGGGCTGGGGACGGTGGATGCCTATGGTCATCCAATGGTGACTTGGTCGGAGGATGAGTACTTGGTGATGCTGAGGACCAACCTCCCCTCCTGGTTGGCGGACTTGGAGGACAAGGGGGAGCCCTTCACCATCCTCCACGCGCTGTATGGGCGAGCCGATGCTGAGTCGATGCTAGAGCTCAGCACGGAGGATCTCTCCCAGCACGCATCATGCTCGCTTGTGCGAGCTGAGCCACTACTCGGCGAGGAAACTACTAGAGATGACTAAGGCCCTGAAAGTCATCACCAAGAAGGCAATCGATCTCGGCATGGAGTTTGTCCACTAGAGAGAGTATGAGGTAAGTCGCTTCTTGCGTGCGACGTTGATGATGTTAGACTTGGATTATTTTTGCTGATTCTCTGTTCTTTATCGCAGGCTGCTGAGATTGAAGCCGCCAAGAAGCTTTCTGAGTGCGAGGCGAAACTCGCCAAGTATCAGGCCGAGCTGGAGGCAGCCCAAATCCACGCAGCCGAGATGGAGACTCGCCTAACTGCCTTAGAAGGCCACGCGAGTTCTTCAGCTCCTCAGCCAGAAGCGCCGCGATCGGAGGACGACCCTCACTACTCGATCAAGCGATTTCGCACTCTCTGGAAGGAGAGGTCGTCCGTCCGCCGTGAGATAGCTCGCGCTGCAGGGAATGTCATGCTCGCAAGGCTAAAGCTCAATGACCAGCTCGCCGAGGGGAATAAGGAGCACACTATCGACGAGCTTCTCCCCAAACTGCTCGCCAATGAATCGATCTCGCCAGATCGTCTACCTTCTCCATCATCGGGCTCCAGCAGCAGTGGCAGTGGTAGCAGCAGTGGCGGCAGCAGCAACAACGGCGAGGAGGAGAGCGAGGATGACGGTGAGGAAAAGGAGGATGTTGATATTGGAGATGAGGAATATCAGCCTGATACTGGCGACAACGAGTCCTAGTTGCTCACCGATATTTGTCATACTCGCACGTAGCAGTTAATGAAATTTTGTAACAACCAACTTTTGTAACTTGTAAAATTTTTGAAATATATATTTACATAAGTTTGAATTACCGTACTGTCATGCTCGCTCGTGATGTTTTACCCACATGTCGACATCGTTTATAGTCGCATAGCTACTCGCCTCCCGATACTCGCCTGTGTCTTGCACATATACTCACCGCAATATACTCGCTTGCTTGTCATGGTCGCCGTAGCATATTCGCCCATACATACTCGCATACTCGTTGAGATCTGCCCACACTTGCACAATTTATTTATTTTTTCGAAGTTAATCCTGACTGGCTCGAAGACCAAAGCCGACATCCTATGAGGAGTTGAGCTTGGTTGGTGGTTGGGAGTAGTCGACACCCAGCAGGAGCCAAGCTCAACTGGGGGTGGTAATCTGTTGACTCAGGGAGGCAAGTAGTCGGTATGCAGGAGAGGAGCTCGTACAGAGATCTCGAACTACAACATCACTCCAACGTGGAACCTGATCTCACTCGAGGAGGTCCTTGGCCAATATGCAGGAGAGGAGCTCGTGCAGGGACTTGAACTTACGGCGACACTACCACTCGAGGACTTCGAATGTTGGAGTCGATAGCTCTCAGGAGCCCTGCTCAACTAGAGTGGTGTGAGTCGACTCGGGGAGGCAAGTAGTCGGTCTGCAGGAGAGGAGCTCGTATAGAGATCTCGGACTATGACATCACTCAAACAAGGATCTTGATCTCACTCGAGGAGGTCCTTGGCCAATATACAGCTCGTGCAGGGACTTGGAGTTATGACGATACTACCAATCGAGGACTTCAAATGTTAGAGTCGACAGCTCTCAAGAGCCCTACTCAACTAGAGTGGTGTGAGTCGACTCGGGGAGGCAAGTAGTCGTTCTACAAAAGAGGAGCTCGTACAGAGATCTTGGACTATGACATCACTCCAACGAGGATGTTGATCTCACTCGAGGAGGTCTTTGGCCAATATGCATGAGAGGAGCTCGTGCAGGGACTTGGACTTACGGTGACTCTATCACTCGAGGACTTGAAACATTATTGGAGCATAATCGTCAAATTTGCCTTGGACAAATTCTGGAAACCTGGAGAATTTACCCTAAGTAAATATGACAAATTTGGCGGGTATCAGGAAGGATACAAGACGAATTCGGTGAGTATTAGAGGGATACTCGATGAATTCGACGTGTATGACTCACCATATTCACCAAATTTTACTTAGGTAAAATTCTTCATTCCTAACTTCTTATCTTCGGCCTTCCTTGATCCTTCTCTTGTACTTGGGATAAAAGTACACCCCAATAGAGAGATTACATGTGAGTCAACACTATGGCCTACAAAATGAGGGATTACATTGTGTAGTCCCTTATTTACTGACCCACTATAACTTGACATTGGTGTGTACTTGACATTGTAAACCTGCAAGTACAGAACTAAAAAGCACTATCAAATACAACCTCAATTCATCTTAGCTTGACCGGACCCTTCTTCAAATCAGGGTTATTGTGGATACAAAACCCAACACATACTTTCATCTTCTCAGCAAAATGTTATTAATGATGTACCAATTCCACCCACTTCAAAGGAATCTTCATTATCACCAGAGCAAATTATTTAAGAAGCAAAAATGGATACAACATTACACTTGACTCCTACCAAAGATAACATAATAAATCTACACTCAATCACTCCTTCAACCACTGCCATTCAAATAGTAAAATCAATAACCTCTGTTTTATCCTCTATGCTTAAAGAGCATACTTCTCAAATAAAGATCACATGGGATAATATACAATCTCAACTGAATTTAATTACTGCTTCAGTACAGTTCATACAAGCAAAGATCTCTTCTTCCTACATTACAAGACCATTCTTAACCTCTCTTGCTCAGGAGGTCAAGAAGGGGGAAAGTCAGGATGAGGAAGAAGATTTAAATGAAGTTACATCATCATTGCATGGACCATATCCACTTAAAATTACTAGAAATAAGAATGTATTAGCATTATTTGAACAAGAGTCTGCATCAAGCCAGGGGGAGGTTAAAGAATCTACTCCTGAAAAGAATACTACATAGATTCAGAAGGAGATATCTACTCTACCAGGGAAGATTAATGAACTAAAAGAAGATACTCAACATTTAAAAGAGCAGTAAAATTCAGATACACTTCAAGAGGAAAATAATTACAACCTTCAAAGAAAAGAAAGAGATCTGTTAAACAATCATAATCTTCAAAGAAGAAGAAATCTGCTACGGTTACTGAAGAAGTCATTAAAACTTATATAGGAAGCTGTAACATATTTCCTTTATTCTTCATGCCATAAGCCATTTCCATTCCTCTAAAAGAGTTAGATATACTTTATATGTGTAAGGGAATATGTAATATTCCTTTCATTCCACTGCCAAAATATCTTGCTGACAGAATATCAATGCAGTAAAAGCTTGATGCTGTAACAAAACATATCAAAGGCAAGAGTGTGATAAGTTTGATAGGAGAAATAAAGAAATCAAGAGAAGTATTGGTGTGCTGGTGAAGAGAAAGATAAATCAGAATGATGTATATTATTCTGCTCAGAAAGACTAGGAAAGGTTAATCTCCGTTCAGGAATTTATTAAAGACACGTATGATTACTGGAGATACAAAGTCTAAAGTAATATTAAGAATTGTTAAAGGACAAACTGTTAAATAAATTATATAATTTCCTACTTGAGGAGTTTGTTTCAAAATCTGCCAATAAAACATGTTGACAGTTGAACAAATATATTCTGAAGGTACAATTTTTTGTGGACTATGCTGGTATCTTTAAGAAATTTTTTAGAAATCTCAAATATTCAGTTGCCCTATATCTATGTCCCTTATCATTCTATATATTATGAGTACACGCTCAGTCGAAATTTTGTATAATTAATTGCTGTACATTTGTAAAATCACTTCTGAAATTTTGTAAAATTTGTTAAGTTAAATAGGGGGAGATTGTTGGGAAAAACCCGTATGATTTAGCTTAACAAATTATGTTTAGTGATTTTAAATCCTAGGTCTAATACCTATGTTGTATAATGAGGGTAATTTGATCTTAGAAGTCCTAAAGTGTCAGTGATATAAAGGATATATACAAGGCATACTGAATATAAGAGAAAAATCATGAATGGCCAACACGCATCGAGTAGATCTCGACGCAACGTTGACTGGAATTCGACGTTACTTTGAATCAAAGTCAGAGCAACTTAATTTGGGTAAGTCGACGACACTTACGAATTAAATCAACATAAGCTTCGACATGATATTGACAAAATGTTAACTACAGAGATTTTCATACAGATAGTCAGAAATCGAGGTTGCTTCGACAAGAACTCGACGTTACGTCGACTGGATTTATTAACTGAATTTGTTTTGTGGCTTCAATTGAATTAAATCAAGAAGGGGTTTACATAACAGATTCTTGGAGACGTTAGAGCATGTTGATCTATTTATATATGATGAAATACAAAAAATGTGAGACAATCACAGGTTATCAATCATCAACAGTAAACGATCAAGAAAATTATATCAGATTGTGAGAAGATTGATTTTGATAGAGAAAGCTTTGAAGATTATCATCTGTAATTAAATATCTTCCAGTATCAGTCGATTGGTTTAATAGTTGCTAAACCAGATAAGAGAATTAGTACTTCTTCTTAAGAGAAAGTTCCAACAAATTCAGACAAAAAGTTTGAAAGATCATCTAGAGATTGGACTCATAATCTTTGTTATTTTGATATTCAGAGATTTATTAGAAGTTCCAGAGATCATCATTAATTGTCCTTAGAAATCTGAAGAGAGGACACTAAGAGAAGAATCATGTTAACTCAAATCTTCTCTTAATTTTCTTTTTAGATTTGATAAAAAGAGTTTTAAGAATCTCTCTGCAAAGGATTTAGTGAAAAGTTCTAAGAGTCTCTTTGAGAAAAGACTCAAACTGTAATTGGTTTAAGATCTCCTTATCAAAAGATCTGGTATAGTTCTATGCATCTCCTGATAAAAAAACTCAGACACTATGATAGTGAATTCCTACTAAGGGAGTAAAAGAGTGGATGTAGATAGATTGAGGGGGAACCACTATAATCCTTGTGTCTTATGTAATTTTGCTTTTATTTCTTATTCTATACTGCGCTGTGATTTTAATTAACCGCATCTGATTCTGGTTTATATTTTATGTAAATGCAAATTCTGTGAATTAATCAAAGTATTTGGAAATAATTTGAATTTATATTCACCCCTCCTCTAGAGAAAACTATGAGGAATATATCAAATAAACTCCTATTTCACGCCCAGACACGAGGATGAGGAGGGGGAGTCGGGAAAGGTGCCATTGGTTTGCTGAGTTAAAAATAGGGTTTTTATAAATTCAATAATTGTGCAATTAATAATTTATAACGTGAGAATAGCTTTTTCAGGTGTGCAAATAATAATTTTAGCTGACTTGAAAATAGTTAGGCAACACTTTTAACATGTTGAAAATTATTTTTTTAAAAACATGTCATAACTATTGTCTAAAGTGAACCATCAACTACAACATCTCAAAATTTTTCTTTATAAGGTTTTAAACTATTCTCTATCAAGATTTAGACAACATTTTTATAAATGTTGCCAAGTATATATTGCTAAAGACTAAAAATATTGTAGTGTCTCTTTTTGCAAATCAACTACTCTTTTGTTAAAATAAAATAATTGCTCTTCCTTAGGAGTACAAGTACTTGACAGACCAAGAAAAATATGATAATTGATTCTATACTCTGTAACGATAGGTGCACTTGCCTTTCTAAAGCGTAATTAATCACAACTACATCTATATGCCGCTTTAGGGGCAATTAATGGGTACCCCTTTATTTTTTATAGGATTTGAGCTGTGATTAGCAAAATCCTTCCATTATGAGGAGTGCTCAAAATGGAGAGAGATGGAGGTTCCATAACCTCCTCCATTAAAGGAATTCCCATAGTGGAGAAGACCTTTAACCTCCAAAACCACCTGTATCACCGTACACACCTCACATGGACCCGCCGCTCAGTGGAGGAAGTTATGGCCACATCAGCGGCTGGTAGGTCGGACGCCCGAACCGGGCACGCACAACCATGCACATACAACTGTACTAACACAATCACGCATGACCGCGCACGCACAACCATGTGCTCTTGTGCGTACGGACGCATGCTGCCTAATTCACGGCCCCATACGCGTTCTCATGTAAGCACCACTGCACATGACCGTGCTCACGGACCCACACACAATTCCCCGTGTGCACCAATATGTGTGACAATAAATATGCGCATTGCAACTTGCACCTTTGTGTACGCACCGCTGGGTGCACGATAAGGGTCTTAGCCCCATACCACGTGCCCTTGGGTCGCGCCGTTCTTAATCCTCCCCCATTTGTGTGCCTCCCTTTGCCGTATGATCACGTGCACTCTCGTAACGTCCCTGCGCTAACTTAAACACATTTAATCCCTTCCAAATGCACGCTATAATTTTCCCTCTTTACCTCTTGTGTTCACAAGGACTACAGAACTATTTGCATTTTGTTACTATCACTTCCACCAATCCTACCCGAACTGCAAAATTGTAATACCTGCAAAAATGACGATTTGTGTCATCCAGATTGCGGAACGTGATCTCTCTGTCTGGTAGTTATGGCGGTTGCAATGGAGCACTTACCAAACCACTCATACTAAAAGCTATAAAAGGAGTTCAGAGTCTTTCTTCCAAGACACCCAGCATTCATCTCCCATGTGAGCTCCTTCAAATATCCTTCAGAGTTATCCATCGACGTTTAAATCTCCTCTTGAAGATCTCCATCGACCTCTGAAAATCTCCCTCCCCTTTGAAGATCTCCTTTGAATGTGACTTGAAGATTTCCTTTGGCCTTCGAAGATCTCCTTCCCCTTCGAATATTTCCTTCAAAGGCAACTTGAAGTTCTCATTTCACATTCCATTAAATTCCATTGTAACGAGCGGTGACCTATCACCCTCAAGAACATAACAACTTGTAACACTCGAAAAATTTGTAGAATTTGGTTAGCACCGAACAAGTCATATGTGTTGAAATTTGTGAAGTGGAAGTGGTTGACGGGACAGGCCGGGCGGCCTATGGCGGACAGCTTTGGCGGACTAGCCGGACTAGGCGGACTGTGATGTGCGGCCTGGTGGAAGGTCTAGTGAAAAGCCGGCTGTCTTCTGAGCGGGTTGTTGCATGAAGTCCGCGGACTATGCGGCCTGGTGTCTGCGGATAGGGTGTTTGCTGATTGGCTTTGCCAAGGAGTGGCCTGAGCGGATGGAGGCTTGCGGACTGGTGCATTGCTCAGTGGCCGCGGGTGCAAGCTTGTGCTGATAAGCGGTTTGTCTCGTGTCCGCGGGAAGCTTGCGGACTGGTGTGTCCGCGGTGTGGGCTGTTGCGGACTGGGTGAAGAGCTTGGCTGAGGCCTTGTCGAGCTCTGGTGTTACAGCAGGTGCCTTGCTGTGGAGATCGATTGGCGGACTGGTTTTGGAGTACGGGTTTGGTTGCTGCGTTGGTCAGAAGCGCGAGGAACCTGCAGACTGCTGGCGGTATGTGCTTCGGTGTTTGGCAGACGGGGGTTTGCGTCCGCCATGCTTGCATTGGCCTTTGATGGTTTTGGACTTTGTCACAATTTGTGCCAAGACCATGGTGTCCGCGGTATCCGCCAAGTCCGCTGTGACCGGGCGGACTGTTGCTGTCTGCCTTTGGTCGTGGACTTGTGGCGGATTGAGGTGTGAGTCTTGCGAACTGCCTCGGGTTGGTGCGGACTGTCATTGAAGGGGGTTGCTGTCCTGCAGTGGTTGGAGCTTTACGGGCTAATGCCTTGTCCGCATAGCTTGGGCGGACTGGAAAGGGTTCGTCAATGGTTGCCTTGCTCCTGGCGGTTTTCCTTGGTATCCGTCTAAGTCCTTGCGGACTCGACGGGCGGAATTTTGCTATCGCGCGTGCTGGGGTGGTGTCTCTATCTCTTGGGCGGTGACCACACTCCTCACCTTGCCTATAAATAGGACCCCCCTGGCACATCTACAGTAACCTAAGTAACTTGAGTGAATAGTAAGTTGGATTGAACGAAGTGCTGCGGTCTCAGTTTGTCAGTCCGCGCGGATTGATGCAGTGCTGACGTTTGCTGTGTGCAGGTCGCGCGGTTTGCTTCAAGGAGCCAGGAGTTTGGCTGTGACTTCGGTCAAGTACTTGGAAGTGTGCGGTCTCTGCGGACTCAGCAGGAAGTCGCTCTGCGACTTGTCAGTTCTGTTTCATCTTTGCCAGCTTCAATAACCTGTTCGCCGGCTTCAGGCGGGTAGGGGTGTTCCTCAATTCAGGTTCAGCAGGAGACAAATAACGGTGTGTCCGCGCGGCCTCGCGGCTTCGGCGGACTCCGTGGCTATTCGGCGGATTGCAGCTTAGCTTGGGCGATCTCAGCGGACTCGGCGACCTCGGTGACCTCGCGGTCTCGGCGGACTCCGGTGCTGTCCGCCCGGCTTGAATTTTTTGGTGCTTTCTGTCTACAGCTGTTATACTAGCGAAATCATGTCTCGCTATGTATGCCTCGTGGTGTAAAGAAGTGAATGAATAATAGACCTGCTTGTGCTTCCATTGTTTGTTGGGTGTAACCTTTGTTCCTCGGGTTTTCCGCTGGTTCAACGTGAGAACTGGGTAGTTCCGAAGATATTAATTTGGCGTTTGGGCTATCTTGCTGACCACGTTGAGAAAATTAACATGGTATCAGAGCCAGGTTTCTGAGGTTCAGTTGCGTGAGCGGAAGTCAGCCAGTGTTGTTACTCAGTGATTGAGTGGTGATCAACCTGTGTTGTTGCTCGGAGCTTCTGAAAGGTTGCCAATAGGTGTTGCAATGGAAGGGAGTTTTGCAAGAGGTCTAGGCATTGAACTCCTAACGCCGACTAACTTCAAGAAGTGGAAGTCGTGCATGAAGAGTTATCTTCTTGGCGAGGAGCTGTGGGAAGTCGTCGGTGGTGACGACAGACAGGAAGTGACTGCTGCTTTCGGTACTACTGAACAGGTTAGGCTCTATAGAAGAACAAATGCTAAGGCGGAGTTCATTTTGAAAAGAGCTGTGTCTCCGGAACTGTTTGATCACATCGTTGGGTGTGAGTCGGCTGCTGATATTTGGATAACCATTGATGAGTTGTTCAATAGGAAGAATATGGCGCGACTTTAGTTCCTGGAGAATGAGTTGGCCAGGGCAACTCAGGGAGACCTTTCCATCTCCAAGTACTTCTTAAAGATGAAGAGCTTATGTGCTGAGCTGTCAGCACTGGATCCTGATGAGCCTATCTCTGAGGCAAAGATGAAAAGGCACATTATCCGCGGATTGCGGAAGGAGTATGTGGCCTTTGTAACATCTGTTCAAGGGTGGGCTACTCAGCCGTCTTTGCTGGAGCTGGAGAATCTGCTTGCCTCGTAGGAGAGCTTAGCAAGGCAGATGGCTGGAGTGAACCTGAATCAGGAAGGCAGCGAAGCTCTCTTCTCAGGCAAGAAGAAAGGATGGGAAGGGAAGAAGAAGAAGAAGGTGCAGGCCGCTGGTGAGAAGGAGACTTCAACTTCATATCCGTCGGAGAGGAGCAATGCTCCTAAGGACTGGAAGAAGAACCTGAAGTGCTATCGGTGTCATCAGCGAGGGCACTTCAAGCGGGACTGCAAGGTCAAACTGCAGCCTGGGCATGCTGCGGGAAAGGAGGACGCTTGCTCGAGAAGTGAAGAAGCAGGATGGGGCAGAGCTTTTATGACGGGCACTTGTGTCCGGGCCTTGTCTGCTGAGGACTTCAACAGCGAGTGGATCGTGGACTCCGGGTGTGGTCATCACCTCACCGGATACAAATCGAAGTTCACCTCCATGCAGGCTTACTCAGGTAATGAAGCTATTATTACTGCTGATAATACTGTTTATGCAGTAGAGAAAGAGGGGGTCGTGTCTTTGGGTAGTGATCAGGGGCCTCTCACGTTAAGGAGTGTGTATCACGTGCCGGGCATGAAGAAGAACCTCTTCTCGATGACCAATGCGGTGGACGCTGGGTATCACGTTCTGTTTGGGCCAACAGACGTGAGGTTCCTTCGCAACGCATCAGCGGTGAAGGCTGATGTTACTCACGTTGGGAGGAGGGTGAAGAACTTGTTTGTTCTTTCCACCAATGCTTATGTTGATAGAATGAGGGCCAATGATAGTGCTGCTATCTGACATGAGAGGCTGGGGCATGTTGGCATGGACAAGCTGAAGGCGATGGCTAGTAGAAGTCTGGTGAGGGGGTTGCCGAAGTTGTCTTCCTTTAGTGATGGGCATGTTTGTGCGGGCTGTCAATATGGTAAGGCACATCGCCTTCCGTTTGATAAATCACAAATAAGGAGCAAGAAACCATTGGAGTGCATTCATGGCGACCTGATGGGACCGACGGTTACTGCCAGCCTTGGTGGAAGCAGATACATGCTTGTCTTGGTTGATGACTACTCAAGGTATACTTGGGTGTACTTCTTAAAGGAGAAGTCAGAAGCCTTCCGTTTGTTTGTGGAGTTTAAGGAGTTGGTAGAAGGCCGGCTTGGCTTGCGGATTAAGAAGCTTAGAACTGATAACGGGGGTGAGTTTGTCTCCTCCGAGTTTTCTAACTTCTACAGGAAGCACGGGATCCAACGGGAGCTTACTTGTGCTCACACTCCACAACAAAATGGGGTAGCGGAGCGGAAGATCCGTCATCTGACGGAGACCTGCAAATGCTGGCTTCATGCGAAAGATATCCCAAGGTCCTTTTGGGCGGAGGGAATGTCTTGTGCTGCTTATGTTATCAACCAGATGCCACTCAGCCCTATCAACATGAAGACTCCTGTTGAGCTGTTGCTAAAGGAGAAGCCGAGTGTTGGACACCTTAGGGTGTTCGGTTCAACTTGCTACGTGCATATCCCGGATGCTTCACAGACAAAGCTGGATGCGAAGGCAAGGAAACTTGTCTTTGTTGGCTATGATGAGCGGAAGAAGGGATGGAAATGCATGGACCCTGTGACGAAGAAGTTCGTGGTGTCAAGAGACATTGTCTTTGACGAGCTGACGTCATATAGAGGTGGCTCGGTGGAGCTAATCGGAAGTAGCAAGGTTGATGAAGCACCGGTGGCTGCTGCTGAAGGCTTGGAAGAGGAGCTTGCTGTTTCACCAGCAGCTCATGTTGGTTCTAACTCCGAGGCTGAGCCTTCTGGCTCAGGAAGCAGGGGGAGCACTGCTCAATGCTTGCCCCAGGTAGGAGTGGAGCCCGAAGAAGCAACGGAAGCAGTGAGCAAGGAGCCGTATCTTCGGAGATCGAAGAGGGTGGTTAAGCCACCGGCTCGGTACTGTGATGGGAATGCAGTGAGCTTTGTCTCATGCTTCTTTTCAGGTCCTCTGGATGAGCGAGAACCTGCAAACTTCAATGAGGCCACTAGAGTGAAGGAGTGGGAAGGTGCCATGAAGGAAGAGATTGATGCTCTGAAGAAGAATGAAACCTGGGACTTTGTGCCCAAGGTTGATGGCATTACTCCGGTTACTTGCAAGTGGGTGTATAAGTTGAAGAAGAAGGCTGATGGGAGCATTGATCGGTTCAAGGCTCGCCTGGTCGCTAGAGGATTCTCACAGCAGTATGGAGAAGACTATGAGGAGACATTCAGTCCAGTTGCGAAGATGACTTCAGTAAGAGTGGTGATCGCCTTGGCTGCTAGCAAGGGATGGAGGTTGTGGCAACTTGATGTGAAGAATGCCTTTCTTTACAGAGAGATTGACAAGGACATCTTCATGGATCAGCCGCTTGGTTTTGTCTCTGAAAAGCATCCGGACTATGTCTGCAAACTCAGGAAGGCTCTCTATGGGCTGAAGCAAGCTCCTAGAGCATGGTATGGGAAGATTGCAGAGTACTTGCAATTCTGTGGATACCATGCTTCTAACTCGGATTCAAGCTTGTTTGTCAAGAAGAAGGGGGAGCTACGAGTCTTGGTCCTGCTGTATGTGGATGACATGATCATCACAGGGAATTCGGAGGAGGAAGTAGCAAGGCTCAGAGCTGAGCTTGCTATACGCTTCGAGATGAAAGACTTGGGAGAGTTGCATCACTTTCTCGGTCTTGAAGTGGAGAGGAAGAAGTGCGGGGTTCTCATTAGCCAGAAAGGGTATGCTGATCGAATTGTGAAGCGGTTCGGCATGGGCGAAGGGAAGAAGTGCTCTACTCCACTGGAATCTGGGCTGAAGCTTCCACGAGATGAGGGAAGGGTTCTTCATGATCCCTTGGTGTTCAGGGCTCTTGTTGGGAGCTTGATTTACCTGACGATTACAAGGCCTGACATTGCTTATGCTGTTGGCCGAGTAAGTCGGTATATGGATGAACCAAGGCAATCTCATCTAGTGGCGGCAAAGGGAATTCTGAAGTATGTCAAGGCTTCTTCTGATATGGGACTCCTCCATAGAAGGGACGCAGAGTTTACGTTGCTCGGGTACACAGATGCTGACTATGGCGGTGATTCAGATGATCGAAGGTCTACTTCAGGTTATGTGTTCACTTGCGGTTCAGCTAGCATCTCGTGGTGTAGTGTTGGGTACATTAGTTTAAATGTACCTGATTTGAAGAAGCCTCACCCAACTCAATGATATACATCAAAATGTATTTGATGTGTTTTGAGTTTACTTATGTAGGTTAAGTATTTGCAGGAAAGAAGTAAAAGTTTCTAAGTCCATGTGTCGACACCTAGAGGGAAAGTGTCGACACTTAAGAAGACCTATGTCGACACCCAGGCAAGCAGTGTCGACACTTGGAGTCATTGTGTCGACACCTGGGATGCAGAGTCGACACCAGACAGAAAGTGTCGACACAAGGAGCTGTGTCGACACTCAGTGAAGAAGAGTGCAGTGAAGCAGTGTCGACACATAGCAGTTGTGTCGACACACATTGAAACTGTGTCTACATCAGAAAGTGTCGACACTTGGAGGCTGTGTCGACACTCAGCAAAAGTCAGCAGAGACTAAGTATAAGTGTCGACACCCAGATCAATGTGTCGACACACAGTAGAAGAGTCAACACTTGAAGAAAGTGTCGACACAAGAAAGAATGTGTCGACACTCAGCTGAAGACTCAACACTTGAAGAAAGTGTCGACACCAAGGATCGGTGTCGACACTTAGCAAAGTTCAGCAAAGTTCAACAAAATATTCTAAGTACAAGTGTCGACACTAAGGGGATGTGTCGGCACTCAGCTGAAGTCTCAACAGTAGAAGAATGTGTCGACACAAGGAGCTGTGTCGACACTCAGCAAGTATCAACACAGAAGACATGTGTCGACACCAAGAAGCAGTGTCGACACTGACAAGTTCAACACATGAAGATGTGTCGACACAAAGGTGTTGTGTCGATACTTAGTAGAATTCAGCAATATACTGAAGTACAAGTACTTGTGTCGACACTCATTATCAGTATCGACACATGAAGAAGAAGCAGTGTCGAGACATAGAATCTACAACATAAGGAGTTGTGTCGACACCTTGTAGGCTAGTGTCGATACTTAGTCAACTTGTGTCGACACTTGGTCTATAAGTGTCGACACTTAAAGACAGACAGTCTCGACACTTACAGACAGTTACAGAATTTTCAAGAACTGACTGGATGACTTGACAGCTGCCATTCCAGCCGGTCTACAGCACCTGTCATAGTTGTCAGAAATCAGTTATGAACCGGACCAGCCGGTTACCATGAAGAAGGCCTATAAATAGGCTTACACTGTCTACAGAGATTGATGAATTGAAAGCAAGTTCAGAGGATTAGATTGATTAGAAGATCAACACATCAAGAAATACAAAGAAGATCTAGCTATCAAGTGAAGATCTAAGTAGTTGGAGAGAGAGAGCTCCATCCAAGAAGTCAGCTGTTGGAACCCAGCTGAGAAGAAGGGTTCAAATTTGGTCTGAATCTTAAGCAGCAGAGATCAAGGATCAACTGCAGAGGAGATCATTCTTATTGTGTTCTATATTCAAGAAGCTTTGAAGAAAGCCAAGTCAGTTTGATCTCAACTGAGTTCTTCCAAGAACTCATCAAGAAACTCACAACTTTTCTCTCTTGTCTCTGAGTTGTTGAGTTACAATTTTTGTATTCATATTATCTTGTAGGATCCTTAGGGATCTGAGTCTTTGTAAGCCTGTAATTATAAAGGCTGAGTGTAGGGCTTGAGTGCCTGAGTGTAGGAGATTTGAATCTCTGAGTGTAGGCCTATTGTGGCTGAGTGTAGGCCTTGGTGGCTGAGTGTAGGCCTTGGTGGCTGAGTGTAAGCTTTGTGAAGAAGCTGAGTTGTAGGGCCTTGGGCCTGAGGTGTAGGAACCTGTTTTGGGGTTCTGAGATAGTGGAGAAGTTTGGCCGAATCTAGTACACTGCTAGATAGGAGAAGGGGGGAAAGTGGATGTACCCAAAGCTTGGGGAACCACTATAAATCTGGGTGTCTACTGTGTACTTGTGATTTGTTGTGATTGCTGTGTGATTGATGTGTACAAGTAGATTTAATTCTGTGATTATAAGTTGAATTCTGCCTAAAAAGTTAAAAAGATTTAAGTCACCTATTCACCCCCCCTCTAGGTGATTAGGTACAATATCTTTCAAGTGGTATCAGAGGGAGGTTACTCAAAAAGGGACATAACTGTCTGAGTAGATCCTGTTGGCAGATTCAGTCTAAGTAAAATTACAGATTCAAGAAAATCAAGAACCTTGGGTTCCACTGAGAATCATAAGGAATTGGGATCCATGAAGTTACCCATTTGCAGAAAGGAAATCTTTGGCATTTGGAAGGAAAGGGTGAGACTGTTTATGGAAGCCTCAGACCCTAGGATTTACATCACAGTAAAAGAAGGGCCATATGTGCCCATGAAGGTATCAGTCTTAGATGCAAATCAGAGAACACCAAAGGATTTCTCTGAAATGACTAAGGATGAGATTGTTCTAGCCACAATGGACAAAAGGGCTCAGAACATCATTGTGAGTGCTATAGATGATGCAACTTTTCAGAATTTGATACACTGTAAGACAGCTAAAGAGATGTGGGATACTCTTATTGTGTACATGGAGGGTTCTGAAGAAGTAAGGCAAGACAGAAAATCCTTGCTAAACCAAGAATATGAAAGTTTTAGACAAGGTAAAACTGATAGCATAACTGAATGCTATAAGAAGTTCTACAGGATTGTGAATGAGCTCTTGTCCTATGGCAGAGAGTTCAGTAATTATGAACTCAATGATAAGTTTTTAAGGTCCCTAACAAAAGATTGAGACACCAAGATCTGTGCCATTAGGGAAATGACAAAGTTAGCAGAAATTCCTCCTCCAACACTGTTTAGCAAACTGCTGTCCTATGAAATGCAGTTAATGGTGAGGAAAGAAGAGGAGAAATCAACAAGAAGTGAACATAAGGAAAGAACAATGGCCTTCAAAACAGAAGCCCTCAGAAAGTACAGAAGTAAGTCTCCAACTCCACCACCAAAAGTACCTGAAACTGAGTCAGATGAGTCAGCAAGTGGAAAATCTGAAAGCAGTGAAAGTGATGAGGACTTTGCTGCCTTCACAAGACATTTCCAGAAGTTCTTAAAAAAGAAACAGTGGAGGACAAGACCATCTACTTCACAGGGAAAAGAAGACTATTATCAGAATAAAAAGTCTTCAAAGAAAGACAGGAAAAAGTCCAAGTCTAGCAAAGCAACACTATCAAAAATTGTATGCTATTGCTGTAATAGACAAGGCCATGTTATTGCAGATTGTCCAGAAAAAAGGAAGGAGTCTAGTGATAAGAAAAAGACTCCATTCAAGGGCAAGAAGGAAAAGTCATTTGTTGCCAAGAAGGATAAGAGCCTGTCAGATATTTCTTCATCAGAAACTGAGTCAGATGCTGAGGAATACATAAGGCTGTTTGCTGAGTAAGAAGAAGAAGAGTTCATTCAGATCATTAACTCTATATATGAACAAGAGGACAGTCAGTGCCAAGGACTGATGGCATTGACAGAAAGTGACAAAATCCTGGAGCAGCCAGGACCTAGTAAGGTACAACATTGTTCTTTCAGTTCAATTTCTTGTGCCAGTACAGAATCAGATTCATCATCATCAAGTGATGAGAGTGTATCTGAGTCTGAAGAGGATATTCATCAGTTGATAGATGAATATAAAGTTCTGTTGCAAGCTTATAAGAAGAGCAAGTCCCTAGCCAAAAGTCAGGCAAAGGAAATTACTAATCTCAAAGCTGCTGCAACTGATTTTGAGAAGTTATTTAATCAAAAGCTTAATGAGATAGCCAGACTGAAGCACATAACTGTGATTCAGATGGAGACTATATCATTTAAGAATGATCAAATCAAGAGTCTGGAGATTAATCTTCAGAAGGAGAAAGATTTAGTTGCTAGGTTTTCTAAACCTAAGTCAGTTCTACCCTTAATTGATGAATTTGTTCATCAAAAAGGCAAAGCTGGACTGGGATTTACTAAACCTGCTAGGACTGTTCAGTCCAAGTCCAAGTCCAAGGGCAAAGCCCCAACTCTCAACAAGTCAGCTGTAGATAAAACAGCAAAGACAGTACCTAAGCAAAGGTACAATAAGTTTGAGTGTTGGTGCTGTGATAAGGTAGGCCACTTTGCAATGGACTGTTGGCACAATGCTAGTGCCAAAGTGAGTGGCAAACTGCTTGTTGGAAAACCTGCAGGTAGCTTTGTTAGGAAGCAAACTAACCAGTACCAAGGACCCAAGAATTCTTTGGGTTCTAAGGTTCACTAATCTATTTTACAGGTGAGTCCAAGTGACCATGCCCCAATATGGTACTTGGACAGTGGATGTTCCAGACATATGACTGGAACTAGGGGACTACTAAGGGACTACACACCCATCAAAGATGGTCCAAAAGTCACCTTTGGTGGTTCTGAAAAAGGAATCATCAAAGGGTTTGGTAACATTTCTAGTAACTTAGTTACCATTACTCAAGCGGCTTATGTTAAAGGTTTGAAACACAACCTTATCAGTATAAGTCAATTAAGTGATGTAGGGTATGACATCTTATTTGTGAAAGATGGTTGTCATATCAAGAGGTCAAATGATCAAGAGATCATTTTGACAGGTTATAGAAAGAGGAATGTCTACTGCCTAGACATTATGTGTGAGACCAATGGTTCTCAAGTGTGTCTTGTAGCTGATAAGAAAGTCTCTCATTGTGTCAAATGGCACAAGAGACTAGCCCATCTCAACTACAAAACAATTGGCAAACTCTTTAGTAAAGAGTTAGTGAGGAATGATCCTCAAGTTAAGTGTATTAAAGATGGTATTTGCCCAGCTTGTCAAAAGGGCAAGCAGACTAGATCCATCTTTAGAAGCATAAAAAATAAAGATGCTGTGAGGTGTTTATACCTCTTGCATATGGATCTCTTTGGTCCAATGCCAGTTCACATCCTAGGTAGGAAGGTCTATACCTTTGTAGTTGTAGATGACTACTCAAGGTTTTCCTGGGTGTTCTTTCTTAGACAGAAATCTGAAACACCTAGTGTCTTCTATAGCTTTGTCAAACAAATTCAGAATGAACTAGCTTGTACAGTGGTCAAAATAAGAAGTGACCATGGTACTGAATTTCAGTCTGAGAGTATGGCAAAACTATGTGAAGACTTTGGGATATTTCAAGAGTTTTCTTCACCTAGAACACCTCAGCAAAATGACATTGCTGAGAGGAAGAATAGAACCTTGATTGAGGCTGGTAGGACCCTATTAAGTGATACATCACTACCAGAATATTTCTGGGCTGAAGCAGTTAATACTGCATGCCATGTTATTAATAGGGCTACCATTACTAAAAGCCTCAACAAGACCCCCTATGAGGTTGTGAAAGGCAGGAAACCAAACCTATCCTACTTCAGGATCTTTGGTTGTAAGTGCTTCATACTTAACAATGGAAAGTCTTACTTGACTAAGTTTGCTGCCAAGTCCCAAGAGAGAATTTTTGTTGGGTACAGTAACAACAGTAAGGCTTATAGAGTCTACAACTTGTCTACTCAAGTTGTAGAGGAATCTGTACATGTAGTATTTGATGAAACTAGACTTATTAACAATGAGTTGTCTAGTAGTGTATGCAGCTCCACAGGTATAACAAAGAAGATGGACAAGCTCACTATAGAAGAAGAACCTACTGCAAGGCAGCAAGTAGAAGATAGTGGCTGCTGTCCAGGGGGAGTACTACATGTACCTAATACAGATGAAGTTCAAGGAGTGCAGTAAGATGAAGAAATTGAAGAAGTTCAACCTGAAGTCAGGATGCCTCCAGCCAATAGGCATCTTAGAGATCATCCAGTAGAACAAATCATTGGTGATCCAAGACAAGGGGTACAAACAAGGAGCAGAAATCTGAATGCAGCAATCTACTCCAGTTTTCTATCCCAAGTTGAACCAAAGAAGTTTGAAGAAGCCATCCTAGACCCTCACTGGATTGAGGCAATGCAAGAAGAATTGAATCAGTTCAAGAGGTGCAAGGTCTGGGAACTTGTTTCTAAACCTAAAGACCACAATATAATAGGAACCAAGTGGATCTATAGGAACAAGATGGATGAACATGGAGTCATCATTAAGAATAAAGCAAGATTGATTGCTAAAGGATATAGGCAGGAAGAAGATATTGACTTTGATCAAACCTTTGCTCCAGTAGCCAGACTGGAAGCCATAAGGATGTTCCGGGCCTATGCAACCTTTCAAGGATTTAAAGTTTACCAAATGGATGTCAAGTCAGCATTTCTGAATGGTAATCTTAAAGAGGAAGTCTATGTGGAACAGCCATCAGGTTTTGTTGATTCAACTCTACCTAATCATGTCTATAGACTTAGGAAAGCATTATATGGGTTAAAGCAAGCCCATAGGGCTTGGTATGAAACCCTGTCTAGTTTCCTCATTGAGAATAAGTTCACAAGGGGGAAAATAGACAAGACTCTATTCCTTAGGGAATCTAGAGGCAAAGTAATACTAGTCCAAATATATGTTGATGACATAATATTTGGGTCTACTGAAAGTAGTCTTTGCAAAAAGTTTGCAAAACTTATGCAAGGACAATTTGAGATGAGTAGTATGGGAGAACTTAAGTTCTTCTTGGGTCTCCAAGTAAGACAGATTGAGAATGGATTATCCATATGCCAGTCCAAGTTCACCCTAGAACTCATAAGGAAGTATGGTATGGATTCATCCAGTACCATGAAGACTCCTATGGGGTCAAGTATGTCTCTTAGCAAGGATGATGCAAGGAAACCTGTAGATGAGTCTTTGTATAGAGGGATAATTGGATCCTTACTCTATTTGACTGCAAGTAGACCAGATATCATGTATGCTACATGTGTCTGTGCAAGGTATCAAGCCTGCCCTAAAGAGTCTCATTTGACAGCAGTCAAAAGGATATTGAGATATCTAAAGGGCACTCCTTATCTAGGCCTCTGGTACCCTAGGAATGAGGATTTTGAACTAACAGGTTATTCAGATGCAGACTTTGCAGGATGCAAAGAAGACAGAAAAAGCACAACTGGAACCTGTCAATTCCTAGGTGGAAGACTGATTTCATGGAGTAGCAAAAAACAGACAAGTGTGGCTATCTCCACTGCAGAATCAGAATATGTGGCTACAGGAAGTTACTGTGCTCAACTTCTATGGATACAACATCAGCTTGAGGATTATGGAATTCAGGTAAGTAGAACTCCACTCTTTTGTGATTCTACTAGTGCTATATCAATTGCACATAATCCTGTTTCCCATACTAGAATCAAACATATTGAAATAAAATATCATTTTCTTAGATAACATGTAGAAAAAGAAGATATTTTACTGGAATATGTTAGAACAGATAATCAACTAGCTGATATGTATACTAAGCCCTTAGAAGAAACTAAGTTCAATAGGTTTAAAATTGAACTAGGTATGATAAATTTAGAATAAGTTTATAGAAATGACTAAGTCAAATGGTGTCGACACACAGAGATATCTGTGTCGACACAGAAAAGTGGTGTCGACACTTCAGGGAAAAGGTGTCGACACATCTAGGAAGTTGGTGTCGACACTTCAGAAAATTAGTGTCGACACATAGTAAGTAGGTGTCGACACATCCAAGGTGGTGTCGACACTTAGGCTTTACTCAGAATTATCTAAGTAAGGTCTCGACTAAATGTCGAGTTATGTGGTGTCGACACATAAACAAGTGTCAACACATATATCTGTTGACTAAACTTGTGTCGACACATAAGTGTCGAGACATTATAAGTCGGTGTCGACACTTATCGACAGTGTCGACACAATTTAAGTTAGCTGACCCGCCTTTTCATCTTCAAACTTAGAAAGGTATAAATAGGATTTTGCCTTAGTCTGTCGACACGCTTTCAAAAGTTTCGAGACCAAACTTGTGTGTCGACACCTCTCTTCTCTCCAGTCAAATTATTCAAACCCTAATGGCGCCAAAGCTCGAGGAGAACGTCAATGAAGGTTACGAACTGGTGCGACAAGCGTTTGACGAAGCAGAACAGGAAATCAAGGATGTAATAACCCTAGTTGCCGACTCCGGATTAGAATTTCTTGTTTCTGAGCCCACAAAGATCTGGAAGAAGGAAGTTATAGAGTTTCTAACTGGAGCTAGAATAGATGAATCTGGACTCAAGATCAAGTCTAGGGTTCATGGTGAAAAGGTGAAGGTGTCACCTAAAAGTTTGAGGAAAGTCCTTCAGTTACCAAGAACTAAGGAAGAAGAAGAAGTTACTGCTTCCAGGACCAGAGATGCATTGGCATGGTGTGGTCTGGATACAAAGATGAAAATCGGCTCTGTTTTCAATAGAAAAGGAATGAACAGTCAGGGGAAATTCCTGTCAGAAATTGTTGGAAAGGTGATTTTAAGCAAACCTGGAGGGCATGATAGGGTATCAGCCCATATGTTCAACATTATGACAAGAATAATCTTCACTTTGAAAACAGACTGGTCTGTAGTAATCTTTGAGAAGATTAAGGAAAGCCTAAAGAAGCCTAACCTGGGCAGGATCTTAAGTTTATACCTTGCTGGTAGTATACCAGAAATTATGGGTCAAGCTGCTGGAAGTAAAATCAACCACATGAGAAGAATGGACATGAGAATCTTCTCAAGATGGGACAGGGTGTTGTCTAAGGAGATGCCAACCCCTGAGAAGATAACTCCTGAGACAGTATCACTTCAAAAGAAGAAGAAGAAAACTGCCCCAGTGGCTCAAGAGTCAACAAGCAGCTCTGGTAGTGAAGAGCATGTTGTCTTCTCACCTGATGAGAATGAAGAAGAGACTGTTGTGAAATCTCCAGCTCAACAGGTAGTTGCTGAAAGACAGGGGGAGCTACCTCAAGCTAGCCCCATACACAAGGATTCAGTCCAGGGGGAGCCACTAGTTGTGGAAGAGCCAAATCCTCTTGAGAGTGAGCAAGCTACAAACATCATCCTTGAGGTAATCACTGAGCTTAATGCTTTAGATTTTCCTATAGAGGATACTGATTTGTCTGATGTTTATCAGCAACCACAAATTGATAGTCAAGTCCCAGATGTTGTTATGGAGGACACATCTGCTGAAGTTCAAGTAGTTTCTGATCCAGTGGTAGATGAGCCCAGAATTTCTCCTGCCCAATCACCACAAGAATTTACAATGGAAGATTTATTTCTTAATCTGGATCAACAAGATCTTGAGAAGGAATGTACTGCTGCTGAGAGGGAGAATGCTCCAGTTGAGGGGGAGCAAGAAGTAATTCTTGAGGAACCTGTACTTCTTGAAGAGCCTGCAAGACAAGAATCTGAGAAGGCACCAGAAATGCAGAAGGATTTTCCTCCTAGCCCTAAGGAGAGGGTTGAGATAGCAAGTACATCAGCCTCAGAAGATGAGGAAGTCTCAAGCGCAAAGAAAAAGAAGTTTCAAGTATTCAAGAGAAGCAGCCAAAATTATAAAAAGGCTCTACAGACTATTGCTCCATAACCTATCTCTCAACCAGCACCATCTGTTGATTACAGTGCACTGATGGTTGCCATGCATATCAAGCTGGATGAGCACAAAAAAACTATAGAGACTTATGTGGATGAGGAGAATAAATCACTCCAACTTGATTTAGCCCAAGAAATAAAGTCAATTAAATTTGAAATGAATCTAAATAAGAATGAAATGACTGACTGCTTCCACAAGGGAGGGAATGCAGTAGTCTATTTAGCAACTCATCAAGAGAACATCAAAACTCAAGTAGAAGACATTGCACTGAAACAGGGTTATGTTCTAGAGAATCAAATCAGAATGAATGACAACTTAACTGAATCTCACAATGCTATTGTAACTGAGATAAAGAATATAGCCTCTGCCCAATCTGCTGAAAGTGCCAAAGCAAAAGAAACATTTGACAAAGCCTTCCAAGAGGAAATAACTGCTGTTAAGACTGCAATTCTAGACTCTCAGAAGATCATAACTGACAAACTCCAAAGGTTAAAACCTTTCTACAGGGATGGAGTTAATTATCTGAATGCCCAGATCCGATTTCAAAAAGATGATTTAAGGGATCACATGGCAAGAGAAGTCATAAAGGGGGAGAGGGTCTTAGTCAAAGCTGGCTCTGACCATGCAAAATGGGTTTCAAATTTTATCAGAGAAACTCTTGGATATCCTCCTCTATATGATGATAATGATGTAGCAGAATCTGGAGTTAACCCTGCATATCTTGGAGGTGAGCAACCAGAAGTAGCTCAAGTAATTTATCCTCCACCAGATTTTGATATGGTTCAAGCTGACATACAATCCATGTATAGTCCACCTGCTGGAAATCAGAAGGTCATTCTTGACAAAGTAGTTCAGCCAGTATCTGAAGCCTTACAAGAAGCTATTTTGAAAGAGCAAGCTGAACAAGAAGCCAGATTGTCTAAAAAGAGGTTCAGGGAGCAAGCTGAACAAAGGCCTGACTTTGAGCAGTGGAGCCCCACCTCTAGGAACATTATTTTGACTGTATGGAAAGCTGCAAAAGATAATGTACATGACAGGAACAAGTGGTTTTTTGAATCAGAATGGAGAAAACATGAGTCAAGGCAGGAGGCTATAGTCCAATATAGAAGAAAGGCCAAGATGGGAAAGCTACCTCCTACTGCCCAGGAGCCTAGCAAGTACTTTCCCAAGCCTTATCATTATTTTGAAAGGCAAAAGATCAAAGCTGAAGAGCTAAAGAAAAATGATCTTAAAGGGAAAAAGGCTGCTGCTGCTGAAGACACTGAAGTCCCTGTACAAGCTAAAGTACAATCTGGAAAAGGGATAGTGATCAAAGAGGCTGAACTGAAATAGAATTGAAATTTTCTTAAGTTCACTATGTAATTTGTTTATGATAAACATTCTGTAAACATTTGAAATATGAATATGACAAGATTTTAGAACAATGAGTTATCTGCCAAATTTATATCATAATTGTTCTGTGATGATATCTGTGAATGCATGTTTGTTTAATACATGTTATGTTTCTTTCCTGATTACATAATCCTGCTGTACATCATGTTATAATTTTATTATGTATGGTGTATATCATTGACTAAGGGTTATGACTTCTCCAAATAGGGGGAGATTGTTGGGTACATTAGTTTAAATGTACCTGATTTGAAGAAGCCTCACCCAACTCAATGATATACATCAAAATGTATTTGATATGTTTTGAGTTTACTTGTGCAGGTTAAGTATTTGCAGGAAAGAAGCAAAAGTTTCTAAGTCCATGTGTCGACACCCAGAGGGAAAGTGTCGACACTTAAGAAGACCTGTGTCGACACCCAGGCAAGCAGTGTCGACACTTGGAGTCATTGTGTCGACACCTGGGATGCAGAGTCGACACCAGACAAAAAGTGTCGACACAAGGAGCTGTGTCGACACTCAGTGAAGAAGAGTGCAGTGAAGCAGTGTCGACATATAGCAGTTGTGTCGACACCCATTGAAACTGTGTCTACATCAGAAAGTGTCGACACTTGGAGGCTGTGTCGACACTCAGCAAAAGTCAGCAGAGACTAAGTATAAGTGTCGACACCCAGATTAATGTGTCGACACACAGCAGAAGAGTCAATACTTGAAGAAAGTGTCGACACAAGAAAGAATGTGTCGACACTCAGCTGAAGACTCAACACTTGAAGAAAGTGTCGACACCAAGGAGCTGTGTCGACACTTAGTAAAGATCAGCAAAGTTCAACAAAATATTCTAAGTACAAGTGTCGACACTAAGGGGATGTGTCGGCACTCAGCTGAAGTCTCAACAGTAGAAGAATGTGTCGACACAAGGAGCTGTGTCGACACTCAGCAAGTATCAACACTGAAGACATGTGTCGACACCAAGAAGCAGTGTCGACACTGACAAGTTCAACACATGAAGATGTGTCGACACAAAGGTGTTGTGTCGACACTTAGTAGAATTCAGCAATATACTGAAGTACAAGTACTTGTGTTGACACTCATTATCAGTATCGACACATGAAGAAGAAGCAGTGTCGAGACATAGAATCTACAACACAAGGAGTTATGTCGACACCTTGTAGGCTAGTGTCGACACTTAGTCAACTTGTGTCGACACTTGGTCTATAAGTGTCGACACTTAAAGACAGACAGTCTCGACACTTACAGACAGTTACAGAATTTTCAAGAACTGACTGGATGACTTGACAGCTGCCATTCCAGCCGGTCTATAGCACCTGTCAGAGTTGTCAGAAATCAGTTATGAACCGGACCAGCCGGTTACCATGAATAAGGCCTATAAATAGGCTTACACTGTCTACAGAGATTGATGAATTGAAAGCAAGTTCAGAGGATCAGATTGATTAGAAGATCAACACATCAAGAAATACAAAGAAGATCTAGCTATCAAGTGAAGATCTAAGTAGTTGGAGAGAGAGAGCTCCATCCAAGAAATCAGCTGTTGGAACCCAGCTGAGAAGAAGGGTTCAGATTTGGTCTGAATCTTAAGCAGCAGAGATCAAGGATTAACTGCAGAGGAGATCATTCTTATTGTGTTCTATATTCAAGAAGCTTTGAAGAAAGCCAAGTCAGTTTGATCTCAACTGAGTTCTTCCAAGAACTCATCAAGAAACTCACAACTTTTCTCTCTTGTCTCTGAGTTGTTGAGTTACAATTTTTGTATTCATATTATCTTGTAGGATCCTTAGGGATCTGAGTCTTTGTAAGCCTGTAATTATAAAGGCTGAGTGTAGGGCTTGAGTGCCTGAGTGTAGGAGATTTGAATCTCTGAGTGTAGGCCTATTGTGGCTGAGTGTAGGCCTATTGTGGCTGAGTGTAGGCCTTGGTGGCTGAGTGTAGGCCTTGGTGGCTGAGTGTAAGCTTTGTGAAGAAGCTGAGTTGTAGGGCCTTAGGCCTGAGGTGTAGGAACCTGTTTTGGGGTTCTGAGATAGTGGAGAAGTTTGGCCGAATCTAGTACACTGCTAGATAGGCGAAGGGGGAAAGTGGATGTACCTAAAGCTTGGGGAACCACTATAAATCTGAGTGTCTACTGTGTACTTGTGATTTGCTGTGATTGCTGTGTGATTGATGTGTACAAGTAGATTTAATTCTGTGATTATAAGTTGAATTCTGCCTAAAAAGTTAAAAAGATTTAAGTCACATATTCACCCCCCCTCTAGGTGATTAGGTACAATATCTTTCATATAGCAAGAAGCAGGACTCGGTGTCGGTTTCAACCACGGAGGCGGAGTATAAGGCTTCGGCCTTGGCTGCTCGGGAAGCCATTTGGTTGAGGAGGCTTATAGAGGATGTTCATGAAGAAGTGCAAGGGCCTACTTTACTCCGGGGTGACAATGAGAGTGCTCTCAAATTGGTTAATAATCCAGTGTGTCACGCCAGAACCAAGCATATAGAGATTGATCACCACTTCATCAGGGAGAAGGTGTTGGAAGGATCTCTGCTGGTCGGGCATGTTCGGAGTGAAGATAATCTTGTTGACATCTTCACGAAGCCACTGTCGAAGGGGCCCTTTGAATGCTTGCGCAGCTTGCTGGGCTTGGTCACCACTTCCCACTTCAAGGGGGAGTGTTGAAATTTGTGAAGTGGAAGTGGTTGACGGGACAGGCCGGGCGGCCTGTGGCGGACAGCTTTGGCGGACTAGGCGGACTGGGCGGACTGTGATGTGCGGCCTGGTGGAAGGTCTAGTGAAAAGCCGGCTGTCTTCTGAGCGGGTTGTTGCATGAAGTCCGCAGACTATGCGGCCTGGTGTCTGCGGATAGGGTGTTTGCTGATTGGCTTTGCCAAGGAGCGGCCTGAGCATATGGAGGCTTGCGGACTGGTGCATTGCTCAGTGGCCGCGGGTGCAAGCTTGTGCTGATAGGCGGTTTGGCTCGTGTCCGTGGGAATCTTGCGGACTGTTGTGTCCGCAGTGTGGGCTGTTGCGGACTGGGCGAAGAGCTTGGCTGAGGCCTTGTCGAGCTCTGGTGTTACAGCAGGTGCGTTGCTGTGGAGATCGATTGGCGGACTGGTTTTGGAGTCCGAGTTTGGTTGCTGCGTTGGTCAGAAGCGCGAGGAGCCTGCGGACTGCTGGCGGTCTGTGCTTCAGTGTTTGGCGGACGGGGGTTTGCGTCCGCCATGCTCGCATTGGCCTTTGATGGTTTTGGACTTGGTCACAATTTGTGCCAAGACCATGGTGTCCGCGTTATCCGCCAAGTCCGCTGTGACCGGGCGGACTGTTGCTGTATGCCTTTGGTCGTGGACTTGTGGCGGATTGAGGTGTGAGTCTTGCGGACTGCCTCGGGTTGGTGCGAACTGTCATTGAAGGGGGTTGCTGTCCTGTAGTGGTTGGAGCTTTGCGGGCTGATGCCTTGTCCGCATAGCTTGGGCGGACTGGAAAGGGTTCGTCAATGGTTGCCTTGCTCCTGACGGTTTTCCTTGGTATCCGGCTAAGTCCTTGCGGACTCGGCGGACGGAATAATGTCGTGATTGGGAAAAATATTGATATAAGGTTAATTACTGGGTCCTCCCCCAAAGTTTGCATAACTACAAGTTGCACCCCTCTATCTCTCAAAATTACATTTACCTCCCCTCTAAGTTTTCCTAGTTTACAACAATGCCCGTTTCGTTAGAAATGTGAATGGAAAATGATAAAATCAGCCAAATCGTTTTAATGATATTCACTTTTGTTCTTTGTGACTACTCTACATTAAAAGATATGACTATTTCCTTAAGAAATATAGTTGGAAAGTGATAAATTATGCCAAAAATATTTTATGATATTTCAATTTCTTTTCTTTATAATAACTCTATATTGAATAAAGTGCATTACATTTTATCAAAATCATTCAAAATGGATAAAATTAAATTTTCATAAATAATTTTGTTAGTTTTATCATTTTCCATTCATATTTCTAACAGAAGAAACATTTTTGAAAACTTGGGAAACTTAGAAGGGAGGTAAATGTAATTTTGAAAGATAGAGAGGTACAACTTGAAATTATGCATACTTCCAAGGGAGGTCCCGGTATATTATAGGTTAGTAGTTCAAATCTCATTGTCATTCTTATTTTATAATTGTGTAAGAGCAAGTGGATTTTTTTAAAAAAATTATACCTGTTACGTCCATTGACTATAATGGCTCTGATTTGAAGAAGACCATAAGTCAATAATATACACAATCATGTATTTGATTTGCGTTCAAGTTCATATACAAAGGAAGTCTCTTATTCAATGATTAGACATGTTATATATATAAGAGGTTTGGCTGGACAGAAGACAGAACACGTACGAGAGACAAAAATTTGGCTAAGTATAGATGCGCTGAGTGATCACACATCATTCAATGCCAAAGGCCAAAAACATCGACATATATTCAGTCACTCAAATCCTCAATGGAGCAGGACTTAAATTTGGCTAAGTATAAATGTATTGAGTGAAGAAGGTTCACTAAACGCCCGCTTAAAAAATTGAGCTAAGGGTAAATGCGTTGAGTGAAGAAGGTTCACTCAATGTTTGATCAAAGAATTCAGCTAAGTTCAAATGCATCGAGTGAAGACAGTTCACTCAACACCTACTCAGGAAATTCTATCCAAGTGGAAATGCATTGAGTGAAGGCAGTTCACTAAATGCCTACTCAGAAATGTTGCTAAGTGTAAATGCGTTGAGTGAAGGTAGTTCTGTAACGCCACAAAAATCCTAAAAAGGAAGAATTGGGAGATAACGCGCAGCGGTAGGGTTAACGCTGGCATTCTCCTTTGAATTAAATTGTCCGAGGGCTCGGGAACCTAATGCGGGGCGGTAGTAAGCTAGCGCGTGGCGCTACCACTCAACGCTTTAAAGCGTTGAGTGACTACCGCGGGGCTGTAGTATACTATCGCGTGGCGATAACACTCAACGCTCTCAACGCTTTCGGCTAGGCGTTGAGTTCCTACCACGCGACAGTAGTATTAGCACTAGCGGTAGCTTTGGCGATTTATTTGACCAAGTTCTTGGGTTGGCTACCGCGCAGCTTTAGCCTTACCACGGAGCGGTAGCAGAGCAGTTATGATGCGTCCACATGTCAACGCCCGATTCGAGTTCTGAGCGGTGGAGTCCTTAAGAAGTTAAATGATTGAGGTACCATGGGGCAGTAACTTCTTTCTGTGCGGTGGTAGCGCTTGTAAACTGAATTCTATATAGAATTATGACGTTTGTTGGTTTTATTTAGGGATCCGACGGCTGGAGGTTGCCCCTGAGATGTTTTCTTTATGCTTGTATTGCTTGAGAGGACTCCACGATGTTTGTTTTTCGGGTTTCTATGTGGTAGATTGTGGCATAGAACCTTGGGGACTAACTCCAAGGAGCACCCAAAAAACTGGGTAGAATCACATTTCTACTAGGTACCGCGCGGCAGTAGTGCTACTACCGGTGGTAGCTCCTTGAGATCTTTGTTTGAGGCCTGTGTCGTGGAGACCTGGGGCCAGTATTGTCGGGCTGAGAGATTTGAGAGCCCATCTTGGTGTCCTAAGAGCCATCTGTAGAACATAATGTGGTTTTGTAATGTCTGGAGAAATGGGAAGGGGGAGGCCGACCCGCGTTATGACTTTTTACGCCCGACGATATGAGCAATGACAATGGGCCGAACCTACCTAGTAGCTATGCCGAGCGTCCATGGGTAATATTACCTGTCGCTGCCATAGTTACGGATCTTAGGCCTTGAATAGGCCGTAAAGACTAGCAAAATTCTCATGTATGTTGCTGCCTTGTGAACTGTGATGAGTCCCTGGCTTTTGTCCAGACACCGAGAATGTGCCCTAAGAGCACGGGGTGTGTGGATGTTCGTGCCTACGCCTATTGTGAAGTGTGCTTAAATTACACTTTCATAACTATGTTTGGTTTTGCTAAAATATTGCAGGGGAGGAGCACCGCTGCCTTGAGTAAGGGGTGGAGTCGTTATAATTTGGTCAGTTTTAGCTGTCTGTTGCTTTGTTTTGCCACCGTTCGGTGGATTGTTCTTATGTATGAACAAGTGACCCAAGTGGTGGTGGCGACGACGGCCCCCAAGTGGACAGCGACCCCCAAGTTGTTGATGACGACACGCTAACGGAAGACCCTCCTTCGTCTCCAACAAAGGACTCGCGTCGCCGTGGTGTTCGTATGGAGCGGCGCTACAATTTCCGCCCTCGGCGCAAGACAAATATATAGTTAACTTTATCTTATTATTAGTATGCTATTTGGGATATTTTATTGTGGGCTGCATGTAGCCATATTGTGTGTTATTTTTATTTTATTTTGGGCTACATATAGCCAAGACTTGTTGGTAAGCCTATATAGGCATGTATGCTTTGTTTTAACTTAAGTTGAATGATAAGAGAAAACCCTAAATCTTTCCTATCTAAGTCTCTCTCCCTCTCTCTCTACAACTCCTAGCCGCCACCCCCACTCCCCCTCTCTCTCTCTAAAAATTTCGGCCAGCTCTCTTTGCTTCCCTTCTTCCACAAGCCGCCACCTTCCTCTTCCACTCTCCCTCTAGAAACTTCGGCCAGCACCCCCATCTCCCTCATCCAAGCCACCGCCACCACACACCCACATCAACCTGGCCTCCTCCTTCCATAGCCGGCCAGCCCCCCTACCTTCTCCACCGAGCAGCCCCTTTGAAGAGAACCGGCAGCCCCCTCCACGGGAAGCTTGACCGGAAAGGCTTCCTTCTACGGCGAAAATCTGAACTTTGGCGTGACGCGGCCAAGGCGGACGATCTATCTCTCCATCCGGCGCGACTCTGGTGGATCCGCGGAAGAGCGGCCCTTCAAAGGTAGTCGGAATCATCTATTCCGACTTGGGTAACGATCCTCTCCACTCACGTGTGCTTCCCTTTAGATGTTCTAGTGGACGGAATAATTTTTGCGTTGGATTTGAATCGTTAGATTCTTCGTGGGTTTTCCTTTGGATTTTGCATCGATCTTAACCGCGTTATTTCCGAAAAGGGTTTGGCGAACCCCGTATTTTTGTTGGGAGAGATCTACCATTTTTCGATCGCACTTTGGGTAGATCTCTTTTGGTACAACCTTCGTGTAACGCCCCGAAACTCAAAGGAGCGAAGGGGGACATTTTGGGCCAGTTTTGGTTTCTGGCTGAAGGCACACGGCCTGGGACACGGGCGTGTCCCAGGGCGTGTCAAGCGTGTGCCGACACTTAGTCGCGAAGTCGTCGAGTTATACTCGACGATTCGTCGAGAATTGGCACACGGCCTGCGACACGGGCGTGTCGCAGGGCGTGTCGACCCGTGTCGACACTTAGCCGTGAAATCGTCGAGATATACTCGACGATTCGTCGAGAATGGGCACATGGCCTGCGACACGGGCGTGTCGCAGGGCGTGTCGACCCGTGTCGACGATCGTCAAGGTGAAATCGTCGAGATTCACTCGACGATCGTCGAGACAAGGCACACGGCCTAGGACACGGGCGTATCCAAGGCCGTGTCATCGAGTCATCGATCTCCACTCGACGAAATGTCCCGTGTACACGGCCTGGGGGCCCAGGCGTGTCAAGGTGACACGGGCAAGGACACGGGCGTGTCCTAGAACCCGTGCAGTGCTCGGGTTGGAAACGGGGGAAAAATCATGGGGTACACGGCCGGATACACGGCCATGTCAGCTGGAACACGGGCGTGTCAGCTCGAACACGGGCGTGTTCGATACCCGTGTGCGTGTCCAGGAGATTCGATTTTGACGGCGAATGCGGCACACGGCCCTGGACACGGGCGTGTGCCAGGCCGTGTTCGGTCCAGATTGGGCATTTCAGCCCCGAATCAAAGCCGCTCGTTTTCTTAGGTTGAGATCCGACGGCTGGGGATGGTTCCTGAGAGGATATACCCGGGTTTGACTTAGAAAATCCATCACTTTTCACCCTTTTCATCTCTCCAAACCCTTGGAGAAAGAAGAGCTAAGGCAAGAGGAAGAGGAGCTAGATCCGCCATTGGAGGAGCTTCGGAGCTCCGAATCGCAAGCCGACTCCGGATCCACGGAGGCAACGCAAGTGCGGTGATTTCTATCCGATTACTTTTCGATGGCGCCAAAGAGGAACTCAAGGGTAACGATCCTCATCTTGAGCACTAATAGCTCTCTTTCTTAGCATCTTTCTTAGCATAGGAAGCCCGCTCTCACGAGTTTGCGAAGAGTTGGAGGCGTTCCTTCGGGTAGATATGTAAAGTCCCCGTTGTTTAGAGTCCGTATGCGAGAACGGACATAGACATTTTGTGTGAAGCCTACCCGGACATGTTAGTCTGGATCGGTGATGTTGCATTGCATAAGGCCGGAGAAGACTCCGTGCTATTGGTTGTTTTCGGGTTTTCTACGCGGTAGATTGCAGCAGGGAGCCTTGGGGACTAACCCAAAGGTGCACCCGGAAAACTGGGCGGATACGAGATCTTGCCAACTTGGAGGCCTGAGAGCCAACTCGAACATAACTGAGTTATGTGACTTGCGGTAGAATGGGACTCGGTGAAAGTTTGACCCGCGCAAATGGCTTAAATTGTCGTTGCGAAGTGAGCACGGGTTAGATGGAGCCGTACCCGCTTTATGTCATCCGGTTAGAACGACCTAAGGTTACGTGGGACTCGCCGTTGGCATAAATGGGAGTCTTCGGTGGTCAATGGCTTAAATTGACGTGACCAATACCAAGAAGACGAATTGCTCATAGGAATGGCCGTCTAAGTGGCGGTGGTGAGTCCGGAATGTTAATGGCTTTAATTGACGTAACATCGACCGGTTCACCGATAATGTGCCCTGAGTGCACGGGGCGTTGGCCTTACGAGCCAACGTCTGTGATGTTATGGCTATGGTTTTATATTACTCGCTTATGCTAAGGAAATGCAGGGAAGGAGCATCGCCGCCCCGAGTTGGGGGCGGGATCGTTATAATTTGGTCAGCATTGCTGACCGTTGCCTTGTTTTGCCACCGTGCGGTGGATTGTTGTTGCTTGCAGGTGCAGCTGGACCAAACGGTCAATAGCGGGCTAAAGTCCTTTTTGCGAAGCTGGCCCTCGAAGGCCCAAGTAGAAGTGTTTACTGCTTTATTCATGTATGACCGGCCTGCGTGCCGTGGTTTGTAAAACATGTAATTTTCAAGTGAAACACTTTGTAAGGCCTTAAGGCCGATTTTGGGTATTTTGTATACATTCCTAATTATTGTAATAGTGGACATTCGTGCTCTAATGCTGGGTTCTTGTTTACAACTTATACAAACTGCTTCCGCTAGAATGCTCTGTGTAGGACGTTGAGATTGGTTGGATGGTTTCCATACGTAACCACCCGGTCTGTCTGTGGTATATGGCGTCGGGCCCCGGCCGGACCTACTGCTATATACTATGCGACGGATAGGGGGTGTTACAATTTGGTATCAGACTACTGGTTTTGGTCGGACTTAAGCTGAATTCGTGGACGAATTCTTTTTAAGGGGTGGTGAGCACATTGTGTGCGTCATCGTTATAACAGTAAAAGAACCCATGAATGTCCACTTAGGAATGAAAATACTCGTGTTTGAGGAACCTGCGTGTTCCTATAATTGCTGTTCGCAATTTTATTTGGTCGCTTAACGGTGTTTTGTACCACTATAGGTGACCGGAAGCGGTGCTGGACAGCCTGAATGTCCGGTTTCTGAGGAGCATAGTGCACCCAGTGAGGTGTTTGAGCCTCCTCCTTCGTATGAAACCGTTAGAAGGATCGTAGAAGCGATGTTTACTGTGGCGGGTGCACAGCTAGGAGGAAATGTACAACCCTGCGCCCCTGTTGTGGCTTCAACGCCGGTGGGCGTGATGCAGCAGATGACCTTTGGTAGACCATTGGGGCAGCAGCTGAATATGAATTTAGTGCAGGGAGCGCACACGGTTGAGGAATATTTGCAAGCTTTTCTTATGATAAGTCGCTACCCATGCTTTGAGTCGGATAATGAGCAAGCTACAGTCGATAGATTCTATAATGGCCTACGCGCCGAGTTACGAGTCCTACTGCTAGGACCAAAGTTATTGGGATTCCGAGCCTTGGTGGAATCAGCTAGATCATTGGAGGCAGAGTTGAGGAAGACCCTTCCGATGCCTGCGACCATGGTATCGAACTATACAAACCCCATAAGAGCTGCATCCAGCAGAATGCTGGAGAAAGGGGTTATGAAATCGACTAGTAAAGTTACTTACACTTATTATACTTGTGGAAAGAAAGGGCACTTTGCCCGAGACTGTTGGAATGGTGCTCGGAAGGGTAAGAAACCTATGTCAGGAGCAGTCAAGGATGTCAGTGCAATGGAAACGGCATTCAAAGTGCCGAACACCTCAAAGTCGGTATATCGAAAATGGTATAAGAAGCATAGGACTTCGGGTCCAGCCCCTTCTGGTACTTCTGGGTCGACTACGGGTCAGACCCCGGGCACATGTTTCAGCTGTGGCGAGCCGGGGCATTATGCTCGTGAGTGCCTAAAACCCTGGTGGAAGCCCGTCATCGTGACAACAGGTATGGTTTAAAGATAGTTTTACTTTAAATACTTGTTATGCATATTAGCTTAGGACTACTGTGCTAAGCTTTGTTGCGACTTTACTTTATCTGCGAGAGCACCGTTCATTTAGGGAGCTTCGCGTTCCTTTATTAGGAATTTTATTGAGCCTTGGAGTACCTCCTTCGATGGAAAGAGATAAATTGGATGCGTTATAGTCCAATGGTGCTCATTCGGCGAGGGTAGAATTCATTGCTCTTAGTTTGTGGTTTGGGAATTAGGAGTACGATCTGCAAGCGTCGTTACTTCCGTTAATGGAGTTTGACGTTATATTTGGCATGTACTGGCTCTCGGAGCAGCAAGCCTACATAGACTGCGATAGCAAGGAAGTCAACTTGGGAGCAAGTCGTGAGACGACCCTTATGAGCTCAAAGAGGTCGAGCAAGGCGATGATGGCCGCTCTTCAGGTAGTGAAGGCGGTTTGTGCTAGTGTAGAGATGTTCTGTACACTAGTGGAGGTTGTAAAGCCGAAGCCCGCGTTGGATTGTATTTCAGTGGTATCGGAATACCCTGATCTGTTCCCCGCAGATCTTTCTGGAGCCCCGCCTCAGCGGGAGATAGATTTTAAGAGCGAGCTAGTGCTAGGTGCAAAGCCTGTGTCACGATCTCCGTATCGGCTAACGCCTAAGGTAATGGCGGAGCTGAAAGTTCAACTGCAGGAGTTTTTGGAGCAAGGGTATGCGCGTCCAAGTCCTTCGTCTTGGAGCGCACCGACCCTCTTTATTAAGAAGAAGGATGGAAGTTGGAGGCTGCGTATTGATTATCGGGAGGTCAACAAGTTGACGGAAAAGAGCAAGTACCCAATCCCAAGGATCGATGATCTTTGTGATCAGTTGGTAGGGTCAACGACGTACTCTAAATAGATAAGGGAGAGTGATATCCCTAAAATAACGTTCAGTACAGGACACGGGCGCTACGAGTTTACGGTCATGCCGTTTGGGCTGACTAATGCGCCGTCAGTGTTCATGGATTTGACAAACAGGACGTTCAGGGAGTACTTGGACCATTTCGTGATCGCCTTCATCGACGATATTTTGGTGTACTCGCAAAGAGAGGAAGATCACTTCAAGCATCTTCATTTGGTGTTAGAGACGCTAAGGAGAAATCAGTTGTACGCCAAGTTCTCGAAGTGCGAGTTTTGGCTATCCTCAGTGGCGTTCCTCGGGCATATAGTTAGTGGAGAGGGTATTGCTGTGGATCCGGCGAAGATTGTTGCGATACGGGAGTGGCCTGAGCTTGCTACGGAAGCAGAAGTCCGGAGCTTTTTGGGAGCTTGCCGGCTATTATAGGCGCTTCGTGGAGTACTTCTCGCGGATAGCGTTACCTCTCACTACCTTGACGAGGAAGGAGCATAAGTTCTTTTGGACGCCGGAGTGCGCGCGAGCTTTTGAGAAGTTTTAATGTCGGTTGACTACGACACCTGTGCTGACTTCGCCAAGTGGAACCGAAGGCAATGAGATTTTTAATGATGCGTAGGGCAGCGGTTTGGGTTGCGTGCTACTGCAACACGGAAGCGTAATAGCGTATGGCCGTGAGTTTTGCCTTGAAGCTATGAAGGAATAATTGTATACGGTGTGAAAGTGGATCTCTACGCCGGTCACAAGAGCGTGAAGCATCTGATTGATCAGAAGGATCTGAATATACGACAGCGTAGATGGATGGAGTTCATGGGAGACTATACATTCAAGATCCACTACGCGCCTGATAAAGGGAATGCGGTTGCTGACGCGGTGAGTCGCCAAGCCCCAGCTCGAGCCAATTGGCTATCGGTGCATGATGAGCGGTTGGTGCGGGAGTTGGAGGCGTTGGGGATCGTTTGTATGGACAAGCAATCAAGTGCTGAAACAGTTCATGGTAGAGGCTCTGGATGAGTCAAATTCCCAATTCGTCGTGGAGGACGTATTGCTTTGGAAAGACGGTCGTCTGTGCGTCCCAAGCGTGGGCAATTTACGGGTGGAGTTGTTGTACGAGGCACACCATACCAAGTACTCGATTCACCCGGGGAGCACGAAGATGTACCGCGACGTCAAGAAACTATTTTGGTGGCCGGGTTTGAAAAAGGATGTGACACTATACGTAGCAAAGTGCCAAACCTGCGCCTTGATAAAAGCGGAGTGCCAAAAGACGGGAGGATTTCTTAAGTCCTTGCCTATTCCGGAATGGAAATTCGACGACATCTCTATGGACTTTGTGCACGGTTTGCCAAGGTCGCAAAAGGGGAATCAACGCCATTTGTGTGGTCGTGGATCGATTAACGAAGGTGTCGCATTTTATTCCGCATAGGAAGGATGATCCGGTGGAGAAGTTAGCAACGTTTTATGTGGATAACATAGTACGACATCATGGTGTGCCCCGCAGCATCGTGAGTGACCGAGATGGACGGTTCACGTCCAATGATTGGAGGCTGTTGCGACAAATGTTGGGAACAAAGTTGAAATTCAGCACAGCCACCCATCCGCAAACGGATGGGCAGACCGAGAGGGTTAATAGAACCATGGAAGACATGCTCCGCATGTGAGTCTTGGATTTTGGAAAGCAATGGGAAGACCACCTTTATTTGGTGGAGTTCGCATACAACAATAACTACCAAGCAAGTATTCAGATGACGCCCTTCGAGGCCCTATATGGTAGGAAATGTCGCACGCCGTTGTCTTGGTTAGAAACGGGTGAGTCAAAGTTGTACAAGAGATCGGAAGTGGAGGATGCTACTTCTTTGGTGAGAACGATTCGGGAGAGGTTGCTTATCGCTCAGGACCGGCAAGAAAAATACTATAATGCCAAGCACAGGAACGTGGAGTTCGCTGTGGGTGATTATGTGTACCTAAAGATCAAGCCGTTCAAGGGTGTCTCGCGGGTGCGACGATTGAAAAAGCTAAGCCCGAGGTACCTTGGACAGTTCGAGGTTCTGGAGCGAGTTGGTGAAGCGGCCTATAGGTTGAAGCTTTCGGTGGAGCTAAGTGGTTTACACGATGTATTCCACATTTCGATGCTTCGGAAGGCGGTACAAGAGCCTACGCGAGTGATCGCGGTCGATCAAGTGCCGGTGGATAGTGGGCTAACGACAAAGGTCAAGCCCGTGCGGATTGAGGACTCGGAGGTCAAGCGGCTACACAATAAAGAGATCAGGATGGTCAAGGTCCGGTGGGACAATTGCGGTCGTGAGGAGCTCTCTTGGGAACGAGAGCAGACTATGCTTGACGAGTATCCGGAGTTGTTCCGCTCAGGTACGAATGTTGTTTTTGTATATCTTTCCTTTATGTAATTTCGTGGGCGAAATTCTTTTAAGAGGGGGAGAGTTGTAACGCCCCGAAACTCAAAGGAGCGAAGGGGGACGTTTTGGGCCAGTTTTGGTTTCTGGCTGAAGGCACACGGCCTGGGACACGGGCGTGTCCCAGGGCGTGTCAAGCGTGTGCCGACACTTAGTCGCGAAGTCGTCGAGTTATACTCGACGATTCGTCGAGAATTGGCACACGGCCTGCGACACGGGCGTGTCGCAGGGCGTGTCGACCCGTGTCGACACTTAGCCGTGAAATCGTCGAGATTTACTCGACGATTCGTCGAGAATGGGCACACGGCCTGCGACACGGGCGTGTCGCAGGGCGTGTCGACCCGTGTCGACGATCGTCAAGGTGAAATCGTCGAGATTCACTCGACGATCGTCGAGACAAGGCACACGGCCTAGGACACGGGCGTGTCCAAGGCCGTGTCATCGAGTCGTCGATCTCCACTCGACGAAATGTCCCGTGTACACGGCCTGGGGGCCCAGGCGTGTCAAGGTGACACGGGCAAGGACACGGGCGTGTTCTAGAACCCGTGCAGTGCTCGGGTTGGAAACGGGGGAAAAATCATGGGGTACACGGCCGGATACACGGCCGTGTCAGCTGGAACACGGGCGTGTCAGCTCGAACACGGGCGTGTTCGATACCCGTGTGCGTGTCCAGGAGATTCGATTTTGACGGCGAATGCGGCACACGGCCCTGGACACGGGCGTGTGCCAGGCCGTGTTCGGTCCAGATTGGGCATTTCAGCCCCGAATCAAAGCCGCTCGTTTTCTTAGGTTGAGATCCGACGGCTGGGGATGGTTCCTGAGAGGATATACCCGGGTTTGACTTAGAAAATCCATCACTTTTCACCCTTTTCATCTCTCCAAACCCTTGGAGAAAGAAGAGCTAAGGCAAGAGGAAGAGGAGCTAGATCCGCCATTGGAGGAGCTTCGGAGCTCCGAATCGCAAGCCGACTCCGGATCCACGGAGGCAACGCAAGTGCGGTGATTTCTATCCGATTACTTTTCGATGGCGCCAAAGAGGAACTCAAGGGTAACGATCCTCATCTTGAGCACTAATAGCTCTCTTTCTTAGCATCTTTCTTAGCATAGGAAGCCCGCTCTCGCGAGTTTGCGAAGAGTTGGAGGCGTTCCTTCGGGTAGATATGTAAAGTCCCCGTTGTTTAGAGTCCGTATGCGAGAACGGACATAGGCATTTTGTGTGAAGCCTACCCGGACATGTTAGTCTGGATCGGTGATATTGCATTGCATAAGGCCGGAGAAGACTCCGTGCTATTGGTTGTTTTCGGGTTTTCTACGCGGTAGATTGCAGCAGGGAGCCTTGGGGACTAACCCAAAGGTGCACCCGGAAAACTGGGCGGATACGAGATCTTGCCAACTTGGAGGCCTGAGAGCCAACTCGAACATAACTGAGTTATGTGACTTGCGGTAGAATGGGACTCGGTGAAAGTTTGACCCGCGCAAATGGCTTAAATTGTCGTTGCGAAGTGAGCACGGGTTAGATGGAGCCGTACCCGCTTTATGTCGTCCGGTTAGAGCGACCTAAGGTTACGTGGGACTCGCCGTTGGCATAAATGGGAGTCTTCAGTGGTCAATGGCTTAAATTGACGTGACCAATACCAAGAAGACGAATTGCTCATAGGAATGGCCGTCTAAGTGGCGGTGGTGAGTCCGGAATGTTAATGGCTTTAATTGACGTAACATCGACCGGTTCACCGAGAATGTGCCCTGAGTGCACGGGGCGTTGGCCTTACGAGCCAATGTCTGTGATGTTATGGCTATGGTTTTATATTACTCGCTTATGCTAAGGAAATGCAGGGAAGGAGCATCGCCGCCCCGAGTTGGGGGCGGGATCGTTATAATTTGGTCAGCATTGCTGACCGTTGCCTTGTTTTGCCACCGTGTGGTGGATTGTTGTTGCTTGCAGGTGCAGCTGGACCAAGCGGTCAATAGCGGGCTAAAGCCCTTTTTGCGAAGCTGGCCCTCGAAGGCCCAAGTAGAAGCATTTACTGCTTTATTCATGTATGACCGGCCTGCGTGCCGTGGTTTGTAAAACATGTAATTTTCAAGTGAAACACTTTGTAAGGCCTTAAGGCCGATTTTGGGTATTTTGTATACATTCCTAATTATTGTAATAGTGGACATTCGTGCTCTAATGCTGGGTTCTTGTTTACAACTTATACAAACTGCTTCCGCTAGAATGCTCTGTGTAGGACGTTGAGATTGGTTGGATGGTTTCCATACGTAACCACCCGGTCTGTCTGTGGTATATGGCGTCGGGCCCCGGCCGGACCTACTGCTATATACTATGCGACAGATAGGGGGTGTTACACTTCGCTCGGTCGGACCCAATATTGGTCCTTTTAGCTTGGGAGAACGTCGGCCAATCGCCGTTCGCTCGACCTTCCCGCGGAGTGGCTACCGTACGTTGGTGAACTGTGATAACACGCTTGCGAGTGCGCTGCGATTGAATCTAGTGCGTGAGAGATTGTGGGTTGAGCGTGGCGTTCGTTTCTTTCCCTTAACCCGTCTAGTGTCCGCGGTAGTGGCCTACATCAAATTTTGGTATCAAAGCGAGGTTCTTGTCAATTTTTTAATTGGCACCGTCCCCTCTTTTAGCACGTTAACCTGCACTTGTGTTTGCGCGTTAGTTGTCACAAAAAAAAATCTCAAAAAAAAAAATTATCTTTGGTCTGCCAATAGCGGCGTAGTTTTCTTATTTTTCAGCAAAAAAAATCAAAATAAATTTTTTAATAATCCTCTTTTTATTTCCTGCAAGAAAATAAAAAAAAAATTTATTTTCCTATAGTCATTAAGCGGGATTAATTCCTTCTTTGTTCTGTCTGAAATCTGTTGTCTTCCATTTGCATGCGTACTAGGCTCGGTACGGAATATCCTCCATCGTCGTCTAATATGGATGATGACCGGGGTGTCCCCTCACGGAGATTGAGGAGCTCCGTCAGGATTTCACGGAGCAGTTGACGGCCATTAGGGAAGCACTTCACGGATTGGGGTTACCACACGGGGCACCCCGTAATCAACCCGGTCACCCACGGGTGGGAGAGCATCACAACCCTTACCCCCACCCTCCTAATGAGAACGCCCCACGAGCACCGTACGAGTTTGACCTTACTCGGGCCGTCCGAGTCAAGCCACCATCCTACGATGGTTTAGGAGATCCCCAAGTCTTCCAGGACTGTATCATGGAGATCGAATGTTATTTCGAGTGGTACACCCTGAACGACGCGGATAAGGTGCGAGTAGCGAGAATGAAGTTGCTAGGGCGCGCTAAAATATTTTGGCTGAATGAGGAGCGGCGTATGAGGGTCGAGAACGGAGCGTTGCCCATAGGCTGGGATGCAATGAAGGCTAGGCTAACGGAACAGTACGTCCCTACTTACCATCGAACACAAATGTTCGATGATTTAGCCACCCTTAAGCAAGGGACTAGGTCGGTGTCTGAGTATATGAGTTTGCTGAAGGACATGATGGTTAGGTGTGACATGAAAGAGATGCCCGAGGTCACCCTCTCCAGGTTCCGTAAGGGACTAAACCCCGACATCCAAGGAAAGCTTCTGCGTTATGGTCACACCGATTTGCACACCACTTTCAACGCTGCCTTAGATATTGAGCAGCACAACGCGCTTAAGGGCAAGTCTCGCTCGTTCCAAAAGGGGAAGTCCATTTTAGGACCGCCTCCCACCGCCACCTATAAGGCTAAAGGAAAGTATCAGTCCCCCGACTCGACCTCCATAGTCATAACGGCTAGGAATGATAGAAACCCCTCGGGTGAGAGAGTCCCGGTGGGTCGGGTCAACAGAACGAATGTCACATGTTACGCTTGCGGGGTCCAAGGGCACTATGCTAGTGATTGTCCTACTACACCCAGACCATTAGCCCTGTTAGATTCCGCCGGTGGGGCCGACGACATTACTTATGAGGCGGGCGAAGAGAGCGAGTCGGACGGAGTGCCTAGTGATATGGAGGACGACCCCCGTATGATGGTTATGAGGTGTATCCTGGCGACCCCTCGAGCGTTAGACGATTGAAATAGGACGAACATTTTCACGTTGAATTTTAAGAGTGGTGAAAAATGGTGTAGGTTGATCATCGATAGCGGTAGTTGCATGAACGTAATTTCTGAAGCCGCGGTGAGACGGATGTCTCTTGTTGCCGAGCCACACCCTCACCCTTATAAAGTGGCATGGGTAGACAAGTCGTCCCTCCCTGTGACGAAGCGATGCTTGGTACCCCTTACCATCAAAGCTTATTCTGAGCAGATTTGGTGTGACGTCATCCCTATGGATGCGTGCCACGTCTTGTTGGGTCGCCCTTGGTTGTACGATCATGACGTCACCCACTTTGGTCGGGCCAACACTTACGAGTTTAAATTTAATGGCCGAACCATCCTCTTAAAACCCGCCCCGCCGAAAGATCCTTCGGCCCCCTCGAAGGATACGGTCGTCCCGGTCGAGAAGAAGACGTTGAGCCTGATAGGAAGGAAAGAATTGAAGCGTACTACCTTTGTAGATGGGGTCCTCTATGCCTTAGTGTGCCTACAAGTTAAGGAAGACGCAGCCCCTTTTGAGAACTTGCCGTCGGCGTTGAGAAAACTCCTAGAAGAGTTTGTGGACGTGTACCCGGAAGAGCTACCGGCTGAATTACCCCCGTTGCGGGAAATCCAACATGACATTGATTTCATTCCGGGCTCTTCATTGCCCAACCTCCCACATTATCGGCTAAACCCCTCCGCGCACTTAGAGTTGCAAACCCATATCTCGGATTTATTGCAAAAGGGTTTTATCCGCCACAGCAAGAGCCCGTGTGCCGTGCCCGCCTTACTTGCCCCCAAGAAGGACGGCTCTTGGAGGATGTGTGTGGATAGTAGAGCCATTAATAAAATCTCTATTAAATATCGCTTTCCCATCCCTCGCTTGGATGATTTATTGGACATGTTAGCCGGTGCCACGATTTTTTCGAAATTGGATCTTAGGAGTGGCTACCATCAGATCCGAATTAGGGAAGGTGACGAGTGGAAAACCGCCTTTAAATCTAAGGAAGGGCTCTACGAGTGGTTAGTTATGCCGTTTGGACTTTCCAATGCGCCGAGCACGTTTTCGAGGATGATGACCCACGTCTTCCAACCCTATATGGGAAAATTCATCGTGGTATATTTTGACGATATTTTGGTATTTAGCACCTCCACGATTGATCATGAGTCACATTTAAGAACCATCCTTACCACGCTGAGATCAGAAAAATTATTCGTGAACATTAAGAAGTGTACCTTCCATGTGACATCGGTTGAGTTCCTCGGTTATATTGTGAGTTCGAAGGGGATCCACGTAGACCCCCAGAAAGTGCAAGCCATTAGAGATTGGCCCGAGCCCGCCAACATACGGGATGTTAGGAGTTTTCACGGGCTCGCTACATTTTATCGGCGATTTATTAAGGATTTTAGTAGTATTATGGCCCCTATTACCGAGTGCATGAAAAAAGGTGAATTTACATGGACGAACTCAGCCGCTGCGGCGTTCCAATTAATTAAATCACGCATGTCGGAAGCCCCCCTTTTGCGGCTACCGGATTTTACCAAGGTTTTCGAGTTGTCATGTGATGCGTCTGGAGTGGGAATTGGTGGAGTGTTGAGTCAGGAAGGCCATCCTGTGGGGTATTTCAGTGAGAAACTTGCAGGTCCAAAATTAAATTATTCCAATTATGATCGGGAGTTTTACGCGGTCATTCGATGCCTCCAACATTGGCGGCATTATTTACTTCCTAAGGAGTTTGTCATCTTATCCGATCATGAAGCGCTAAGGTTTCTTAACTCTCAAACTAAGGTTAGTCCTAGACATGCCAAATGGGTCTCCTATCTACAGGAGTATACTTTCATTATCAAACACCTCAAGGGGACTCTCAACCGCGTAGCCGACGCCCTTAGTCGTGTTTCGTTATTTCTCTCCACGCTAGAAGTAAAGGTGATTGGCTTCGATAGGATTAAGGACGAGTACGTCCACTGACCAGATTTTAAGGATATCTATTTCGCCACCCAAGATGACTCGCCGACAACCATTACTTCTTTTTACATTCGGGACGGCTACTTATTTAACCATTCGAAGCTTTGCATCCCCCGTTCCTCCCTACGCCACTTCATAGTGTGGGAATTGCATGGTGGAGGGTTAGGGGGACACTTTGGTCGTGACAAGACGATCACGTTAGTTGAAGACAAGTTTTATTGGCCCGGTCTTAAGGCCATGGTTAGTAAGATCGTGGGTAGTTGCCGAGCGTGCCAACTGGCTAAGGGGAACAAAACTAACGCGGGGCTTTATACCCCTCTTCCGATTCCGTCTATTCCTTGGGAAGACGTTAGCATGGACTTCATTCTCGGCCTCCCAATCACATTTCGACGTCACGACTCTATCTTAGTTGTTGTAGATCGATTTTCTAAAATGGCTTATTTTATCGCGTGCAATAAAACCAACGACGCGTCACACGTCGCACAATTATATTTTAAAGAGGTGGTAGGCCATCGAGGAGTTCCGAAGTCTATAGTTACTGATAGGGATGTGAAATTTACTAGTTATTTTTGGAAGACCCTGTGGAGGATTATGGGCACCAAACTTCTATTCTCTTCCGCGTACCATCCGCAGACGGATGGGCAAACAGAAGTTGTGAACAGAAGTTTAGGTAGTTTGCTTCGATGCCTTGTGGGAGACCACAAGGGTACATGGGACCTTATCCTCCCTCATGCTCAGTTGGCATATAAAAATTCCAAAAATAGGTCCACGGGCTTGTCCCCGAATGAGATCGTGCACGGTTATAAAGCTCTCGTGCCCCTTGACTTGCTTCCGTTACCGCCATCGTTTAAGTCAAGTCAATTTGCACAAGACTTTGCCTCTCACATCCATGATCTTCACAAACGCATAAATGAAACGCTTACCACTCAATACACGTCTTATCAAGTTCATGCCAACGCACATAAGAGAGTGTCTCCCTTGAAAGTGGGCGATTTAGTCATGGTACGTCTCATCCCTGAACGGTTGCCTACGGGCACCTTAAAAAAGTTAGCGGATCGGCGAGCTGGACCTTTTCGGATTTTAAAACGGTTAGGCGACAATGCTTTTCTTTTGGAACTGCCAACTGATTGGGGTATTTCCCCTGTTTTTAATGTTTCGGATTTAACGCCATATATTGCTCCGCCACTAGAACTATCTTCCTGTCCGTTTAGTTCCACTACAGATTCTCATGGGTATGGGGTTGAGGGGGGTAAGGGCTCTCTCTCTCCGTCGGTCTCCAACGGAGGTACGCTACATGTTGATGATATAGATTTTCCCCCTTTGCTGCCTAATGCTTTTCCCAGGTTTGCCAGGACCGCCTTTTTGCCAGACCGGATTCTCCAGGATGACGTGTTTCCCACTGTTGATGGCGATGTGCGCCGCTACTTGATCCGCTGGCGTGATCGCCCTGCCTCTGATGACTCTTGGCTCCCGGAAGCGGAAGTGGCTCTCTTGGATGGTGTTCTTCTCCGACGGTATCTTCAAGACAACTCATCGGTGATGAGTCCTTTCAAGCGGGGGAGGATTGGTGGCGACGACGGCCCCCAAGTGGACGGCGGCCCCCAAGTTGTTGATGATGACACGCTAACGGAAGACCCTCCTTCGTCTCCAACAAAGGACTCGCGTCGCCGTGGTGTTCGTATGGAGCGGCGCTACAATTTCCGCCCTCGGCGCAAGACAAATATATAGTTAACTTTATCTTATTATTAGTATGCTATTTGGGATATTTTATTGTGGGCTGCATGTAGCCATATTGTGTGTTATTTTTATTTTATTTTGGGCTACATATAGCCAAGACTTGTTGGTAAGCCTATATATATGCATGTATGCTTTGTTTTAACTTAAGTTGAATAATAAGAGAAAACCCTAAATCTTTCCTATCTAAGTCTCTCTCCCTCTCTCTCTACAACTCCTAGCCGCCACCCCCACTCCCCCTCTCTCTCTCTAAAAATTTCGGCCAGCTCTCTTTGCTTCCCTTCTTCCACAAGCCGCCACCTTCCTCTTCCACTCTCCCTCTAGAAACTTCGGCCAGCACCCCCATCTCCCTCATCCAAGCCACCACCACCACACACCCACATCAACCCGGCCTCCTCCTTCCATAGCCGGCCAGCCCCCCTACCTTCTCCACCGAGCAGCCCCTTTGAAGAGAACCGGCAGCCCCCTCCACGGGAAGCTTGACCGGAAAGGCTTCCTTCTACGGCGAAAATCTGAACTTTGGCGTGACGCGGCCAAGGCGGACGATCTATCTCTCCATCCGGCGCGACTCCGGTGGATCCGCGGAAGAGCGGCCCTTCAAAGGTAGTCGGAATCATCTATTCCGACTTGGGTAACGATCCTCTCCACTCACGTGTGCTTCCCTTTAGATGTTCTAGTGGACGGAATAATTTTTGCGTTGGATTTGAATCGTTAGATTCTTCGTGGGTTTTCCTTTGGATTTTGCATCGATCTTAACCGCGTTATTTCCGAAAAGGGTTTGGCGAACCCCGTATTTTTGTTGGGAGAGATCTACCATTTTTCGATCGCACTTTGGGTAGATCTCTTTTGGTACAACCTTCGCTCGGTCGGACCCAATATTGGTCCTTTTAGCTTGGGAGAACGTCGGCCTATCACCGTTCGCTCGACCTTCCCGCGGAGTGGCTACCGTACGTTGGTGAACTGTGATAACACGCTTGCGAGTGCGCTGCGATTGAATCTAGTGCGTGAGAGATTGTGGGTTGAGCGTGGCGTTCGTTTCTTTCCCTTAACCCGTCTAGTGTCCGCGGTAGTGGCCTACATCAAGTGGCAAGTAGCGGGCTGAAGCCCTTGATGCTGTGCTGGTCCTTGAAGGCCAAAGAGAAGTGTTTTCCTTTACTATTTTCATGTGTGGCCGGCCTCCGTGCCGATGTCTATAAAACACTTATTGTTTAAGTAAACAATTGTAAGGCCATAAGGCCAAGACTCTGTGTATTTTTTACTTTCATTCCTGTTATGGACTATAGTGGACATTCATGTTTTGTGATGAGTTCTTTCAACTTATTTAAAAGCTTTTGCTAGAATGCTTTGTGTTAGGATTCAAAATTTTATTATAGTAATTTGGTATTAATATGTAACTCACTTGAAAGAGACAGATCTTAACTAAACTAATTAGAGTAATAAATATCACAACACAAAAAATAATGAAAGAAGAGCAAGCAACCAGAAGACACAAGGCTTTTTATAGTGGTTCCCCAAATCTGGGTAGTCCACTCTTCTACCACCCTGGTAGGAATCCACTCAGGTTTTTGATCAGGTGCCCTGTCACCAATGGGTTTTGATCAGGTCCCCAAAAACCAAAACCTCAAGTCTTTTGGAAGGAGACTTGCAACCAGGAATCACTTTTGAAGGGAGATGACAACCCTTTATACAGGAGGGGATGAGAGAGATGGAAGTCTTCTCTGTCAACAATTAGAGAGAAGACTATGTGGATATTGATGGTAGCAGCTTTTGCTCCCCCTGAGATATTGAATGTATCAGGAAAACTGGAGCACTGCTTCAGGGTGATAGGCCTTCAATCTTCAAGCCTGGACCAGAGTATCCTTCAGGAACTTCTGATAGATAGAGATTTGTTGTCCTTGAAGTTGTCCTGCAGTGATGATGAAGAATAAGACTTTTGATATAAATGGATGTTCTTCTTCTTGTTATTGCTGTCTCCTCTGGTCTAGGGCTTCTAGTTACTGTAGAGATATTGCCCTTTTCTGTGTCTTTCTTTCTCTGTGTTATCTCTGTCTATTTGCTCTATCTTCTTCTCTGTATTTGAAATCTGTAGATATTATGGCGGAAGAAACATTCCCGAGAGTGAAGATGCTTTGGAAATTGATCCTCACTTAATTCCTCTGTAACTGTCCGTTTGAACGGCTATATTCTCTGAGAATAATGACTGTAATTAATCCTTAATTGATTCTGCCAACTGTTACTGATTCCACAGAAATTGTCGACCTGAGCATTCATCGAGTTCAGCGATCGTCGACCTGAGTTCGACATTCGTCGAACTCAGCTAGAATCGTCGAGCTGAATATCTTTCCTGCGTTCGTCGACCGGAGCTTGCAGTTCGTCGAGCTCAGTTTCTATATCGTCAAGCTGAGAAACTGACTCGCTGATTTCGTCGAGCTGAGCAAGTGTTGTCCACCAATCGTCGACCTGAGTTCGACGTTCGTCGAACTCAGCTTCTGTCATCGATCGTCGACCTGAGCTTTCATCGTTCGTCGAACAGCGTTCGACCATCGTCGAGTTGATTCTCTGACTTTGTGTAAACTGTATTTCTTGGACTTCTTTTCTGCAATGCTGGAAAGTTCTTCTGAATGACCTGTCCTGGAACTAATCCTATGACCCATGACTATACATGGTGGGTCAATCTAAGAATCCTAATAGTGTTCCTTGCCTAAATCCAAACTGGGGTTCCAACAATCTCCTCCTATTTGGGTAAGGACACTATTTACATAAGCATAAGTAAAATACAAGATAATTAAATACAACTTCCCCCTAAATCTGGATCAAGAAAAACTGCTGTTGCTGTTGATGATCCTTGTCCAAATCTGCATCATTATAAACTATTGTTGTTGTTGCTGCTAGAATTTTTGCAGCTCCATTTAGAGGCATCTCCCCCTATTTTGCATAACCATTATTCAACCAATCTCCCCCTATTACATTTCTTTGCCCAAATCTGACAGCCACTGATATAGTCTGTAAATTTGCTAGACTGAAATCTTTTTCCTGCAAGGGGATGTTAGAAGTTCTGGACCCAGATAATCTTGGGTCCTGGTTCTCTTTTATAATAATCAGAAATAAAAGAGTAAAAATTTCTGTTTTGAAATTCTGAGTTCGACGAATAAGAGTACTTTCGTCGAGCGGAGGTCGACGAAAGATATTGAGTTCGTCGAGCTCTGTTCACAGAATGATAATAATTGTTTTCTGTGATCCATTTTCGTCGATCTCTGTTCGACGAATGATATTTATTTCGTCGAGCACAAAATCCTGAATAGTTCAAAGCAAAATCTTTGTTCAGAGATCGTCGATCTGAGGTCGACGAATAGGATTGATTTCGTCGATCTCCGTTCGACGAATTATTCTGAACTAAGACTTTCTGAAGATTTATACCTAATGAAAGATCAAGGGTAGAGATTACCTGATCTTGTTCTTTTGATTCACATTCTGGTTCTTCAGATTCTTCAACATAGCTGCTGCGAGAAGCATCTATTGCCATTAGGCAAAATTGTTTTGCTCTTGCTTCTTCTTCATCTTTATTTGTGCAGGATGAAGCATCTGAGTCACTCCAGGTTTCAGCATCAAATATTATTTCTTTAGCTGGTCCAGCAGCCATTGCTGTGAGGGAGTCCCACATGTCTTTTGCAGATGAACATTCAGCAAGTTCTTCAAAAATGTCATCAGACATTGATTGGGCCAGAATGTTCATTGCTTGTGCATCAGCAATCTTCATCTTTTTCTGGGCATCTGAGGCTGCAGATGGTGTAATGGGTCCTGATAAAATAGATTGAAAGATGTTTTCATCAATGGAGTCCATATAATATTTAATCATTGTCTTCCATAATGCAAGCATATCTAGATTGCACATGGGCAGTCTGGTGCTTGAAAAATCATCAAGTTGTGTCATGATAAAACTCAAAAGATAGTTAAGATCTATCAAAGGATCTTTTGGTTCAGGTGTTAGCCTGTGCAACCAATCAACCTCTCAGGTCTGGTCTTTTAACCAACCTGGCTCTGATACCAATTGAAAGAGACAGATCTTAACTAAACTAATTAGAGTAATAAATATCACATCACAAAAAATAATGAAAGAAGAGCAAGCAACCAGAAGACACAAGGCTTTTTATAGTGGTTCCCCAAATCTGGGTAGTCCACTCTTCTACCACCCTGGTAGGAATCCACTCAGGTTTTTGATCAGGTGCCCTGTCACCAATGGATTTTGATCAGGTCCCCAAAAACCAAAACCTCAAGTCTTTTGGAAGGAGACTTGCAACCAGGAATCACTTTTAAAGGGAGATGACAACCCTTTATACAGGAGGGGATGAGAGAGATGGAAGTCCTCTCTGTCAACAATCAGAGAGAAGACTATGTGGATATTGATGGTAGCAGCTTTTGCTCCCCCTGAGATATTGAATGTATCAGGAAAACTGGAGCACTGCTTCAGGGTGATAGGCCTTCAATCTTCAGGCCTGGACCAGAGTATCCTTCAGGAACTTCTGACAGATAGAGATTTGTTGTCCTTGAAGTTGTCCTGCAGTGATGATGAAGAAGAAGGCTTTTGATATAAATGGATGTTCTTCTTCTTCTTCTTATTATTGCTGTCTCCTCTGGTCTAGGGCTTCTAGTTACTGTAGAGATATTGCCCTTTTCTGTGTCTTTCTTTCTCTGTGTTATCTCTGTCTATTTGCTCTATCTTCTTCTCTGTATTTGAAATCTGTAGATATTATGGCGGAAGAAACATTCCCGAGAGTGAAGATGCTTTGGAAATTGATCCTCACTTAATTCCTCTATAACTGTCCGTTTGAACGGCTATATTCTCTGAGAATAATGACTGTAATTAATCCTTAATTGATTCTGCCAACTGTTACTGATTCCACAGAAATCGTCGACCTGAGCATTCATCGAGTTCAGCGATCGTCAACCTGAGTTCGACATTCGTCGAACTCAGCTAGAATCGTCGAGCTGAATATCTTTCCTGCGTTCGTCGACCGGAGCTTGCAGTTCGTCGAGCTCAGTTTCTATGTCGTCAAGCTGAGAAACTGACTCGCTGATTTCGTCGAGCTGAGCAAGTGTTGTCCACCAATCGTCGACCTGAGTTCGACATTCGTCGAACTCAGCTTCTGTCATCGATCGTCGACCTGAGCTTTCATCGTTCGTCGAACAGCGTTCGACGATCGTCGAGTTGATTCTCTGACTTTGTGTAAACTGTATTTCTTGGACTTCTTTTCTGCAATGCTGGAAAGTTCTTCTGAATGACCTGTCCTGGAACTAATCCTATGACCCATGACTATACATGGTGGGTCAATCTAAGAATCCTAATAGTGTTCCTTGCCTAAATCCAAACTGGGGTTCCAACATCACTAATTGTCCGTGGAATATGGCGTGGGGCCCCGACCGGACCTTTTTTTATATTTCATGTGACGGATGGGGGTATTAATATTTGGTATCAGACTATGATGTTAGTCTTTCTTATATGAATTCGTGGGCGAATTCTTTTAAGGGGTAACGAGCACATGTATGTGCATCATCGTTATAACATGAAAAGAACTCATGAATGCCCACTTAGGTATGAAAATACACATGTTTGAGGAACCTGCGTGTTCCTATGATTGCTTTTTACAATTTTGTTTGGTCACTTAATGGTGTGTCCTACAATAATAGGTGACCAGAAGTGGTGCAGGACAATCGGAATGTCCACACTCTACGGAAAGCAGTGCACCTAATAAAGCGCCTGCAACCCCTCCTTCGGTAGAAATGATAAGACTTGTGGCTAAGGCGGTGTTTGCGTTGATATGCGCCCAGCCAGGGAGGAAAGCACAACCTCCTGCCCCTATTATAGAGCAGGTGCTGCTTCGTGTGGCACATCCTACAGTGCTGGAATGAGTGGCTGTAGAGCCTTTAGTGCTAAGAAGAGCGACAAAAAAGCAGCTCAAACATGTGATGAGCTTCAATCCTCCAGTGTTTATGGGGACTGGAACCCTAACCCAGGCCGAGGATTGGCTATCTCTTGTTAAGAGAGTCTTGACGACAACTAAAATGGAGGAATGGCAGACAACCATTATAGCCACTTTCCTGTTGGATGGAGAGGCGACACTATGGTAGGAAGAGTTGGAGCTGCATCTCTTGGTTGGAAGACAAATCACCGATGTCTTAATGGATGAGTTCTAGAGGTTATTCCTAGCTAGATACCTCCCCTCAGCACAAAGGATCGACATGGAGAATCAGTTCTAGAGACTGATGCAGGGAGAAAGAAGCGTGGATGTGTATCTCCACGAGTTCACAAGGTTGGTACGTTATGCTGGCTCTACTTTTGCCAATGAGGAGCGTAAGACCAACCAGTTCTATGAGGGGCTGCGTGATGACCTAAGGCTACTGCTCTCTTGGCCCATGACACAGGTTTTCCTAACTCTGGTCAATACCGGCCGATCTCTGGAGAAAGATGTGAAGAGAGTTCAAGAGAAGGACTCAAGCTTGAAGAAGTCAGAGTTCAAGGTCCCGAGCTCGTCGAAGTTTGGGTTCCATAGGTGGAACAAGAAGGCGAGAATTCGGGTCCAACCCCACCTTCGGGTGTGTCTGGAGTTACTACAGTGCGAGGCCCATTTACTTGCTATAATTGTGGCAAGCAGGAACACATCGCCTGAGACTGTTGAAGTGGGCGCCCGAAGTCAGAGAAGAAACCTGGAGCATCTTATGCGGAGAAGTGAAAGGCGGTGGAGTCAACCGCATCCCACCATGCTCCAACCCAGCCTAGATTTTACAACCTTGGCCAGCAGAAGACCATAAAGTAGGCTGATGTGGTGATAGATATGAGTTAATTGATATCATGTTTAACTCTATATACTTGTTGCCTTTTGCGTGTTAGCTTATGAATTGTTGTGTTAGGCTTTATTTTGATCTTTAATTATCCGACGAGAGCACTGTTCGATACGGGAGCTTGCACTCCTTTTTGTTTGAGGAATTTGTATCGTGCATCAGAGCGTCTTCTTCGATGGCAAGGGAAATTTGGATGTGTTGCTGCCTAACGGGTATTCTATGCACGTGGATAGAGTTTGCTGCATGAAGGTATAGATTGGAAGTCAAGAGTTTGACTTGCAAGCGTCACTACTACTGATAGTGGAGTTTGATGTGATCTTTGGAATGGACCGGCTCGCGGTGCAGCATGCGTACATTGATTGCAACTGCAAGGTGGTCAGACTGGGAGTGGATACAGAGTGTGAGATGACATTCTCTGGCATGAGGGGATCAAGTAAGACTTTGATGTCTGCTATCCAGGTGGTTAAGGCAGTTCGTAGTGGTGCAGAGCTATTTTTCACTTCACTGGGGGCTTTGAAGCCCAAGCCAAGTCTGGATAGTATCCCAGTTGTATCAGAGTTTCCTGATATTTTTTCTGAAAATCTCCCTGGAGCCCCACCTCAACGAGAGATCGACTTCACCATTGAGTTAGTACCAGGTGCCAAGCCTGTATCACGCTCCCCGTACCGCTTAGTGCCTAAGGAGATGGAGAAATTGAAGGTACAACTTCAAGAGCAGTTAGATCACGAGTATGTGCGTCCAAGTTTGTCGCCTTGGAGCACGCCAGTCCTTTTTGTTAAGAAGAAAGATGAAGTTTACGACTGTGTATTGATTACCGAGAGTTAAATAAGCTGACAGAGAATAATAGATATCTGATGCCAAGGATTGATGATCTCTTCGATCAGCTGGTCGGGTCGACTGTGTACTCGAAGCTAGATTTGAAATCCGGGTACTATCAGCTGAGAATAAGGGAAAGTGACATTCCCAAGACGGCTTTCAACACACGTTATGGGCATTTTGAGTTCACCATCATGCCATTTGGGCTAATGAATGCGCCATCCGTGTTTATGGATTTGATGAACAGGACGTTCAAAGAGTACTTAAACCAGTTCGTGATAGTCTTCATCGATGATATACTAGTGTACTCACAGTGCCAGGACGATCATTTCAAGCATCTACATATGATATTGGAGACCTTGAGGAGGAACCAACTTTATGCCAAATTCTCCAAATGTGAGTTTTGGCTATCCTCGGTAGCATTCCTTGGTCACGTGGTTAGTGGAGAGGGAATTGCGGTAGATCCGGCAAAGATAATTGCGATACAGGAGTGACCTGTGTTGTCTACTGTTGCGGAAGTCCGCAGTTTTTTAGGGCTTGCTGGCTATTACAGGCACTTCGTGGAGAACTTCTTTTGGATAGCATTACCCCTCACTACTCTGACAAGGAAGGATCGAAAGTTTGTTTGGTCACCGGAGTACGCGCAAGCTTTCAAAGAACTAAAGTGTCGTTTGACCACGACGCCTGCCTTATGTTTTCCATGTGGATCAGAGGGCTACAAGATTTATAGTGACGCCTCTGGGAGTGGATTAGGCTATGTTCTGCTTTAGCACGGGAAGGTGAAAGCCTATGGATCGCTCCAGTTGAAGGTGCATGAGAGGAATTACCCGGTCCATGACTTGGAGTTGGCGACTGTGGTATTCGCTCTCAAGCTTTGGAGGCATTATCTGTATGGGGTTAAGGTCGATATTTATTCAGATCACAGGAGCCTGAAGTATCTGATAGATCAGAAGGATCTGAACGTACGTCAGCAAAGGTGGATGGAGTTCCTTAGGGATTACACTTACAAGATTCATTATATTCCCGGTAAGGGGAACATTGTGGCAGAAGCTTTGAGCCGTAGGAATCCTGCACGGGCCAACTGGTTACAGATGCACGATGAGCGGATTATTCGGGATTTGGAGGCCATAGAGATCTCTTGTGTTGACAAGGGATCTAGTACAGACTCATGTTTGAGTTGGACAGAGGTACAATACGACCTCACGGACAGGATTCGACAAGCCTTGGAGTTGGATGTGAGCTTGAAAGGTCACGTAGTGGAGGCCGTTGATGGGTCTATCTACCAGTTCTCTATCGACGATGACCTTTTCTGGAAAGATAGTCGATTGTGCGTCCCCAATGTGGGGAAGTTACGAGAAGAATTGCTATACGAGGTACATTTTACAAAGTATTCGATTCACCCATGGAACATCAACATGTTCAAGGACATGAAGAAACTGTTCTGGTGTCCAGGTATGAAGAAAGACATATCGTTATATGTGGTAAAATGTCAGACGTCTGCCTTGGTAAAGGCCAAATGCCAGAAGCCTAGCGGATTCCTAAAGTCCTTACCTATACCAGAGTGGAAATTTGATGACATCTCCATGAATTTCGTGCACGGCTTGCCGAGATCGCACAAGGGGAAAAACGCCATTTGGGTGGTCGTTGCTCGTTTAATGAAGGTGTCACATTTCATACCCAATAGGAAGGATGATGCAGTGGATAAGCTGGCGAAGCTTTATGTGGACAGCATACTCCGTTTGCACGGCGTATCCCAGAGCATCATTAGTGACTGAGATGGTTGGTTCACATCCAACGATTGGAGGCTTATTCATCAGTTGTTGGGTACCAAGTTGAACTTCAACACAACTTTTCACCCACAAACAGATGGTCAAACTAAAAGGGTGAACGAGACAATGGAAGGTATGCTTCGTACGTGTGATTTGGATTTTAGGAAAAAGTGAGAGGACCATCTTTTTATGATTGAGTACACGTACAATAACAACTACCAAGCTAGCATTCAGATGGCGCCTTTTGAGGCTCTGTACGGTAGGAGGTGTCATATGCCGCTGTCTTGGGTAGAAATGGGAGAATCGAAGCTGTACAAGCGAAGGGACATTGAAGATGCTACTTCAACGATACGTTTGATTCGAGAATGACTACTGATCGCTCAAGATAGATAGGCCAAATACTACAATGGCAAACACCAGAACGTGGAGTTTGCGGTGGAAGATTGGGTATACCTCAACATAAAGCCGTTTAAAGGCGCATCAATGATTCAACGCTTAAATAAGCTTAGTCTGAGGTATATTGGGCCTTTTGAGATCTTAGAGCGGGTTGGTGAAGCCACCTATCATTTGGCTCTTTCGGTGGAGTTGAGCAGTTTGCATGATGCATTTCACATCTCAGTGCTGTGGAAGGCTATTCAAGAGCCTACTCATGTGGTTGCTGCGAATCAAGTGCCAGTCGACAGTGGGTTGATGATGAAGGTCAAGCCCATTCGGATCGAGGGCGTACATGTCAAGCAGCTGCGGAACAAATCCATTAAAATGGCCGGTCATGGTCCTTTGGGACAACTGTTGCTGAGAAGAGCTGTCTTAGGAGCGCAATCAATCTATCAGAGAGGAGTTCCCTAAGCTTTTTTTACTGAGGTAATCAGATGCACTGTTTACTTTTTATATTTTCCGGTAACGTCAAATTTTAGGACAAAATTTCTTTAAGTGGGGGAGAATTATAACGCCCCAAAAATCCTAAAAAGGAAGAATTGGGAGCTAACGCACATCAGTAGGGTTAACGCTGGCATTAGCCTTTGAATTAAATCATCCAAGGGCTCGGGAACCTAACACAGGGCGGTAGTCAGCTAGCGCATGGCGCTACCACTCAAAACTTTAAAGCGTTGAGTGACTACCACGGGGCTGTAGTATACTATCGCATAGCGATAACACTCAATGCCTTTGGCTAGGCATTGAGTGCCTACTGTGCGGCGGTAGTATTAGTGTTGGTGGTAGCTTTAGCGATTTATTTGGCCAAGTTCTCGGGCTGGATACCGCGTAGCATTAGCCTTACCACGGAGCGGTAGCAGAGCAGTTATGACGCGTCCATGTGTCAACGCCCGACACGAGTTCTGAGCGATGACGTCCTTAAGAAGCTAAGTGATTGAGGTACCGCACGACGGTAACTTCTTATCGCACGGCGGTAGCGCTCGTAAACTGAATTCTAGATAAAATCATGACCATTCACTAGTTTTATTTAGGGATCCAAAGGCTGTAGGTTGCCCCTATAAGTTTATAGCCAAGAGTGTAGGTTTCCATCTCACTTTTCCTTTGAATCTTCTCTTTCCAAGTGTTAGAGAGAAGGGAGAGCGAAGAAGGAAGAAGAGGAAGGAGATCTCGCCACCATTCGAGTCTCGAAGCTCCGATTCGCAAGACGAGTCCGGATCTGTGGAGGCAAGATCATTGCGGTCGCGTTCATCCTTCTAGATCTTTGGCAGGCCACCGAAGAGAGAGAAAAAGGTAACAATTCTCTACTTGAACATATGAAGTCCTCTTCCTTTTTGCATAGGAAACCCTCTCCCGCGAGTGTGCGGTGAGCATGAGGTCTTTCTTTGGGTAGATACGTTGTATCCTCGTAGTTTTGCATTTAAAGTTTGGAATCGAAGTACGAACATAGGCATGGTGTGTGAAGCCCATCCGGACAGGTTGGTTTGGATTGGTGATGTTTTCTTTATGCTTGTATTGCCGGAGAAGACTTCGCGATGTTTTTTTTGGGTTTCTACGCGGAAGATTGCAACAAGGAACCTTTGAGACTAAATCCAAGGAGCACCCAAAAAACTGGGTAGAATCGCATTTCTGCCAGGAATCGTGCCGCAGTAATGTTACCCCCGTCGGTAGATCCTTGAGAGCTTTGTTTGAGGCCTGTGTCGTGGAGACCTGGGGCCAGTGTTGTGGGGCTGAGAGCTTTGAGAGCCCAGCTTGGTGGCATGAGATCCATCCGTAGAACATAACGTGGTTATGTAATGTCTGGAGCAATTGGAAGGGGTGGCCGACCCACGTCGTGGCTTTTTGTGCCCGGCGATGTGAGCAACTAGAAAGAGCCGAACCTACCCAGTAGCTATGCCAAGCGTCTGTGGGTAGTGTTACCTGTCGCTGCCATAGTTACGGGTCTTAGGCCTTGCACAGGCCGTAATGCCTACCAAAATTCTCATGTATGTTGCCGTCTTGTGAACGATGGTGAGTCCCTGGCTTTTGTCGGGACACCAAGAATGTATTCTAAGAGCACGGAGTGTGTGGTCATTCATGATTACGCCTGTGGTGAAGTGTGCTTAAATTTCACTTTCATAGCTATGTTTGTTCTTATGCACGAATAGGTGAGCCAAATGGCAAGTAGCGGGTTGAATCCCTTGATGCTGTGCTGGCCCTTGAAGGCCAAAGCGAAGTGTTTTCCTTTCTTATTTTCATGTATGGCCGGCCTGCATACCGAAGTCTGTAAAACACTTATTGTTTAAGTAAATAATTGTAAGGCCATAAGGCCAATACTCTGTGTATTTTTTACTTTCATTCCTGTTATGGACTATAGTGGACATTCATGTTTTGTGATTGGTTCTTCCAACTTATTTAAAAGCTTCCGCTAGAATGCTCTGTGTTGGGATTCAAAATTTTATTATAGTAATTTGGTATTAATATGTAACTCCGCTGACTGTCCGTGGAATATGACGTGGGGCCCCGACCGGACCTTTTGTTATAATCCATGCGATGGATGAGGGTGTTACAAGTTCACTCAACGCCTCCTCAGAAATGCCGCAAAGTGTAAATGCGTTGAGAGAAAGCCGTTCACTCAACTTCTGCAGAAGGGAAGCTGTCAAAGTTCAATTGTATTGAGTGAAGGCAGTTCACTCAACACTTGCTTAAGAAAAGAAGTTGAAGTCAAAAGCGTTGAGTGATCAACATTCACTCAATGCCTCTTCAGTAAGGCAGAATTCAACTAAGGGTAAATGCGTCGAGTTAAGGCAGTTCACTCAACGCTTATGAACTTAACTGTTTACAGCTAATTCATTGAGTCACACAACTACACTCAACACTTGTACGAGTTGTCGTGAAGACTTTTTTTAAGTCCACAGGGGTAACTTTAAATATGTTGACGTCATTCATAAATTCAAATTAAAGCAGATAGAGCACTAAAAGATAACAAACGTTGTACTTCTCTGATAGAAGCAACAATTAAAGCTGCCCATGCCCTGTTATAAAAGAGGCATAAAGCTGTTGCCATGGCTGACATAATTGAGCAGAGTTAATTTTTATAAGAACTTTTGGCTATCTCTCAAAACCCAATTTTTTTATGCAAAATCCAGCTAGCAGGGCTCAAGATATTTTATTGTTCATCTTCAAGCCTGCTGTAAAGAACTCAAATTTTCTCAAGATTGAAGAAGGAGCAAAGCTCTGCAAAAGATCTTCACATCACAAGCTGATATAACACTGGAGATATACTTTCTAGTTGCTGTGAAGGAGGACCGTTTTCTACACAGTACAGGAAGAAGACTCAGAGATTTTTCTCTAGAGTCAGTTTCATCAAACTTTTACTCAAACCTATAGGATCTCTGTGAGATCTGAGTTGTAAGCCTGATTTATAAATGCTCTGTTGTAGGACTATGAAGCAGTCTGATGTAGGAGTTGCTGAACTCTGAGCTAGTGTCCTGGAGTGGATTTGAGGTAGGATACTGGAGTGGATATGAGGTAGGATCTTGGTTAAGATCTGAGATAGGAGATCAGGTGGATCTCTGAGTTGTAAGAGTTGCTTAACTCTGAGCTGTAGGGATGTTGTTCATGAGGTAGGAGACTGGAGTTAGTCTCTGGGTAGGACTAGAAGTAGTCTGAGTTATAGGAGTTGTTGAACTCTGAGTTATAAGATCTTGTAGGATCTGAGATGTAAGCTCAAGGAGCCGAGTATAAAGGAGGTGTTAGCCGAATCTAGCACACTGCTAGATAGGTGAAAGGGGAAAGTAGATGTACCCTAGACAGGGGAACCAATATAAATCTTGTGTGTTATTTTGTGATCTTGAAAGCTAACTACTAACTTAAATACACACCAAGCTCAAAGTTGAAAAGATTTTAAAAAATCTAAAACAAACCTATTCACCCCCTCCTATAAGTGTTTAGCTACCCTTAGAAAAGACTTTCAAGTGGAATCAGAGGGAGAGTGTTCAAAAAAGGGCTTAATAATCTGAATAAGATCTCCAAGGTAGCAAAAGTATATCATCATAGCTTCAGGTGAGAACCACAAGGAGTTAGGTTATATGAAACTTTCTATTTATAGGAAGGATAATTTTGGGATCTGGAAGGAAAGGTTGAGGCTATTCATGTAAGCCTCAGACCTTAGGACATACATTACAATTCAAGAGGGACCTTTCATTACCAATAAATATACAAAAATGACTAAGAATGAAGTGATTCTAGCCACCGTGGACAAGAGGTCCTAGAATAGTATTGTGAGTGCTATAGATGATTCTACATTCCAGAACATGGTCCACTGCAGAACTACCAAGGAGATATGGGATTCATTGATTATCTATATGGAAGGAACATATGAAGTGAGGGATGTTAGAAAATCCCTCCTTAACCAGTAGTATGTGGCCTTCACGCAAAGCAAGAAGGATTCTATAACCGAGTGCTATGAGAAGTTCTTCAAGATTATGAATAGTCTGATCACTTATGGTAGACAGTTCACCAACTATGAGCCGAATGACAAGTTCTTGAGATCTCTCAACAAAGAATGAGATATCAAGATCTGTGCCATCTTGTAAGTTGGTAACTTGGCCAATACCCTGCCCCAAAATATATTTGGGAAGCTATTATCATATGAGCTGCAGCTAAACTCCAGAAGAGCTGAAGATGATATTGCCAGGTCCCTCAACAGAGAGAAGATTGTGGTCTTCAAAGCTAAGGCCACAAGGAGGTACATGGAGAAGACTCTTTCTCCTCCAAGAAAGGATGCCGAGTCAGAAAGCTCAGGTCCCAACACTTCAGGGGATGAGCTGTCAGATGGAGAACTTATCTTGTTCTCCAAACAGTTCAAGAAGATGCTAAGCAGGAGGAGGCAGTGGAAGAACAAGGGTTCTTCTAGCTCTAGATCCAAAAAGCCATATGCCAACCTAGAGAAGTCCAGAAAAGACCCCTCTAGGGAAAGGTATGATTCTAAATAGAACAAACACTTTAATACTAATGTAGTTTACTATTGTTGTAATAGGTATGAACATGTCATTGCTGACTATCCAGTCAAGAGGAAGGAGAACAAGAAGTCTAATGACAAAAAGCATCATAAGGACAAGAAGGTTGACAAGATCTTCTTGGCCAAGAAGAAGTTTTCCTTGTCAGACAATGATTCTGAGTCTTTAGAATTAGAAGAAGAAGATGCATATATTAGTATTATTTCTATTGAAGAGGAGGCTGGTCTTCTTGCTACCATAATGAGCATAATAACACCATTATCCTCTGTTGACAGTGACTGTGATGATGATGAAGAGTTCAACCTCGTAGCCTTAACTGAAGATAATCAGGACAATTCTGTTCCTGATGAGGTACTCTCTCTTCCCAACTCTCATTATATTTATGAGACTGGCTCAAAATTCGAGGCATCCACTTCATCTATTGAGGATGATGGATTAGAATCTGATGAGGATGTCAATCAATTGATTAACAAATATAGTGCTCTCTTGGAAGCTCTAAAGAAGAGCAAACAACTTATCAAAAGGCAAGCTAAAGAGATTGTCTTTATACAGCAGAATAAATATATGCAATCTAAGTCAGCCTCACTAATAGCTCAAATGAGCAGAGAAATTAGTCAGCTGAGGTCTATGACCATTATCTAGATCACCACCATAAGCCAGAAGAGCAAGATCATTAGGGATCTTGAAGAGAATCTCCTCAAAGAGAAGATGCTAGTAGCTGAGTTTTCCAAGCCCAAGACAATGCTGCCATTGATTGACTCTTTCACTTCTCAAAATAATAAGAGGGGATTGGAGTTCAAGTGGAATACTAGAGCCGCCCATTCCAAATGGAAAGGCAAGTCTCCAATTGTGCCTCAAACCACCTTTTAGAAGGTTATTCTCCCTTCTAACAGGTATGACCATGACAATATGTATGGTCACTAGAAGAATGAAAGTTCTTCTTGTAAGAGTACACATGTACCTTACAATGGAAGAAGAATGGGCATGAGGTTGAATGCACTGAAGGATCCCATGAAAAAATCCTAATGGCCCGCCATGGACCATTTGTGTTTGGTGCTCCAGCACCCACTCTCAAGGGTAAGGTAGTGGCCACCACCTAAGATCTTTCATTAAAGAGTAAGGCCGTGAGCAATACTACATGTAAGCCTCACTTGTCCACTTCTAATGTCATCAACACCATATCGACTGCAAAGAAGACATCTATTGCTGTAAATTAGAATAAACTAAGTGTACCTACTGGCAGGCTAACTTTCAGCCAGATTCTTGCTGAAAGAAACAAGAAGAGGGCCACTATACTCCCTTCTAAATAAAAAAGGCTGATGGTTTACATACATCTATGGCTGTTCAGAAGAGTAGATATAATATTCATTATTGTTGGTGCTGTGGCAAGGTGAGACACTTTTCCATAAACTATTGGCACAACCCAAGTGTGCCAATTGCAAAGTTGATACTTCCCATCAAGGCTACTGCAGGAAGAAGTGTTCAGTTTTATGCTAATAAGAACTAAGGACACAAATTCTTCTGGGTACCTAAGGTAGACTAAATCTGTGATTGCAGGGTAGTCCAAGTTCCCATCAAATGCTAATATGGTACTTGGACAGTAGATGTTACAGACACATGACTGGAACAAGGAGCCATCTGAAAGACTACACTCCAGTGAGGAATGAACCCAAAGTCATATTTGGTGGTTCAGACAGAGGAGTTACTAAATTCTATGATATGATTACCAATGACATTATCGCCATTACAAAAGTGGCTTATGTGAAAGGATTACAACAAAATCTGATCAGCATAAGCTAGCTATGTGATATTGGCTATGTTAATCTTCCACAAGAATAAGTGCCTATTCAAAAGGTCAAATGACCAAGAGATCATTTATCAAGTTGATATGGAGGTTGCTGAGGTTAAGGGGGAGACTCATCTTGAGCTTCTTGCTCAAAAAGCTAATAATGTGATTGATCTATCTGATGTTGAAGAGCCTACTGCAGAACTTCCTACTCACTCCTCTGAGTATGAAGTTGCTGATTATGAAATAAGGGAAGATATAAGCAAGGATGCTGAAGATGTCAACCTTCTAGAGACCACTCATCAATCAATGGAGATGTTCTCCTCTTTTTTGGCTCAATTAGAAGGAGTGTTAGATGAGCAGAGGAGGCAAATCGAGCATTATGTGGATGACTCTATAAAAGAACTGAGCCAAAATCTATTCACTGAGATCAAATCTATCAGATTTGAAGTGAATTTGCTGAAGGCCAACACAATGGTATTTTTCAAAAGGGCACGTTCATGTTTATGCAGGACACTTTTATGTTGACTCTAAAACAGGTTTAGGAAAAAGAAGGACAATATCGCTGAGTAGGTATAACAGTGTCCACTACATCGTTGACATACCATTAAAAAATGAAGTTTCTACTCAACGATATCGTGGAGTGGAAGCTGAATGAAGCAGTTTTCAACGCCAAGGCTGATACCCCCGAGAAAGAAGAGTATACTCAACGTTATCGTTGAAGCGGGATAAATATTACTATTTATCCTGTATAGAGTGGCAAGAATCAAAAATAGCATTATCTCATAAAGTAAGGATACAATATTTTATTCCTGTCTATTCCGATGACAAGATGCAATTCAGGATCATTGTAGAAGTCAAAGGTATAAAAGGAGATGTGCTAAGGTAATGGAACTGTTAGTGTTACCATTGTGATCTAGAAGTGGTCAAACAGGTAGTATCACTGCCAACACATTATGAGCCTATGCCATCGCACATAAGAGTATTGGAGAAGTTGGATAGGTTTGTGTTGACATTGCTCATATGTGATATGAGTGAAAGGCCAAGCCCGTGACATTCTAGATTTGGACCTATATTGTGAATATAGACGACTAACTGAGTTGTAGGAAGGCTCAAGGGTAATTTGTCGAAAGGTATCTTGGTGTTTCGAAGAATCTGTATGAATTCGTCGAGTGTACTCTTGACATCTCGACGAATTAAATTTGGATTCGTCGAGTATACTCTCGACATCTCGACGAATTGGACATGGATTTGTCAAGTATTCTCTTAATGTTTCGACGAATTGGTCTGTCTGAATTTGTCAAGGATTCTCATGTTATCTCGACAAATGGATCCTTGATTCGTCATATATGTACATGTCATCTTGATGAATGTTGTTAACTCCGATTTTATTCTATAAGTCTGATTTCAGCCTGGTCTGTGGGTAGCAGCTATTTCGATATATATATATAGATGAGATAACTATTATCTCGATATACACTTGACCTTATTGATAGAGATCATGAATACAACTTCTTCTTCCCTGACGGAACTATTCTGCAACCTAGAAGTCACAACCGTCGATTCGTTGTCGCCGACCATTCCGATCTGTTGTCGTCACCAGAAAGTGTGTCCTAAGCTTCGTCTTCGTCACTACCGCATCTCTTTTAATGGATCTAGCAATCCGTGAATAAGTTGAGGATATTCCTTCCTCCAACCTAGATCTTGTGTGACAAGAGTCTAAGGGTTCTTCTAGCTCGTGTGGATACCCATAGAGGTGTGGACATGATTCTACGATCGAAACTCTAGCCGCAAGTGTTCGTCGGTCTTCCTTGGAGCCTCTTGATTAATTAGTGACTCAATCCCTGGGCAAAGTTGTATCTGAAGAAGTCATAAAGGGGGAGAGGTGTAACACCTCCCCTGTAATGACCGTATAATATGGGTCCGGCCGGGTCCCCACAACATATAGACGCTACAGCTTTAGTATTAAAAGATAATATTACTACCCAATCTCAAAACTCAAAACCAAACAACAGCGGAAACATCAAACAAGACCAGAAGCTATCCATATATAAGAGTATCGAAACGGCCTTAAGGCCTAACAACAATAGAGAGTCACCAAAACATACAATGTGCACAAGCACTCCTAAAATACCTCGGCGTGGAAGCCGGAAAGCAAGAGTATCAAAACATACAATCTCACCAAAATAGAGCTAGTACAAACTGAAACACTTCATGAGGCTTAGGCCCTTTTGGCCGGCGAGCTATCTCCTGCCTCTGATCCTTGCCCTGTAAAAATTTTTTGTAACGTGGGTCAGCAAAGGCTGACCTCAAACTGTGTAACAAACACATCTCTGTTAAAATTCAACAAACCCGCAGACGCCACCTCGGATATCCTGTTGAAACTCAACAAACCGGAGGAGGATACGTCCACTTATAATGTTGAACGTTTTCCTGGATCTTGAAGTTAGCAGGGGTTATCTCAACTAAGCAGTAACAACCAACAACACATGCAGCACAAGCTTCTTTATTGATCAAGAACAAACTTCTTTACATGGCGAGACATACATGGAGAGACATGCTTCACCAAAACCCAAACCAGGAGAGCAGAGACAGTTACAAAGACAAGAAACAAAACAAGCCGCGCGGACTCAATTAACAAGCCGCTGGTCTACTGCTGTGGAGTCCGCTCAGTCTGCCAGGTCGCCAAACCGCAACCCAAGCCGCGCGGACTACCCCTTATTCCAATGCTTAGCTCTTCACCGTCGATCTGCAGGCCGCCTGACCGCGAGGTCGCCTAGCCGCCAGACCGCACAAGCTGTGCCACCGAATGGAACAGTCCACCTGAAGCAGGCGACTTCCTGAACCCCGAACCAAGTTGCCAAAGAGACGACCGTCTGGTCTCTATCCGCGACCTGTTGTTTACCGCCTGTTGCTTAACCGCAGAGTCCGCACTGTCCCTGACCGCAATCAGAGCCAAGTCCTGGCTTTCCAGTGCTATCCGCACAACCTGCACAACACAACCCGGTCAACACTCAAACCGCGCGGACTCCAAAGTCCAGACCGCAGCAACTTACGCGAGCTCAGATTACTGTTCACTTACTTCTTGAGGTTCTCTCTTGGTTGTTATTTCCTGATGTGACATGGGTCCTATTTATAGGCATGATGATGAGTATGGTCACCGCCCTAGCCGATAGGATCACCGCCACATCCTGCAGCAAGAACAAGTGTGTCCGCCAGCCCGCGAACACACACTTCAGTTCGCCGCTCCTGTGCAGATAGCCAGTCCGCCCCAGCTTCTCCAAGGCCGGACTCCAATATCCAGCCCGCCTTGCCGCCAAAGGCCAAGCCGGACCACCACAGCTGGACTCCGCAATAGCTATGTCCGCCAATCTGCGGACAAGGCATCAACCCGCAAGTCCCGAGCCCGCAGCCTCGCCATCAAGGCACCTGCCGGACTCAACGGACACCCGGCTTCCGTCCGCACATCCCGAGTCCATTGCCTCATCTCCAAGGCACCGCCGGACTCAGCGGACACGCCGATCCAGTCTTCTTACACAACAAACTCCAGTACGCATTCCTGAATTCATAACCTCATCACAAGGCTAAACCGAACTCAGCGGAATCTAGCTCCAGTCCGCACGCTCTTGCACAAGCAATCCTCCAGTCTGCATATCCCCAAGCTAGCAATCAAGGCAACAATACTTCTACTAGGCTTGGCGGACTGAGAAGGCAGCCCGCGCTCCACTGCGCGATCTCCCCGGACTGAGCCAACCTGGACTTGGTTTAGAACCCACCAAGTCCAGTACACTGGCAACAAGGGCCAGTCCGCACTTACTGGCGGACACTGGATCTAGCCCGCCATACCGGGCGACCTCCAACTTCTGTCCGCACTGACCGGCGGTCTCCGCGGCTTCCACTTGCCGCTTCACTAGAGCAAGATCAAGGCAACTGCCAAACTGGTCTGCCAAGCTCTAGTTCATCAGTCCGCTTCATGCTGGACTCCGCGGATAGGATTTCTATCCGCCCGGTTACTTCCTGGGATCCAACTGCCTGCTGAGTATTCGCCGGCCTGCCAGACCGCTGCTGCTGTCCGCGTAGTCCGCACGAACAGACCGCCTAGGCCTCCATAGAGCAAACCGCCTGCAACATCCCTGCCGACTTAGCAGTCCGCCAACCCTGTCCGCGTAGTCCGCGCGGATAGGTTACGCAAGCCTTCCATTCACCCACTTTCACTTTACAATTTTCAAAACTCCCCCTTGAAGTGAGAAGTGGTGAATAACTCCAGCAGCTCCCGTAACCTTACACCTGGTCCCTCCGATAGCATCTACGAAGAGATGTCCAAGATATAGTTCTCGCCCCGCATATCATGGACCATGAGGGAGCCCTCCAGCATCTCCAAAAAGGAGACATGCTTCCCTCTGCCTTCTTTAGCTTCAACCTCCACTCATGCATCACAGGAGTATCACCAACTACCTTGGGCATAGAAGCCCAAGCCTTGTTATCTCTGAGAGAAGTCATCTCTTCAGCCTTGGTGTCAACCACCTCCTTGATTCTAGTGGGGTCATCACAGCCAGAAGTACCTTGCTCGACCTGAGGGCTAACAAAGAAACACGGGACCAAGTCCGCCGTGTTCCCTTCGCTATATCGAGCTGGTGGCTTACTGATCCTCTTCGATCTCTGAAGAACCTGATCATGGCTAACCACCTCCGCTGCTCCTGAACCAGCTCTGTTCCCGGGCAAGCCCGGAACAATGCTCCCCTTGCTTCCTGAACCGGAAGCCTCTGCCGTCGAGTCAGAAGTACCTGGAGCATCGCTCCCCCTTCTTCCCGACTCTGACGCCTTTGCCCCGGAGCTAGAACAACCTGGAGCTCCTGGTGACTCAGGCAACTCCACTTCCTTAGCAGCAGCCTCCTTCAGCCCACCATCTAACTTGCTTATCTCTAGCTCCACATGAGAGCTACCCCAATATGGAGTCAACTCATCGAAGACAATGTCTCTTGACACTATGAGTTTCTTCATCGCAGGATCCATACACCTCCATCTTCTCCTCTGCTCATCATACCCAACAAAGACTAGCTTTGTCTTGAGAGCACCCAGAGAGTGTATGTAGCAGGTAGAGCCAAACACCCGAAGGTGCTTCACCGAGGGCTTCACTCCGAACATCAGCTCATAATGAGTCTTCACTATGAACGGACTAAGAGGCATTCAGTTGATGACATGAGCAGCACAGGCCATCCCTTCCACCTAAAGAGCCTTCAGAACCCCTTTACTCTGAAGCCAACACTTGCAGGTCTCCGTTAACCAACGGATCATCCGAGCTGCAATACTACCTTGTTGTGAAGTATGTCCACAAGAAAGCTCTTCCAGATCCCTTGCTTCCCGCAAAAGTGTGAGAACTCGGTTGAGCCAAACTCACCACCGATACTTGTCCTCAACACCTTGATCCTCCGGCCAAGCTGGCCTTCCACAAGCTTCTTGAACTCCACAAACAAGCGTACCAAGTTGGACTTCTTCTTTATGAAGTATACCCATGTATACCTTGAATAGTCATCAACCAATATCAGCATGAACCTGCTGCCTCCAAGACTGGCTGTGACGGTCGGTCCCACCAGAGTACAATGGACAACCACCAATGGTGCTTTACATCTGGATTGTGCTTTATCAACCATGAAGCGATAGGCTCCACTTTCCTGACATCCCGCACACTCCCGACCATCGCCATAGGATGACAATCTAGGCAAGCCTCTTACGAGTCTTCTTTCCGCCATTGCTTTCAGCTTGTCCATCCCTACATGCCCCAGTCTTTCATGCCAGATAGCAGCACTATCACTGGCATTCATCCGATCAGCTCCAGAACTAGTTGAAGTCCCAACTACGTTCTTCTCCTTACCTCCGACATGAGCTACGTTCGCTGAGAGCAAGACAACCTTGCACTCCTTTTGAAGATGACCTTGCTGCTTGCATTTATAGCACCTTTGTCCTTCCTTCCTCTTCCTATCACGCCTAGGAGAAACACTCCTTTCTTCCTGATATGAAGTAGAGGGACCATCGTCAGTAGCAACCTTCACCTCCTTCTTGAACATCCCATCAAGGGAAGTCCAAACCTCCGCAACTGACCGACATCCACTGATGTGGTCCAAGAGCTCCGATGAGATCACCTGCTTGAGAATAGACTCCGCTTTCGCATTTGTCTCCTTCCAAGCTCTCATCGCATCAGCATTGCCAGCAGTAGCCTCTTGTCTTCCTGCTCCGCATACAACCTCCCAAAGGTCCTCTCCAAGAAGAAAGCTCTGCATACAGGACTTCCACCTTTCAAAGTTCGTCTCTGTAAGGAGATCAATGCCAAGACAACTTGCATCCTCCACTGCCATGGTTCTACCACTGGTTTCCTCTACACAAGAGCAACTACTTCCATTGAGCACTGCTTGACCACTCCAACCTTGCTCTGATACCATGTTAAAATTCAACAAACCCGCAGACGCCACCTCGGATATCCTGTTGAAACTCAACAAACCGGAGGAGGATACGTTCACTTATAATGTTGAACGTTTTCCCGGATCTTGGAGTTAGTAGGGGTTATCTCAACAAAGCAGTAACAACCAGCAACACATGCAACACAAGCTTCTTTATAGATCAAGAGTAAACTTCTTTACAAGGCGAGACATACATGACGAGACATGCTTCACCAAAACCCAAACCAGTAGATCAGAGACAGTTACAAAGACAAGAAACAAAACAAGCCGCGCGGACTCAATTAACAAGCCGCCGGTCTATTGCTGTGGAGTCCGCTCAGTCCGCCAGGTCGCCAAACCGAAACCCAAGCCGCGCGGACTACCCCTTATTCCAATGCTTAGCTCTTCACCGTCGATCTACAGGCCGCCTGACCGCGAGGTCGCCTAGCCGCCAGACCGCACAAGCCGCGCCACCGAATGGAACAGTCCGCCTGAAGCAGGCGACTTCCTGAACCCCGAACCAAGTTGCCAAAGAGAAGACCGCCTGGTCGCTATCCAGGACCTGCTGTTTACCGCCTGTTGCTTAACCGCAGAGTCCGTACTGTCCCTGATCGCAATCAGAGCCAAGTCCTGGCTTTCCAGTGCTATCCGCACAACCTGCACAGCACAACCCGGTCAACACTCAAACCGAGCGGACACCAAAGTCCAGACCGCAACAACTTACGCGAGCTCAGATTACTGTTCACTTACTTCTTGAGGTTCTCTCTTGGTTGTTATTTCCTGATGTGACATGGGTCCTATTTATAGGCACGATGATGAGTATGGTCACCGCCCTAGCCGATAGGATCACCGCCACATCCCGCAGCAAGAACAAGTGTGTCCGCCAGCCTGCGGACACACACTTCAGTTCGCCGCTCCTGTATAGATAGCCAGTCCGCCCCAGCTTCTCCAAGGCCGGACTCCAAAATCCAGCCCGCCTTGCCGCCAAAGGCCAAGCCGGACCACCACAGCCGGACTCCGCAACAGCTATGTCCTCCAATCTGCGGACAAGGCATCAGCCCGCAAATCAAGAACCCGCAGCCTCGCCATCAAGGCACCTGCCGGACTCAGCGGACACTTGGCTTCCGTCCGCACATCCCGAGTCCATTGCCTCATCTCCAAGGCACCGCCGGACTCAGCGGACATGCCGATCCAGTATGCTTACACAGCAAACTCCAGTCCGCATTCCTGAATTCATAACCTCATCACAAGGCTAAACCAAACTCAGCGGACTCTAGCTTCAGTCTGCATGCTCTTGCACAAGCAATCCTCCAGTCCGCATATCCCCAAGCTAGCAATCAAGACAACAACACTTCTACTAGGCTTGGCGGACTGAGAAGGCAGCCCGCTCTCCACTGCGCGATCTCCCCGGACTGAGCCAACCTGGACTTGGTTCAGAACCCACCAAGTCCAGTCCACTGGCCACAAAGGCTAGTCCGCACTTACTGGCGGACACTGGATCTAGCCCGCCATACCGGGCTACCTCCAGCTTCTGTCCGCACTGACCGGCAGTCTCCGCGGCTTCCACTTGCCGCTTCACTAGAGCAAGACCAAGGCAACTGCCAAACTGGTCTGCCGAGCTCCAGTTCATCAGTCCGCTTCATGCCGGACTTCGCGGATAGGATTTCTATCCGCCCGGTTACTTCCTGGGATCCAACTGCCTGCTGAGTATTCGCCGGCCTGCCAGACCGCTGCTGCTATCCGCGTAGTCCACGCGAACAGACCGCCCAGGCCGCCACAGAGCAAACCGCCTGCAACATCCCTGCCAACTTAGCAGTCCGCCAACCCTGTCCGCGTAGTCCGCGCGGATAGGTTGCCCAAGCCTTCCATTCACCCACTTTCACTTCACAATTTTCAACAATCTCCTCCCGGCCGCCCCTAACGGACCCCGGGGTACCCCTCCAACCTGCAAGTCAGCACTTCATATACAATATATATAAACAAGTAAAGTACTAAAAGAACAGGTTTGGAAGTCTCAAACAACATGCACGTTTTCTATGTTGAGCATATAATAAAAAAGGGGCCTACTATGCAGCATGTATGTAAAACCCGGGTTTCACCCAAGGCACCCTATCACGTATACATCTAGCACATCATCAAACATCTGGGTACTTCCAATTTCCCCATTGGCATTAAGCCTCAAACAAAAAGGGGGTACTATATTTCCCCTAATGACATACAAGCCGCCACACGGAACTCTTGCCAAGGATCCACCCACTCATGGTCTTAGATAAGGGCTTGCCTGCAAGCTCTGACTTCTCATGTCAGGATTCCGTCTAACACACTGACCGATTCTAAGAACCCTTGCTGTACCCCACCCGCTCATGACCTCATTGCCCGGGCTTGCCACATGCTTGGCGTTCATGTCAGTCTCACAGAAGGGGACTAGTCTCACCGGGACACTCTCCCCACATGACTTGCATGTCACGGGATAGCCAGCTGACCACGGAGACAAAGCCGCGCCTTAACACATCACAATCCAATATCATTCCCACCCTAATCCCTCATTTGTACTGCAACGTCCCCGCACACCAAGGAAACCATCTACCACCAATGCGGAGCTAACCTTGTCACCAAGGAAACCATCTACCGCCATTGCGGAGCTAACCTTGTCCGGTTTTGGCCACACGTACTCACTCAAGAAAAGGGGGAAAACACAAACATCACAAACGACATCTTGCCGCAATGAATTTCTATAGAATCCTTAAAGCTCGCATGCAACATCACCGAGTCGGACTAACGGTCGCAACCACGGCTTCACCCATAATGCCTAATCCACTAACGGAGCGGATCTCTAATGCAAAAACATGCCGGGGACGGACTCAATCGACTCGGAGGTTCCTCTTGAACCATGGCGACCCAAACCCCTCTCATTTGAGAGATTTGGTGCCCAAAAGCTTGAAAGAAAAGATGTTAAACATGCATCCTAAAACCAAGAGGAGAAGTGTCGTTACCTTATGACCCCTCTTCCTAGCCATGGGAACTTAGCTAGTTCAAAACCACCGCAACGGACTTGCCTCCGCGGATCTGGACTCGGCTCGCGATTTGGGGCCCCAAAGCTTCTCCGGCAGCCAGATCTCTCCTTCACCTTCTTCCTTGCTCTCCCTTCTCTCTATAACTTAGAAAGAGGGTACTTGATGAAGAATGAGGGTTTCCAAACCATATTCCCGGACATAACTCAGCAAGGACAGCCCTGGACCATCAGATCTCATTAGAAGGAAATGAACAACCACGATCCGAACTTAAAACCAAAATACATGGGCCGAACACGGCTTGTGACACTCCCGTGTCCAAGGCCATGTGCCTCAATTGACGCTGAAACCGTCGCACCCAGAAAAGGACACGGTCTCTGAACACGCCCGTGTCAAAGTTGCCACGCCCGTGTCATGCAGTACACGCGCGTGTGCCTGGGCATGTTCCTCCATCGACACAGGACCAAACACAACCCGAGGAGAACACGGGTACTCTACATGCCCGTGTCACATTTGACACGCCCATGTACAACATGAACACGCTTGGGCTCCAGGCCGTGTCTATCCCCTCACACGACCCGACCAACAATCCGAGCAGGACACGGCCTGGGACATGCCAGTGTCTCAGGCCGTGTTCGAAGTCTCGACGATCGTCGACTGCCTTCATATCGACTTTGCAGAAAATTCGTCGAACACGTGCATGACACGACCTTGGACACGCCCGTGTCCCAGGCCGTGTTCACTGTCTCGACACTTCATCGAGCGTAGTTCGTCGACCACTCGAGTTCTCCATCGAACCCGAGCACGACACCACCATAGCCACGCCCGTGTCCTAGGCCGTGTACCCTGTCTCGACACTTCGTCGAGCGAAATTCGTCGACTTCCCAGGCTCTAGACGAACCCGAGCACGATACGGACTTGGACATGCCCGTGTCCCAGGCCGTGTGACCCTTACCAAGACCCAAACTTGGCCCTCGAAGCTGTTCGTCCCTCTTTCAAATTTTGGGGCATTACAACTTTCTCTCCCTTAAAAGAATTTCGTCCTGAAATTACAGAAATCATAAAAGGGGTACACAAAATTTAAATGATACTTGAACGAAAAAACTCTGGATACTCCTCTAGCATGGTCTGTTCTCGCTCCCAAGGGAGCTCCTCATGACCGTAGTTGTCCCATCGGACTGTTACGAGTTTGACCTCTTTGTTCCGCAACTGCCGAATTTCTGAATCCTTTATAGCAACTGGACGAACTCGCATCCTCAAGTCCTCTTCTATCGGTACCGATGCCGATTCGATCACCACACTAGCCTCTACTAAGGCTTTCCTCAAGACGGAGACGTGGAAGACATCGTGCAATCCACTCAGCTCTGTGGACAACGCTAACCGGTACGCTGCTTCTCCCACCCGTTCTACAACCTCGAAAGGTCCCAAAAACCTCGGACTCAACTTCTTGAGTCGGCGAATCCGTGAAACGCCTTTGAACATCTTGATCTTTAAATAGACCCAATCGCCTACCACGAACTCCAGCTTCTTGTGGCAAGCATTGAAATATTTTGCTTGTCGATATTGAGCCACCTTCATGCGCTCTTGAATGGTTCACACTAACTCACATTCATCAGCTACCACTTCTTTTCACAAAATTTTGGTGTCTCCCGCCTCTGTCCACGACATCGATGTTCGACACCGCCTCCCATACAAAGCTTCGTATGGCGCCATCTTTATACTTGCTTGGTAACTATTGTTATAGGCGAACTCCACCATGAAGAGGTGATCCTACCACTTCTTGCCGAAGTACAGAATACACATCCTCAACATATACTCCATAGTACGGTTCGTTCTTTTAGTTTTCCCGTCGGTTTGAGGATGGAAAGCCGTGCTGAACTTTAGCTTCATGCCCAGAATTTTCTGAACCAACCTCCAGTCCTTGGACGTGAAACATCCATCACGATCACTAACTATACTCTTAGGTATCCCATGTAGTCGCACAATGTTGCGCACATACAACTCTACCAGCTTCTCCACGCTGTCCTCCTTCCGATTTGGGATGAAGTGAGTCACTTTGGTTAAGCGATCCACAATCACCCAAATCGCGTCGTTACCCTGCTGCTACCTAGGTAACCCATGCACAAAGTCCATGGAGATGTCATCAAATTTCCACTTGGGGATTGGAAGAGGCTTCAGGAACCCGCCCGGCTTCTAACACTCGTCCTTCACCAAGGAACAAGTTTGGCATTGATTCACGTACAAAGCTACGTCCCGCTTCAGTCCAGGCCACCAAAAGGATTTCTTCATATCCAGGTACATCTTTGTACTGCCCGGGTGAATGGAGTACTTTGTGAAGTGAGCCTCAAACATCAACTCCTCGTAGAGCTTGCCGAACTGCGGTACACAAATCCTTCCGTCCTTCCTCAGAATTCCATCAATCAACTCCCAGGCGCCGCTCTCACCCGTTTGAGCTTCCGCCATGTAAGGCTGAAACTCCACGTCCAAACGAGTCGCTTCCCGAATACGATCAGATAAATCATTCTGCATTTCAATCCAGTTCAACCGAGCCACACTAGACTCGCCTCTTGCTACACATAACATGCTAAGGGACTCCCAGTCCCACACCAACCGCTCATCATGAGCGTCGATCCAATTCCCTTGCCCCGAGTATTTCCTACTTAAGGCATCTGCCACCACATTGACTTTGCCTGGCGTATACTGAATCGCCAACTCGTAGTCTCCAAGGAACTCGACCCACCTGCGCTACCGCATATTCAAGTCCTTCTGATCTAGGAGATACTTTAGGCTTTTGTGATCCGTGAAGATATCCATCTTTGCACCATAAACATAGTGCCGCCACAATTTCAACGCAAAAATTACTGCCGCCAACTCCAAGTCATGGACGGGGTAATTCCTCTCGTGAGGCTTCAGCTGCCTATACCCATAGGCTATCACACTGCCATGTTGCACCAATACACAACCCAAACCGCATCCCGATGCGTCACTGAAAATTTGAAATCCTTCGGTCCCTTTCGGTAGACTTTGGATTGGAGCCATCATCAGCCTTTCCTTCAGTGTCTCAAATGCCTGATTGCACTCCTGAGTCCACACAAACCTCTGATCCTTACAAGTTAGAGATGTGTGGGGTAGAGCTATCCGCGAAAAGTTTTCTACGAATCTTCTATAGTACCCGGCTAGTCAAAGAAAACTTCAGACTTCCGCCACGGTTCTCAAATTCGGCCAATCTCTGATGGCTTCCACTTTTGTTGGATCTACCGCCACCCCATCCCCATTAATCACATGGCCCAAAAATGCCACCTTCTCTAGCCAGAACTCGCACTTTGAGAACTTTGCATAAAACTGGTTCTCTCTCAACACTTGCAAAACTACTCTCAATTGAGTCTCATGCTCCACCTCCGATTTGGAGTAAACCAGAATGTCGTCAATAAAGACAACTACAAAAGAGTACAAGTATTTCTGAAATACTCGATTCATCAAATCCATGAATACGGATGGTGCGTTCGTCAGCCCGAACATCATCACCGAGAAGTCAAAGTGACCATACCTCGTACCAAATGCTGTCTTGGGTATGACCTCATCTCGAATTTGCAATTGATAGTATCCTGACTTCAAGTCCAACTTTGAATACGCCACTGACCCCACCAACTGGTCAAACAGGTTGTCTATCCGAGGAATCAGATACTTATTCTTGACCGTCAATTTATTCAACTCTCGGTAGTCTATGCACAACCACATACCACCATCTTTCTTCTTCATGAACAACACAAGCGCGCTCCACAGTGAAGAACTGGGTCTGATATACCCCTGCTCCAACAGTTCCTGCAACTATACCTTGAGTTCAGCCAACTCCTTTGGTGCCATCCTAAACGGAGGACGTGACACCGGCCTAGCCTCTAACACTAACTCAATCGAGAAATCGATCTCCTGTCGAGGAGGCGCTCCAGGAAGTTCATCCGGAAACACATCCTTGAACTCTGCTACTACGGGCACTTCCCCAAGTGATAACTTAAAAAGGCAAACCTCCAATAATGCTACAAGATCTACTCCACCCTGGTTAACTGCCCGTATCAACTGCATGGCTGAAATTAGGGAACAAGCCACTCCATTAAGGCCCTCAAACGTAACATTTGTCTGCCTTTATCTTCTTAGGGTCACCACCTTGGACATGCAATCAATACTGGCATGCTGCTCTGCTAGCCAATCCATTCCCAATATCACATCAAACTCAACCAATGGTAGGACCACTGCTATCAACACGAAGTTAACTCCGGCTAGATCCCAACAAATGCGCCCTTTCTCCCCGGTGGTCATGGATGACCTATTGGGCATGCGCACCTTCAACTCTGCACCCGCCAAGAATGACTCAACTCCAATCCTCCGAATGAAGCTTTCCCCAAGGAAAGAGTGCGATGCTCCCGTATCAAACAATACCCTAGCGGGGTATCCGGAAACTAACACAAAGCCTAAAACATAAACATCACATATAATGGTCTGAAAGTATGAAGCACAAGGTTAAACTTAAACTTCCTATACCTGTCACCACATCGGGCTGGCGGATCGCTTCCTGCTGTCCAAGGTTGTAAGACCTTGGTTGCACCGGTTGGAACCGAGAAGCGCTAGACTCCGCCATCTTCCCTTTCTCCGTGAAACTGGGCCGGAGCGCACCGTCTGCTCCTGCCTTGCCTCCTGCTCTGCACCTCCTTGAGTACAAAAACGAGCAATGTGCCCCACCTTACCACAATTGAAGCACGTCAGTGATCCCTTAGATTGAGACCCTCCGTACGTCCATTTGCTTTTCTCACCAGACTTGAATGGGTGAGGCTTTTTCCTCCACCTATTCCCTTCGGACTTTCCTTGGGATTGAGAAGGCTTCCCTTCCCCTTGCTTGGGTGCAAAACCTTTACGATGTTGGCTTCGCTCCAGATCACTCTCCAACATCCTGGCAGCCTTAACCAACTCATTGAAACAAGCTCTCTTCATGGCGATGAGGGGTTGCCTTAGATTCTCCCTCAGCCCCTGGTAGAAGAGGTTATCCCTCTCTTCATCATCTGCCATTGTCGTTCCTTCATAATGACCCAACCTAGTGAACTCCTGCACATACTCGTCCACCGTATTATCCCGCTGCACCAAGTGTAGAAACTATCTTTGGAGGGCCAACCTTTCGAAACAGGAATGTACTTTTTTAGGAAAGCATTCCCAAACTCTTCAATGGACGGGGTGTGTCCAGGAAACTGGCGGCTGCTATGGCTCACCCACCACAACTTTGCATCTCCCTCCAACATGAAAGCCGCAAAATCAGATTTCTTCTCCTCTGGCGTCTCTGCCGCCCTCAGAAGTTCTTGCATCCGTGCCCACCAATCCTCAGCATCAGTCAGCGTACAAACTCCCTTGAACGTCGGGGGATGGAAGCTCAGAAAATACTTCATCTGCCGGTCTCCATGCCCGACAACCACCCTTTCTGCCAAAGGCTCTGCTCGCCTGGCTTCTTCGCCTGGCACGACCGTCGCCGTATCCGGTGTTGCAGGAGTTGCTACATGAGCAACAGGGGTTGCTACTTGCACTGCCGCTGCAGCTTGGGCTGTCACCATTTCTTCTGCAAGCATGCGACAGAAATCAGCCGAGTTTACAGCCATGCCCAACGGACCCTGAGCGGTGGTGCTGCTCGCCGAAAGCTCTTCTCGTGGTCTCGACGTACCTGCCTCGTTGCTTGCACTCTTAAGAAAAGCAAAGAAACAAGGAATCAGTCTCTAATCACAAGACTCAAACATAAGGACACTCATGGTCTCACATTACTCCTATGTGGATAACTTCTATACGCACTGACCTTGAATCTAACCTCGCAATGAAACCAAATTGTAACACCTCCCATGTAATGACCGTATAATATGGGTCCGGCCGGGACCCCACAACATACAAACACCACAACTTTAGTATTAAAGATGATATTACTACCCAATCTCAAAACTCAAAACCAAACAACAGCGGAAACATCAAACAAGACCAGAAGCTATCCACATATAAGAGTATCGAAATGGCCTTAAGGCCTTACAATAATAGAGAGTCCATAACTCAAAGATAACATTAAGCATCAATGTGCACAATCACTCCTAAACTACCTTGGCATGCAAGCCAGAAAGCAAGAGTATCAAAACATACAATGTCACCAAAATAGAGCTAGTACAAACTGAAATACTTCATGAGGCTTAGGCCCTTTTGGTCAGCGAGCTAACTCCTGCTTGCGATCCTTGCCCTGTAAAAATTTGTTGTAATGTGGGTCAGCAAAGGCTGACCTCAAAGTGTGTAACAAACACATCTCCTCCCGGCCGCCCCTAACGGACCCCGGGGTACCCCTCCAACCTGCAAGTCAGCACTTCGTATACCATATACATAAACAAGTAAAGTACTAAAAGAACAGGCTTAGATGTCTCAAATAACATGCACGTTTTCTATGTTGAGCATATAATAAAAAGCGGCCTACTACGCAGCATGTATGCAAAACCCGGGCTTCACCCAAGGAACCCAATCGCGTATGCATCTAGCACATCATCAAACATCTGGGTACTTCCAATTTCCCCATTGGCATTAAGCCTCAAACAAAAAGGGGGTACTACATTTCCCCTAACGGCATACAAGCCGCCATACGAAACTCTTGCCAAGGCCCCACCCGCTCATGGTCGTAGACCCGGGCTTGCCTGCAAGCTCTGACTTCTCATGTCAGGATTCTGTCTAACACACTAACCGATTCTAAGAACCCTTGCTGTACCCCACCCGCTCATGGCCTCATTGCCCGGGCTTGCACCATGCTTGGCATTCTCATCAGTCTCACAGAAGGGGACTAGTCTCACCGGGACACTCTCCCCACATGACTTGCACGTCACGAGATAGCCAGCCGACCATGGAGACAAAGCCGCGCCTTATCACATCACAATCCAATATCATTCCCACCATAATCCCTCATTTGTACTACAACGTCCCCGCACACTAAGTAAACCATCTACCGCCAATGCGGAGCTAACCTTGTCCACCAAGGAAACCATCTACCGCCATTGCGGAGCTAACCTTGTCCGATTCCGGCCACACGTACTCACTCAAGAAAAGAGAGAAAACACAAACATCACAAACGACATCTTGCCGCAACGGATTTCTATAAAATCCTTAAAGCTCGCATGCAACATCACCGAGTCGGACTAACGGTCGCGACCACGGCTTCATCCACAATGCCTAATCCACTAATGGAGCGGATCTCTAATGCAAAAACATGCCAGGGACGGACTCAATCGACCCGGAGGTTTCTCTTGAACCATGGCGACTCAAACCCCTCTCATTTGAGAGATTTGGTGCCCAAAAGCTTGAAAGAAAAGATGCTAAACACGCATCCTAAAACCAAGAGTAGAAGTGTCGTTACCTTACGACCCCTCTTCCTAGCCATGAGAACTTAGTCAGTTCAAAACCACCGCAACAGACTTGCCTCCGCGGATCTGGACTCGGCTCGCGATTTGGGGCCCCAAAGCTTCTCCGGTAGCCAGATCTCTCATTCACCTTCTTCCTTGCTCTCCCTTCTCTCTAGAACTTAGAAAGAGGGTACTTGATGAAGAATGAGGGTTTCCAAACCCTATTCCCGGACATAACTCAGCAAGGACAGCCCTGGACCATCAGATCTCATTAGAAGGAAATGAACGGCCACGATCTGATTCCCCCAACATTTCCTCTAACATTTCCTCTCGCATTTTCTCTCGGCCTACTGGATTTCCGCTATGCTCGCGAGATGGGAGGACACGTTGATGATGACGGATGATGAGGCCGAGCCAGCGAGACTAGCCTTAATATCTTCTGTAGTCCAGGTCTAGTCACTCTGCTTCATTTCTTATCCAGATCCAGTCGCTCTTCTGCCTCTTCGCTTCTAGTTCAGGTCAATTCTTCAATTTTAGGTTTTGAAAACTTTAAAATGAAACAATTAAGGTTCCGTTTGGGGGGACTTATTTTCACTGGTCAAGCGGTTACAACTGCATAAACCGGGTCTTAATTATGGTCCGGTTCATGAGGTCGTAACCGCTTGACCGGTGAAAATAAGCTCCCCCAAACGGAGCCTAAATCAGTTTGAATTCATTTTTAAATTCTAAAATCTGATTCTTCACATTCATGTCACTGAAATTTTGGAGCCCTAGCTCCTAAGTTCAGGTCGCTTTTCCTCATTTCTTGTTTGGCGGTTTTCCAGATCCCCTGTCTACAAGATCAGTTTCACTGTTTCATCCTTCGCCAATCGGGCTTCAGTCTTCACAGGGGTCAATTTCTTTTTCCGCTTAAAAATTAAGATGGTTTATTTCATTGGTTAGAGATATTGGGGTGGCTGAGGAGAGCAAAGTTGAGAAGAGCGTTTATGAAGCCTTGGAGTGGATAGTTAAACTTTGCCATTTTATTTTAGACATTTGCATGCAAAATTAGGCTCAGTTTGGCACGGTGGTGGAGGTCGCAAATGCATGTGTTAAACAGTCATTAGTTAAGGATCACCTAACAAACATCATCCGTTTGAACATAAAAATGGATGAATTTCCTTAGGTGGGTGTTAACGAATGACAATTTAACCCTCAAGTTCATGACCACGACACCGTTGCCAAATGGAGTCTTAATCAACTATAAATGTGGCAGTTGATAACGAATTACAGTTGAAGTTTTTTCTAATGGCATGTTTTGAAACAATTTAAACAACTTTGCCATTTTATTTTATCATTGTTAAGAGAGATTATCTTATTAGATGGAGAATATTGTTCATTTTATTTTTTTATCTTTCTTGTTATCTTTGCTTGGAATATATTAATTTGATATGCATTTAATTATTTTCTTTTGTACCACTTATGATTCTTAGATAGTGAGCTAATATAGTTATTCAAATAGGATCAAATAATTTCTCATCCAAATTATCTTTGAGCTAATATAGTTTATTACATTAAGTGTAGTTAAATTGAACAAAGTCCAACTCCAACTGCTGTAGGTACTTCATCACATTTTATCAATAAATATTTGGTTTTGTTTAATGTCGTGTACATGAGAATTTGAATTTTTATGTTTAATTTTTATTTCTAATATGTCATGCATAAATTAAAATTAAGTTTTATTTTTCTTTTTTAGTTTTGAAATTCAATGGATATTTTTTTTTCAAAAATAGGATCAAATCAAACTTCTCAAGGTTTACAAATGAAATATTTTTATCAATTATTTTTAATTTATAATTATATGTGTCTGGGTTGAATGAAAATCCTAGTTCCTCCCCTGTTCGATGAGGGTGGCGATATTTTGCGGGGGGGGGGGGGGGGGGGGGGGGGGGGGGGGGTGACCACATTCTCCATGCGCAGCGACATTAGGCGGGGGCGGCCAATATATATATATATAACATAGTTCAATATTGTTCAATAAAAACCATATGATGCGATGATTGCCATCTTTGTTTGGGTAAGTGGGAAAATGAGTTCAATTCTCACCATAAATAATATTTGTGAGATTAAAAATTAGGTCATATGACTCTTCTTTTTCAATAAATTTAGTGGTAAATCGTAATTTCATATAGTAAGGTAACCTACACCTTAATATAAGTCTAGAACATGATATCATAGTAGGTGTATGAGCTCTAGTAAAAAAGATGTAGGTAATCGTACAATTAAATTCTATTTCAATTAAATCAAACGGTTGTGATTGACTTGATGGTCGACATGGTTACACCATAATTGGTTATCCTTATATATTAGTATATATATATTTATTATATTTTATATAACCTATCCCGCCGCCGGCTGTACTCGTATACCCATACCCGTACTAGTGCCTTATAGACTCACACGTAGCTCGAAACCTTGCATTCCATGGTGTGTAAGGAGTTCATGGCGGCGGCGACAGGAACTCATCATCTATCCATTGATTATTTTTGTCTATTTTGCAGGCATATTGTTTCTCTATTTTGCATAATAGTTAGAAAAAGTAGCTGCTGAGTAGTTAAAAAAAGTAGCTGCTGAATGCTGATACCATCAACTAAGCATCCATGATACCTTTTCTTCCTCTTTGTTTCTTTTTGCACTTTAATTAATATATAAGTCACTCACATCAATGTCATTACTGTTGAAGCTTTTGTAACTCTTTCAGGATTAATTAAGTGCGCTGTTACGTGCACATCATTTTTGGCTATGTGCACATCATTGATATGTGTACACCATAAATTTTATTTGCAGGCCAAAATGTCAAGTAAACACCATAAATTTTAATTGCATGCCAAATTGCTAAATAAACATCCAAATAAAGTTTGAGTTTTTTGTTGCCAAAATAAACCCCAAGAACGCTCAACTGACCCATGATTTATGAGAAGTCACTCTGAATAAGATAAATTACATAATTTATTTTTTTAGAACGAGAAGTTGCATTTAGATATGTAAGAAGAGAGATTGTACTACAATCCAGCCATATGTAGAGTGTGCTTATTCTTGTGATTTCAGAAGGGCATTCCATTTACTTTGTTGCAATAAAACATGAATTATATATAAATACCTTATTTATATGGATACGGACTGAAATGATCTGCTTGAGTTGACACCTTTTGTTAACCAAAATTGGTACATAAGGATTGTGATTCATGAATAAGTACAAGATATGAATTAATAACTACTGTCCACAAAAGGGAATGATTATATCAGCAATCCACACTAAGCACAATCCTGATTTATGCAATTGATCGTTAACCAATTAGTTCACTAAAAGAGCTCCATTGAATGAATCATGATTGTGCTTAGAGTGATGTTGGGATTGCTGATATAATTTCTCCCTCTAGTAAACAATAGTTAGCAATTTATATCTTGTAATTAAGCGTGAATTAACCTGTAATAGTAGTAGTTGCACTTTTATTATGTAGTAGTGTGTGCACAAGTAGTCATGCACGAGGTTCGCCTATCCCGACAGCTACAGCACTGCCACTACATGCCACCCCAAGCGAGTTTTGACCCATTTTTAAAGTATGTCAATTCCTCACGCTAAGGTTTAATATGGGTGAGATTGAAAAAAAATAATGATATTGTTTATTTTAAGAGTTTGATGTTCACATAGCCAAAAGTGGTGTGCACATAATAGCACCTTTATTTTAAAAATTTGGTGTGCACATAGCCAAAAATGATGTGAAAGTAACAACGCACATAATTAATCACTAGGGAACAAGGTAACAGGAAATTAATAAGAAGAGAATGATTTTTATTATTATTATAATTTTTGGGGTAATTGTTATTAGTATCGTACTTTTGATTATCTGTAACTATTTGATAACCATAGACAACTATTTTTAAAAATGACAGTCCGTAAACATAATTGTTATCAGCAAACAAATTTTTTTTTTTGAAAACAAAAATCTAAAGAATTGTAAATAACATCATCGTAAATACATTGATACAAATAAACTTTTCAAAGCACCATCAAAATATAATTAATTTCAATTGCTTTAGAGTCTATAAGAAAAACATTTACATTCAAAACAAGACATGATTGCTAATTTGACATTGCTTCACGCCACTATTTTAGCATGCAAATATGAGGAAAAAATAATATAAATACTTTATACATTGCTAAGAAGAATTAGTAATAATTTTAATCTTTTATATATAGGAAGGACACATAAAATCTATTGGAAATGCCAAAAAGCATTGATAGCAGACATAAAATTGAACAAAAACGTAAAGAATGTGCTGTCCAAACTAATTCTTATGTTTGATGATGCCCAATAGGCAATAGCCAAAAAAAGTTTGAAATATCTGCATCTTTCATAAGGTGGTAACCGCTTGACCGGTGAAAATAAGTCCCCCCAAAGGAAGCCTATAACAGCTTCTAAGAAAGGTTTTGGAGCAAATGGACTCATAACAACAAACAAATATCACTGGCATCATTCCCCAAAGGAAGCTTTAGTTGTCAATGAAGAACAGGAGAAGTGATTTAAGAAGATGGTGAATAGGAATAGCATGTTAATGAGATATATGAGTAACAAAGAGAGAAAACAAATCCGTTTGAAAAAAATGATGAACGGAAGAGAGGATTTAACAGCTAGTGTGCTCTTCTTCCCTAATGGAGTGACGGGATTAGGTCTAGGCCGACTGGGAAAAAAGTTTCAGAAAATGCGAAAGGATAAAAAACGGGTAAACGGGAGAGATGAGTTGTAGTGAAAGAAAAAAATAGTTTGAAAAAAAACGGGCACGCCACACGCTAGAGCGTGCCTTACGCGGGAGCGGCGCGCGGCGCTGGCACTCAAATGCACATGTTGCTCGTGCAGCGCGTGCACGCGCGCCGGCGGTCGTCGCCCATCGCTTCCGGCCATCTCCGCCGCCTTCCGTTGCCGCCCGCCGCCGTTGTCGGGCAAACTACTCAGTCGCCCGAATTGCCCGGGGGCACTTTTGTCATTTCGCTAAAATTAGTGATCCAGGTGACCGAAACGGAGCGACGGCATTCGCTAGCACAAATTCCGCCCGACGCAATTTCCGACGTTTCCCTCTAGAAAACTATAAATAGACCTCATGTCTTCATTTGAAGACAAGCAACTCCAGAGGTTAGAGAGTGCTCTGAGTTTTTCTAGCGGGATTGTGGGCTTAGGCCGATTCTCCTCCTAGGAATTCGCTCCGCTCCTCTTCTAGCATAAAGGCTCTGTGGACTCGGCCGCATTTTCAGGATGGAATAATTCCATCGAGGTTCCGTGGACTTAGAGATTTTCCCAGCCGGAATCGTCCGGCGGTGACAGCCTTGCGCACTCCGCAATACCTTATGGACATCCCAGGAGTGTGCAAGGGAACTTTCATGCAACGAAGGAATCTGTCGCCTTGACTGATAGAAGAATCACTAGCGAGGAAGTAAGACACATGATCAAGGAGAAATATGGGCACAAGGGGCACCAAGACACAAACATACAATGCCTCATCCACCTCATCTCCCCACTAGCTCCATGGGTTCCAGCGTATCTTGTTCCTCCCGGGATCAAGCTCCGCGACTTCGAGACGTTCGACGGGGCAAGCTATCCTTAGGAGTACATCAGGCACTTTGTAACCATCATACCTATGAACAATTCCCCCGATCTACTCTTAAGCCTAGTGTTCCCAACAACTCTGAAAGGAGAGGCTAGCATCTGGTTAGGCTCCCTGAAGGAGGGGGGAAATCAAGAACTTCACAGAGCTAACTCAACTCTTCACGGAGCAATTTATCGCCAACCCGCGAATCATTTGAGACCCCTCGTACCTTACGGGAATCCGACAGACCAAAGGAGACTCGATCTATGATTTCTTTCGTCGCTTCACCACGAAGGCACGAAAGATTCCGGGGGTTAACCCCAAGCTCCTGTAACTTCCCAATTCGAGTTACCCCTCCCCCCGATTATGTTTTGTGTCATTATGAGTTGACTAACACTAAAGAATAGCCCTCAGGCCCTGGAGTGGGCATGGTTGAATCAGGGTCATCATGAGAGCTTAGATAAAAAGGAAGGTGACTAATATAAATATTAACTAAGGTCAAAATCGATTGCATCAGCTGGATGCTTAAGGCCAAAATTGATTGCATCGGCTGGAAATTTTCTAAGGTCAAAATCGATTGCATCTAGATGCTCAAGGTCAAAATCGACGCCATCAACTAGAAGCTTTTTAAGGACAAAATCGGCTGCATCGGCTGGATGCTTAAGGTCAAAATCAACCATATCGGCTGGAAGCTTTCTAAGGGAAAAATCGACTCCATTGGCATGATGCTTAAGGTCAAAATCGGCTGTATCGGCTGTAAGTTTTCTAATGGCAAAATCGACAACATCGACTGGATGCTTAAGGTCAAAATCGACTTCATCGGCTGTGTTGATGCGCGGAAACGTCGCGGGGCACCAGCCAGCTAACACGGAGGGGGTGTTCGGTCTCACAAGCTAGGAGAGGAGGAGAGGAGGGAAGGAAGGAGCCTCTGAGTGCTCGAGAGTGGAGCAAACGGCTTGTCAAAGAGGGGTTGCGGGGATAGAGGAGAGGAGCTTGATCAACAGAGCAGGTTGATCAAGAGAGAAGAAGGAGGTTGATCAGGAGCTGTCGAGCAGACGGCTAATGTGACGGTTGTGCTTGCAGGTTGATTGCCGAGAAGAGCTGAGCTGAGAAGAAGTTTGCTGAGCAGAGGAGAAGAAGAGGGGGCCGCTAGCAGCGGCAACAACACACTTCGCCCGCCGCGGCCTAAATGCCACTCCTGCGACGGGCTTTCCTTTTATTAAAAGCTAGAGATTACAAGCTTACAAGTACACCTTTACAACAAAATCACTAAAAGGGTACAAGGAGAAGCTGGCGGCTAAAGGAGAAGAAAGTGCCAGAAAGCAGAGGAGAAGCTGCCAGAGACTAAGTAAAATAGTCTGCTAGCTGCTGGAGGACTGGGAAACTGAGTCTGCAGAGTCTGCTGGCAAGCTGCTGAAGAGCTGTAGAGGACTGTGCGGATAGGAAACTGAGTCCGCAGAGCTTGCTGGAGAGGTGACGACGGACTGGAAAACGGAGTCCGCAGGGGCTGTTGGCAAGACTTGTCTCTGCCTTCCGGAGTGATCAACTGATGCAGAATGAGAGGCACCATGGGCTATTTATAGGCCCAGGGAAGTTCTTCTAGAAGCGGGGCCCGGTGACGTCAGCATGACGACCTGCGCGGACTCCGCGGACAGAGATTTTACGTCCGCCACTGTCGAGCGATGGAGCAAGCGGAAGGACCCACCTGCAGAGAACTGGAGGTCGCCCCCTAGCGGGCGACCTGGGCGGACTCCGGGAGGAGTCCGCCCGGCAGGCCGGAGGCCGCCCCCTAGCGGGCGGCCTGGGCGGACTCCAGGTGGAGTCCGCCCGGCAGGGTGCCGGGGCCGCCCCCTAGCGGGCGGCCTGGGCGGACTCCAGGGGGAGTCCGCCCGACGGGGCCTGGCCGCCCCTTGCGGGTGGCCTGGGCGGACTCCGGGGGGAGTCCGCCCGGCTGGCTGCCGGGGCCGCCCCCTAGCGGGCGGCCTGGGTGGACTCCAGGGGGAGTCCGCCCGGCGGGCCTGGCCGCCCCCTTGCGGGCGGCCTGGGCGGACTCCGGGGGGAGTCCGCCCGGCTGGCTGCCGGGGCCGCCCCCTAGCGGGCGGCCTGGGCGGACTCTAGGGGGAGTCCGCCCGGCGGGCCTGGCCGCCCCCTTGCGGGCGGCCTGGGCGGACTCCGGGGGGAGTCCGCCCGGCTGGCTGCCGGGGCCGCCCCCTAGCGGGCGGCCTGGGCGGACTCCAGGGGGAGTCCGCCCGGCAGGCGGGCAGAGGCCGCCCCCTAGCGGGCGGCCTGGGCGGACTCTAGGGGGAGTCCGCCCGGCTGGCCTGGCCGCCCCCTTGCGGGCGGCCTGGGCGGACTCCAGGGGGAGTCCGCCCGGCTGGCGGGCAGAGGCCGCCCCGGGTGGGCGGCCTCGGCGGACGGCGGCAGGAGGCCGCCGCCCCTCGGGCAGCAGGGAGGCCGCCCCTGGTGGGCGTCCTCGACGGACGGCGGCAGGAGACTGCCGCCCCATGGGCGAAAATAGGAGGCCGCTCCTGGCAATGCTGTTGGCGGGCTCCTGCAAGGAAAAGTAATGCATGATTAGCGAACCCAACCGCATGTCCCGCGAGGGGAGCTACAGGAATAGCCCGCCGTCCCGTAGGGCATGCGATTGCTAGGAGACCTAGGCGGATAGGGAAAACTGTCCGCCTACGCTGTGGCTCATCACGATCAAAAAGAGAGAATCTAAGGGTCGCGATTAGCCAGCTGGCAACCTTGGGAAGGATCGCCGATTTCTGGATTAACATAATCCCCGCACTTTTTCAAGTTCCGAAAAGAACTTCGAAAAAGTTGGAGACCCACGAAAATCGTGATCCACCCCAACGGAAGAAGAGGAGCAAAGAGAGATAGAACCTGAGTACTCTCCTTACAAGCTTGGTGCTTCCTGTCTATTCTCCTGCAAGAGGAAAATTAGGGTAAGTATGTACGGGTGGCACATCGAGTGTGTACCTGAATTTGCTTTTTGCAAAACGAAGAAGGCATGTCTTCTGTAAATGTTCTGCAAAACAAAAGTGAGGAAAACAGACGGACCAAAACAACTCGCAAGTACCTGGAAGGGACCTGCAAGTCTTTGCTGGTTCCTGCAAAGGAAGAGTTAGGAGTATGCACAATATATATGGGAGTAACTTGCAAGTACCTATGAAGAAACTTGCAAGGGTTTGCTGATCTCTGCAAAAAAGAGAGTTAGGAGCAGGTATTGTATAAAAATAAGCTGCAAGTACCTGGATGAGGCTTGCAGGTGTTTGCTAATCCCTGCAAGAAGAGGAGTTAGAAGCAAATAAGATATGAAGATAACTTGCAAGTACCTGTGAAGAGAAGGCTTGCAAGTGTTAACTGTTGACTGTTAACTGTTGACGAGATAAGGCCGATATGACCAATTAGCAGGAAGAATGCCTGATGAATACTATTATGAAGCCCAGATCAATAAACTGAGTTAACTGCTGACAGATATGACTGGATTGCAATAGCACGACTGATAGTGCTTGAGCAAACAATGTATAGAAGACGAGAGCAATAGAGCTTATATAGGTAGAGTGCGAGTCATCATCCGATAGAGCTTTGAATAAGCAATTCATATAGGATGAGCATAATCAAAGTGATTGCTGGAAATCCTTTTGGTAGGTCGGATTAACCTGTTCACCTGTGAAAGGAGGGAAGAGAGAAAAGGAGGGCTGCACCCGGAATGATTAAAGTGGGTTGAATGCTGCCACAGGTGTTCCCCGTGGGCCTTATGCATCACTTGCCCGAAAAATCATCCCGAGTATAGTCCTACTCAAAGCGGGCTGGCCGCGCATCCTCAAGGAGGGGGGAAAAGGAAACAAGAGGTCCACGTTCGGAATGACTACAGAGGGTTGAATGCTGCCACAGGTGTTCCCCGTGGTCCTTATGCATCACTTGCCCGAAAATCATTCCGAGTATGGTCCTGCTCAAAGCGGGAAAGGAAAAAGAGGTCCATGTTCGGAATGACTAATGAAGGTTGAATGCTGCCACAGGTGTTCCCCGTGGGCCTTATGCATCACTGGCCTGAGAAAGTCATTCCGAGTATGGTCCTGCTCAAAGCGGGCTGGCCGCGCATCCTCAAGGAGGGCACAAAGCAAGGGAAGGTCCAGAGAAGGACCGCTGGAAGCAAGGAAGATCCTGAGAAGGATCGCTAGAAACTCTGCTCTCTTGCCCTGGGCACAAGCATCACTAATCAAGGAGACAGGTTGCGCCAAGAGGCCTATATTGTCTGTGTATTGATCAGTGGAGTTGTGAGAACCCAAGAGGCATGGATCGAGGATACCGGAGAGTTATTCGGCCACCACAGTTGAAGGATGATCAAAGAGACAAGGCTACGCTTGATCGCCATTGCTTGTCCAGCGAAGATCATCCTAACCGTAGTGTTTCCTATAAGACGCACAGCAGAGCTAACACATGGGGCTCCCCTAGCACACACTCTGTGTCAGATGCTGGCTAGGATCCTAAGCCTGAAGCCCATAATCGTAGATGAACTGCTCCCACTACACACATGAGTATACTCCCGCCATATGTGGTCGAAGCGGTAGTGCGAGAACAAACTACGGAGGGAACGTTTCAGACTCGGCGAAATCTCATTGGCGTATTGATCCAGAGAGAGAGAGAGAGAGAGAGAGAGAGAGAGAGAGGCAACAAAAAGGGAACTGTGTCAGTACAGGATCTCTGAATAAAAGCTTTGCAGAAAAGCAAGAAGAAAACACTGAGAAGTGTTGTAAAGAATGTTTGTAAAGGAGAGAGTAAGGGTTGAGATAACCCCTGAAGGTTGCAAGGAGCTCCGGAGGACTGTGAAGTCCATCGCTAGCTTAGAATAGCCTTCCCAGTATACCCTCGTCATCGGCATCGAAGCATTCGACTTCTTTGTGAACAACGAGGAGAGGAGGCTCTTCGACGTGGTTCACTCCTCTTGAGGAGCAAGGAGCGTCTGCAAGTTCTTTGCCCTTTGAAGTTGATGGGTCAGGGCGATCTTCTTTAGGAAGCAAGTCATGCATCTTGCCCTGCCGGAGCATCCTTTGCACAAGCTGGCGGAATGCTCGGCAGTTTTCTGTTCGATGGCCTGATTCTCTGCGGAATTCACAATAAGGCTCTGAGTCTCTAGACCTCTGATCTGCTGGTCGATAGGGCTTCTTGTAGCTTGCCCTATCTTTCATGATCTGGATCACTTCTTGCACGACGTCGTCGAGATCTGAGTCATGCGAGTCATCGTCTTGCTGTTGTTGGACAGCTGCTGTTTGAGAAGGAGCTAGCGGTAGCAATGGATCTTGAGCATCACGGCTCGGGAAGGAGTATCGCTGGCGATGAAGCCTTCTCTCCTTCCTTGAGTGAGCTGGGAAATGATTGTAAGGAGACCTTAGAGGTTGCTTGCGAAACGGATCTTTTTCTGATACGAGCTTGGAGACGAAGCCTGGATTGCTCTTCTCGCCTCGGATGTATGAGTTGGCTAGAGCGATCAGCTCTTGGTATGTCCTTGGAGCACGGACATTAGCTTCAAATTTGAGAGGCCCTTCGCGAAGACCGTGGATAAGAGCCACTCGGTACATTTCTTGATCAACGATTTCGATGTCCAGAATCTCTCTCTGGAATCGATCAACAAATTGAGACCAAGTTTCATCACTGCGCTGTCTGATCTCAAACATGGCTTCAGGACCGCCCTTTCTCTTGGAGGAGGTAGAGAATCTGAGAAGAAACTCCCTACGAAGATCAAGGAAGGAAGCGATGGAGTGAGGACGGAGGCCATAGAACCAATCCCTCACTTGCCCATCAAAGGTTGTCACAAGGAGCTTGCACTTGGTTGCGTCTGACAGAGTCTTGAGAGCAACGGCTGATTCAAAAGCTTGGAGGTGCTTGACCGTATCAGTCTCTCCAGTATAGATTGGCAGTCGAGGCTCTCTGAAGTTTGCTGGAGTAGGTTCAAGGCGAACGCTCTCAATAAAGGGCGACGGCTCTTCCTGCTCTCCCACAGCATAGGGATTAAAGGGAGCATAGGCTGCAGCTGCGAAAGAAGCAGGAGGGTAGAAAGGAAAGGTTGCTGCAGAAGGAGCAGAGGCAGGAGCTGGGGGGCAAGGATGACTTCCTTGAAAGTTAAGAAATCTAGCAGGACTTCCCCGGGCTGCTTGCCGGAAGAAGTTTTGGCGAGCGGCAAACTCTTCATCTTGAGTTCGCAAAGGAGCAGCAGGACCTTGCGGGAAGGTTGGGGTATAAGGCGGATAGAACGGCGGACAAGCTTGAGAATAAGCTTGCTTATGCTCCGATGTTGGTGTTAGATTGATTGGAGCAGCTGGAGCAGCTGGAGCAGTTGCTGGAGCAGCTGGAGCAGTTGCTGGATGAGAGTCTAACCGCTGCGTGATCGCAGCAAGGACTTGGTTGATGGCTTGGAACTGTTGAGCATTCTCACGGCGCGACTGCTCAAAAGCTTCCCAGAGAGGATCTTCACTGGGACTTGGAGCAAAGTTCTCGGCTGATTGATCTGACATGGCTAACTGTCGCTGTTCACCGTCTGACCGGATCTGAAGGTCGCGTATTGACTGTTGATGCGCGGAAACGTCGCGGGGCACCAGCCAGCTAACACGGAGGGGGTGTTCGGTCTCACAAGCTAGGAGAGGAGGAGAGGAGGGAAGGAAGGAAGCCTCTGAGTGCTCGAGAGTGGAGCAAACGGCTTGTCAAAGAGGGGTTGCGGGGATAGAGGAGAGGAGCTTGATCAACAGAGCAGGTTGATCAAGAGAGAAGAAGGAGGTTGATCAGGAGCTGTCGAGCAGACAGCTAATGTGACGGTTGTGCTTGCAGGTTGATTGCCGAGAAGAGCTGAGCTGAGAAGAAGTTTGCTGAGCAGAGGAGAAGAAGAGGGGGCCGCTAGCAGCGGCAACAACACACTTCGCCCGCCGCGGCCTAAATGCCACTCCTGCGACGGGCTTTCCTTTTATTAAAAGCTAGAGATTACAAGCTTACAAGTACACCTTTACAACAAAATCACTAAAAGGGTACAAGGAGAAGCTGGCGGCTAAAGGAGAAGAAAGTGCCAGAAAGCAGAGGAGAAGCTGCCAGAGACTAAGTAAAATAGTCTGCTAGCTGCTGGAGGACTGGGAAACTGAGTCTGCAGAGTCTGCTGGCAAGCTGCTGAAGAGCTGTAGAGGACTGTGCGGACAGGAAACTGAGTCCGCAGAGCTTGCTGGAGAGGTGACGACGGACTGGAAAACGGAGTCTGCAGGGGCTGCTGGCAAGACTTGTCTCTGCCTTCCGGAGTGATCAACTGATGCAGAATGAGAGGCACCGTGAGCTATTTATAGGCCCAGGGAAGTTCTTCTAGAAGCGGGGCCCGGTGACGTCAGCATGACGACCTGCGCGGACTCCGCGGACAGAGATTTTGCGTCCGCCACTGTCGAGCGATGGAGCAAGCGGAAGAACCCACCTGCAGAGAACTGGAGGTCGCCCCCTAGCGGGCGACCTGGGCGGACTCCGGGAGGAGTCCGCCCGGCAGGCCGGAGGCCGCCCCCTAGCGGGCGGCCTGGGCAGACTCCGGGTGGAGTCCGCCCGGCAGGGTGCCGGGGCCGCCCCCTAGCGGGCGGCCTGGGCGGACTCCAGGGGGAGTCCGCCCGGCGGGGCCTGGCCGCCCCCTTGCGGGCGGCCTGGGCGGACTCCGGGGTGAGTCCGCCCGGCTGGCTGCCGGGGCCGCCCCCTAGCGGGCGGCCTGGGCGGACTCCAGGGGGAGTCCGCCCGGCGGGCCTGGCCGCCCCCTTGCGGGCGGCCTGGGCGGACTCCGGGGGGAGTCCGCCCGGCTGGCTGCCGGGGCCGCCCCCTAGCGGGCGGCCTGGGCGGACTCCAGGGGGAGTCCGCCCGGCGGGCCTGGCCGCCCCCTTGCGGGCGGCCTGGGCGGACTCCGGGGGGAGTCCGCCCGGCTGGCTGCCGGGGCCGCCCCCTAGCGGGCGGCCTGGGCGGACTCCAGGGGGAGTCCGCCCGGCAGGCGGGCAGAGGCCGCCCCCTAGCGGGCGGCCTGGGCGGACTCCAGGGGGAGTCCGCCCGGCTGGCCTGGCCGCCCCCTTGCGGGCGGCCTGGGCGCACTCCAGGGGGAGTCCGCCCGGCTGGCGGGCAGAGGCCGCCCCGGGTGGGCGGCCTCGGCGGACGGCGGCAGGAGGCCGCCGCCCCTCGGGCAGCAGGGAGGCCGCCCCTGGTGGGCGTCCTCGACGGACGGCGGCAGGAGACTGCCGCCCCATGGGCGAAAATAGGAGGCCGCTCCTGGCAATGCTGTTGGCGGGCTCCTGCAAGGAAAAGTAATGCATGTTTAGCGAACCCAACCGCATGTCCCGCGAGGGGAGCTACGGGAATAGCCCGCCGTCCCATAGGGCATGCGATTGCTAGGAGACCTAGGCGGATAGGGAAAACTGTCCGCCTACGCTGTGGCTCATCACGATCAAAAAGAGAGAATCTAAGGTTCGCGATTAGCCAGCTGGCAACCTTGGGAAGGATCGCCGATTTCTGGGTTAACAGGCTGGAAGCTTTCTAAGGGCAAAATCGACTACATCGGCTAGATGCTTAAGGTCAAAATTGACTGCATTGGCTAGAAGTTTTCTAAGGGCAAAATTGACTATATCGACTGGATGCTTAAATTCAAATTGGACTGCATAGTTCAAATTTTACTGCATAGTTCAAAGTTGACTGTGAAGTTCATAATTTCTACAGTAAGTCAAAATTCGATTGCAAAGTTCATAATTTCTGCACCAAGTCAAAATTTGACTGCATAGTTCAAATTCGACTGTATAGTTCAAATTTGACAGCATAGTTCAAATTCGACTACATAGTTTATAATTTGACTACATAGTTCATAATTTCTGCACTAAGTCAAATTCGACTGTGTACAACCCCGTATTCGCGAAGAGTGGACCCGAAATAAGGCAAACCCGTTTTTAAGCTTTTTGGAGATTTTGAACTCTCGGTGGCCAATTTTGGCTCCGGCTTGGAACATACTATTAGGGGGAGGAAGAATTGGCTCCCCCCAATGGCCCCTCTGTTGGGAGGGCGGGTGCGGCAAGCTGGCTAGCACCCGCCCCGGCCGGTTGAGTCTGTGGTAGGGGCAGGCGAGGCGGCCGCAGCCTGGCGCTCGCCCGAGCGACCTGCTCGCGGGCGAGGCGGCCGCGGCCTGGCGCTCGCCCGAGCGGCCTGCTCGCGGCGAGACGGCCGCGGCCTGGCGCTCGCCCGAGCGGCCTGCTCGCGGGCGAGGCGGCCGCGGCCTGGCGCTCGCCCGAGCGGCCTGCTCGCGGGCGAGGCGGCCGCGGCCTGGCGCTCGCCCGAGCGGCCTGCTCGCGGCGAGGCGGCCGCGGCCTGGCGCTCGCCCGAGCGGCCTGCTCGCGGCCTGGCGCTCGCCCGGGCGGCCTGCTCGCGGCCTGACCGGCGGCCTGGGGCCGTCTCGGGTGCTTGGGGGCGGGGTGTTGGCGGCGTGCTTTTACCGCTGTGCCCTTGGAGGCGTTTTACCGCTATGCCCCCCGGCGTGGGCGTTTCCCATTGGCCCAAGGCTTTTTGGGCGTAGGGGTATTTTGGTCATTTTTACCCCCAGGACTTGGAAAAACTATAAATAGACCCCCTTGGGTGCCTTGGAGAGGATCTTTTTTCTTAGTTTCTCCTCCCCTAGCTTCTTCTTGGTAGAGTTGAGAGAGCTCTCCAAGGCATCCTAGCTCGAGCATTGGCTAGGGAGGGGAAGTGCTCAGGCAGCCTTCCGGGTGTGAGGTGGGACCTCCGCGCTAGAGCCGAGGGTCTGTTCCTAGTTTCTTGATCCTTTGGTCCGTGACGTTCTCTCGAGTGTAGTAAGTGTGAGGTCACCCCTTCCCCGAGGGACGAACTCCACAAGAGACCGAGAAATCAGTTTCAACATTTTGGTGCGGTGAGCGTGGAGAGTGACCAGCACAGAAGATCTCAGGAGAGTGTCATGACGGGAGGTCAAGGAGGTAGTGATGATCTCGGCGAGCTCCCCACCCCAGGACCCTTTGTGGGGAGGCAAGAGTTCATGGCCTCCATCCAAGGTATCATGGAGATGCTGCGAAGCATTGCTCCTCAGGGTGGCAGCTCCACCCCGACCCCCCAGGAGCTAGCTCCCCCCCTCGACGAGTCGACTCCCAGGGGTCTAGGCGAGATGACCCCAGTGGGGGGAGAAGGAAGTGTTCCAGGAAGAAGGCCCGGGAAGGAGAGGATGGGCGATGGGGTCGAGCGAGACCTCACCGGCCGGGAGCTGTTCTCCAGCCCGGCGAGTGCCAACCTTCAAGGCGAGCAGGTCGCGCGAGTGGAGGTGGTGAGACCACCCCTTAGGGGGTCACCCTTCAGCGAGCTGATCATCTCAGCTCCCGTTCCCGAGGGGTTCAGAGAGCCCGACATGGCTTACTATGCGGGGAAGGATGACCCCGTCCAGCATCTGCAGTGGTTCGAGGATGCCGTCTCCATCAGGCCGATGACGGATGCCTTCAAGTGTCGCCTCTTTGCGATCACGCTGAAGGAGAAGGCAAGGGACTGGTTCCATCAACTCCCTCCGAGGTCGATCTATGGGTTCGAGGACTTGAGCCGAAGCTTCCAGCTCCGCTTCTCCACCTCCAAGAAGCGTAAGAGGAGTCCTGAGTCCATCTTCTTGATAAAGCAGGGGGCCGAGGAGTCGCTGGCCCGCTACGTAGACAGGTTCCAAGAGGAGATCTTGGAGGTCCAGGAGATGCCAGGGTATGCTCTCCAGATGGCCTTCACCGTTGGGCTGAAGGAAGGCTTCTTCAAGATGAGCTTGACCCGGAAGGCCCCCCTTTCCTTCGAGGAGCTGATGGAAAGGGCGGCAGAGGAGATAGCCATGGAGGCGGCCAACCCGGTGTTTGTCAAGAGGTTGGTAAAGTTGACGGAGGTGGAGTCAAAGGAGCAGGGTGGCTCAAGGCATCAGGAAGGAAGAAGGAGAGAGGATCACAGAGCTCAGGGGTTCCAAGGACAGGAGGGTCCGGAACCAGGCTGGAGGCAGCAGGGAGGACCTGCTCAAGGTCCAGGAAGAGCTCTCATCCAAGGAGGGGGAAACTTTCATGGGGGCCAAGGGAGGTATAACTTCCAGAGGCAGGCCCCAAGGCAACTCTTACCCCCGCCGCAACAAGCCTTGGCGATAGGAGGGGGAAGAGGTAACAGGAGAGAGCGCGCAGCCCGCCGAAAGAGGGGAGAAAGAGCGCTGATGTACTGCGACTTCCACCAGGTGGAGGGGCACGCCACGACTACCTGCCCCGAATTCTTGGAAGTGAGGGGGGCGAGAGGCCCTGCCCAGCCACAGCCGCCGGTACGAGTAGAAGAGGTTCTGCCCGGAGAAGGGGGTGATGATATATGCGAGGATCGGGTCGACGTGGGAACCCGAGGCAGTATAGGAGTGATCCACGGTGGAGTGGGGGTTGAGGCCACTCGGAAGGCAAGCCTCCATGTTATGTACCGAAGGAGCGTCGCCTCAACCTCCCAGACCCCGCCCCCAGATGAAAAGATCACCTTCTCGGTGAAGGACCTGCCGGATCACGAGGATCCGTTCTGCGATGCGCTGGTCATCCAGACGGCCATCGAAGGCTACACCGTCTCCCGGATCTTGGTTGACAACGGGAGTTCCGTCAACGTTGTTTTCAAGAAGGCGTTTGACGAGATGAAGGTGGAGCCACGGAGGGTGCTGGCCTCAGACGGACCCCTGTTCGGATTCTCAGGGGAGAGAAAGGAGGTCGAGGGTGGAGTGGGGCTCCAAGTAAAATTGGGAGGAGTCTCGAGGAACTGTCGGTTCGTCATTGTTGACGCTCCAAGCAGCTACAGCGCCATCTTCGGAAGACCCCTCATCAGCGCCTTCCGTTGCGTGCCGTCTTCATTCCACCAATGCCTCAAGTTCAGCTCAGGAGGGATCCAGGTCAGAGTCAAGGGAGACTCAAGGATGGCAAGGCAGTGCTACGTCACGGCCGTCAACACCATCTCTTGGATGGCCAAGGCAGAGGAGATGGAGAAGGTCATGGAGAGCCTAAGCAGGATGGAAGTGTCCGGCGAGCAGGAAGCGGATGGCGACCACCAGGCCCAGATCCCCTGAAGAAGCCTCGTCCCGGTAGAGTCCTGTATTTTTCTTATGATGTATTGAGTCCAGCCCCCGACCAGCTGAGTCGGGGGATCATGTAACCCATCTATTTTCCCCGTTTGAGGATGTAGGATTTGGTAAGGTTTGAATGTGTAGCCCAAGTCCTTAGCTCCGATGATGATTCCGCCGCCAGGCTCCCACTAGCTGGCTGGGTAGGTTGATCTCTCGTGGTAGCCCAAGTCCTTAGCTCCGATGATGATTCCGCCGCCAGGCTCCCACTAGCTGGCTGGGTAGGTTGATCTCTCGTGGTAGCCCAAGTCCTTAGCTCCGATGATGATTCCGCCGCCAGGCTCCCACTAGCTGGCTGGGTAGGTTGATCTCTCGTGGTAGCCCAAGTCCTTTGCTCCGATGATGATTCCGCCGCCAGGCTCCCACTAGCTGGCTGGGTAGGTTGATCTCTCGTGGTAGCCCAAGTCCTTAGCTCCGATGATGATTCCGCCGCCAGGCTCCCACTAGCTGGCTGGGTAGGTTGATCTCTCGTGGTAGCCCAAGTCCTTTGCTCCGATGATGATTCCGCCGCCAGGCTCCCACTAGCTGGCTGGGTAGGTTGATCTCTCGTGGTAGCCCAAGTCCTTTGCTCCGATGATGATTCCGCCGCCAGGCTCCCACTAGCTGGCTGGGTAGGTTGATCTCTCGTGGTAGCCCAAGTCCTTTGCTCCGATGATGATTCCGCCGCCAGGCTCCCACTAGCTGGCTGGGTAGGTTGATCTCTCGTGGTAGCCCAAGCCCCTTAGCTCCGATGATGATTCCGCCGCCAGGCTCCCACTAGCTGGCTGGGTAGGTTGATCTCTCGTGGTAGCCCAAGCCCCTTAGCTCCGATGATGATTCCGCCGCCAGGCTCCCACTAGCTGGCTGGGTAGGTTGATCTCTCGTGGTAGCCCGAGCCCTTAGCTCCGATGATGATTCCGCCGCCAGGCTCCCACTAGCTGGCTGGGTAGGTTGATCTCTCGTGGTAGCCCGAGCCCTTAGCTCCGATGATGATTCCGCCGCCAGGCTCCCACTAGCTGGCTGGGTAGGTTGATCTCTCGTGGTAGCCCGAGCCCTTAGCTCCGATGATGATTCCGCCGCCAGGCTCCCACTAGCTGGCTGGGTAGGTTGATCTCTCGTGGAGGCTAAGCCCCTTAGCTCCGAGATGGATTCCGCTGCCAGGCTCTCACTAGCTGGCAGGGCAGGTTGATCTCTCGTGGAGGCTAAGTCCCTTAGCTCCGAGATGGATTCCGCTGCCAGGCTCTCACTAGCTGGCGGGGCAGGTTGATCTCTCGTGGAGGCTAAGCCCCTTAGCTCCGAGATGGATTCCGCTGCCAGGCTCTCACTAGCTGGCAGGGCAGGTTGATCTCTCGTGGAGGCTAAGTCCCTTAGCTCCGAGATGGATTCCGCTGCCAGGCTCTCACTAGCTGGCAGGGCAGGTTGATCTCTCGTGGAGGCTAAGCTCCTTTGCTCCGATGATGATTCCGCCGCCAGGCTCCCACTAGCTGGCTGGGTAGGTTGATCTCTCGTGGTAGCCCGAGCCCTTAGCTCCGATGATGATTCCGCCGCCAGGCTCCCACTAGCTGGCTGGGTAGGTTGATCTCTCGTGGTAGCCCGAGCCCTTAGCTCCGATGATGATTCCGCCGCCAGGCTCCCACTAGCTGGCTGGGTAGGTTGATCTCTCGTGGAGGCTAAGTCCCTTAGCTCCGAGATGGATTCCGCTGTCAGGCTCTCACTAGCTGGCGGGGCAGGTTGATCTCTCGTGGAGGCTAAGTCCCTTAGCTCCGAGATGGATTCCGCTACCAGGCTCTCACTAGCTGGCAGGGCGGGTTGATCTCTCGTGGAGGCTAAGTGTTTGCACCCAGAGGAGGTCTCGCCGCCCAGGCTCCCATAGCTGGCATGGCAGGTTGACCCCGAGGGGAAGTGACACTCCGCGAATACGTTGGGTTGGATGTTTCTTTCCGAGCTTGTGCCAACCTCGAAAAGAGCGGGGATTGTGTACAACCCCGTATTCGCGAAGAGTGGACCCGAAATAAGGCAAACCCGTTTTTAAGCTTTTTGGAGATTTTGAACTCTCGGTGGCCAATTTTGGCTCCGGCTTGGAACATACTATTAGGGGGAGGAAGAATTGGCTCCCCCCAATGGCCCCTCTGTTGGGAGGGCGGGTGCGGCAAGCTGGCTAGCACCCGCCCCGGCCGGTTGAGTCTGTGGTAGGGGCAGGCGAGGCGGCCGCAGCCTGGCGCTCGCCCGAGCGACCTGCTCGCGGGCGAGGCGGCCGCGGCCTGGCGCTCGCCCGAGCGGCCTGCTCGCGGCGAGACGGCCGCGGCCTGGCGCTCGCCCGAGCGGCCTGCTCGCGGGCGAGGCGGCCGCGGCCTAGCGCTCGCCCGAGCGGCCTGCTCGCGGGCGAGGCGGCCGCGGCCTGGCGCTCGCCCGAGCGGCCTGCTCGCGGCGAGGCGGCCGCGGCCTGGCGCTCGCCCGAGCGGCCTGCTCGCGGCCTGGCGCTCGCCCGGGCGGCCTGCTCGCGGCCTGACCGGCGGCCTGGGGCCGTCTCGGGTGCTTGGGGGCGGGGTGTTGGCGGCGTGCTTTTACCGCTGTGCCCTTGGAGGCGTTTTACCGCTATGCCCCCCGGCGTGGGCGTTTCCCATTGGCCCAAGGCTTTTTGGGCGTAGGGGTATTTTGGTCATTTTTACCCCCAGGACTTGGAAAAACTATAAATAGACCCCCTTGGGTGCCTTGGAGAGGATCTTTTTTCTTAGTTTCTCCTCCCCTAGCTTCTTCTTGGTAGAGTTGAGAGAGCTCTCCAAGGCATCCTAGCTCGAGCATTGGCTAGGGAGGGGAAGTGCTCAGGCAGCCTTTCGGGTGTGAGGTGGGACCTCCGCGCTAGAGCCGAGGGTCTGTTCCTAGTTTCTTGATCCTTTGGTCCGTGACGTTCTCTCGAGTGTAGTAAGTGTGAGGTCACCCCTTCCCCGAGGGACGAACTCCACAAGAGACCGAGAAATCGGTTTCAACAGACTGCATAGTTGAAATTCAACTGCAAAGTTCATAATTTCTGCACAAAGTCAAAATTCGACTGCATAGTTTAAATTCGACTACATAGTTCAAATTCGACTACATAGTTCAAATTCAACTGCAAAGTTCATAATTTCTGCACGAAGTTAAAATTTGACTGCATAGTTCAAATTCTACTGCACAATTCAAATTTGACAAAATAGTTCAAATTCTACTATATAGTTCATAATTTCTGCACTAAGTCAAATTCGACCATATAGTTTATATTCGATTGCAAAATTTATAATTTCTGCACTAAGGAAAAATTTGATTGCATATTTCAAATTCGACTACATAGTTCATAAATTCATGAAGCCGATATTTGACTTAGCATATTTTTTTGTTAGCCACAGACAGGTGTGGGTCCCAGATTCCTGCTTTCGGCGGGGTGGCCATTTCTGCCATACTTGTGCCCATACTTTTGCCCATACCCATGCCCATGCTTGCTCCATGCTATATTTTCATTTTCATCTTCTGAGAGTGAAGTCTTCCTCCGCACTTCTCTCAAAATTGTTGGAGCAAGAATTTCCTTGGAAGAAACTAAGTTTGGAGCAAGATCGCCGGATGCCACCGCCACCATGCCACCAAGAAAACAAACCCGACCCATGACCAAAAATCAGGTGACTTCCTTCTTCCTTGGTGATAGATCTTTAAATCTGAAATTAGGAGAGATATTGGGCTCAAGAGAGCTTGATTCAGTGAGATTTATGGAGTTTCTTAGGAAGAGACCACACTAGAACATTCATTCTAGGGCGTCATTCGCAGTGAAAATAACTTCAATATTCTACTCTCTTTAATACGAAGAGATAGGACTTGATCTCGTGAAGATTGGTGGTCTATTGAGGGAGCCTTGGGAGTGAAAAGGTTAGGTTTTTCTAAACCGTTGGATGGAAGAAGATGATGAACAATTGCTATTAGATCTGCTTCAAGATCTGTGCAAGATCTGTTATTTAATTAATAACAGATTCTGTTTTGTGTGCGCACCTGGGTTCAAGCCACTTTTTAGGCATGGTCCATCTAGATTTAGTTCTCGGGCTCAAAATAAAAGTTGTAGACCTCAGAAAGTACTTTTAAATGAGTGATTGCAAAATTTCTGGGGAACACTATTTCTCCCTAAACTAACCCAAAAATACTGGTTAAGAATTAGTTATGACTTAGGTGCTTAGCTGGTTCTATCCAATTTTACACAGTCGGGTTCAGACCTAGTTTTAGGCAAGATACACTTAGACTTGGACCTCAAGCTCAACATAAAAGTTGCATCCCTTGAAAATACCTTTCTAGATTGGGCGGAACATAATTTTTGGCGGACTATAGCTCCTGAAAATCCAGTTTTCGTAAACTGTGTTGCAAACATACAAATTTTGATGTTTCACGAATTTCTCTTAAAATAATTATCGGATGCTTGTGGATTTTGGTAGATGTATACTTGATGACAATCAGCTCACCCCAATTAAGTTTTATAATTTTTGGATATGTATTTGCTTTGATATTGACAATCGTAATATATAAATAATTGTGTCATAAATAACTGTTATGTTACCCGTATGGGTTGAAATTTTGTGGGAATGCTCAAAATTCTAACTATGGCATATGGTAGGAAATTCAGGGGATTTGATTCTGATATAATCACTTAATTATTTACTTTTGTTATGACTCTCTAAGAGATTGAGCATGTGATGGAAAACAATAATAAAGTATGATAAAACTAGGGTCACTAATTTTAATTATGTTCAAGCTTTTAATCTGATTCTAGTTTGATGTTAAATATGCCAGATAAAATTGTTGAGACATTATATCAACGAGCTTAACTTGTTGTTAAATATATAAGTAGTCATATAGGACCTTAAGAGTATTTCCATGACTTATACATTTCACTACGTTAGAGTCATGACAACTCAGTATGGGTAGCAACAATGGATTGGTGTAGATTGTAAGATATGGTTATATCATATAGTATTATGTTAAGGACCCGATTGTTAGGTCCACCGAGGCTAATTTGTTGGGTTTTACTAGGTGGTACAAAACTTGTGCTCGCAGCGTAAATAAAGGAACAAGAAAACCCAAAAGATGTTCGGATCTAGCAATGGACATGTATCAAGAAGAAAGTGGAGTAAAAAAAATTTACCTTTTCGGGATTGAGTCTATACTCAACCTAGATGCTCCAGAAGATCTGCCGATCACTAAGCAGCTATAGTCCTTAGTGCAGAATAGTGTCCGCACCTCCACAGATGATCCACATGAATGAGAGAACCCGTAGACTCTTGTCGAAAAAGATCTAGGTCGGGAGAGGGCACTCTGCATCTTTACAGACTTCTAGGTCTGTTACAGAAGAGGCGGCGGCAACACTCGCCGGGATCAGGTTTAACAACGACGATGGGATCAGAGAAGCCGGAACAGCTTCCGTCGGCCTTTTAGGTGTTGGGTTTTCGCATAGTGCGGCTCATGTGCTTATACAGAATCAACCCGTGTATTTTGTGTTTTGAGAAACCCTACAATCTTTTATTTATACCCAAAGGAATAAACAGAACAACCTGTCGCTATTCGCAGACCCAAGACTTGGAATACATAATTTCGACCAGAAAACCCTTGTCTCGACGAATCGTCGAGTATCCATAACATACTTGAAGAATCATCGAGTATACATAACATACTCGATGAATCGTCGAGTATTCATAAGATACACGACAAACCCAGCGCCAGCCTTGCTGAATCAACTTTTGACTCGACAAAGGCGTCGAGTGAACTCGACACTCTCAATGCTCTCTGCGCCAAACTCGCCGAATCAACATTTGACTCGATGAAGGCATTGAGTGAACTCAGCACACTCAACAAATAAGTGCCAGATTCGTTGAATCAACCTTTCACTCAACGAAACGTTGAGTAGACTATACACACTCAACGCTTAAGTGTAATACTCGACGAATCAACACTCTGACTCGATGAATCGTTGAGTAAACTCAACACACTTGACGCCATCATTCGACGAGTCAACACTTGACTCGACAAAAGCATTGAGTGGTCTCAACGCACTCGACGCATTCCAAGCCTGGCCGAGATAAGTCATTTCCACTCATCATATGAGTACAACTATACTAATCCAATCTCCTAATTTCTCCAAACATTCTTATGTGCGACCCTGATAGGCTTATACTGCGTTGGCAGTGAGGCTACTCCAGATCACAATGGTAACACCAACAGTCTCACACTTGATCTTGAAAGTATCAAACAAAAGCTTCACAAACAATGCACGGTATCTAGAAATGCATCATTGCTCCCAAAGCAATAAGTGTTTAGAACTCAAAAGCCATCGTGACCAATGTATCAGTGTTGTCATGTACCCTTGTCCCTTACATCAGATAGAACTAGAGGTATAGACCATGCCACCCTCATAATTATTCAATCCTAGTTTTCTGATCTGGAATGGACTTCCAAAAAATGGCGAGTCTAATATCATATATTGAGTCATCCAAGCATGACCATGCATTTCTCAGTCCCATTCCATCAAGGGCCCATGGATATAACTCCTGTCATATAGGAGGACAAATCCCATCTCTGATCAAACGCAAACACCCAAATGATTCGTAACGTACCCAATAACCACCTTCATCATCCAACTTTCTCAAGATTGGACTTTTGGTAGCATCAAAGCACGCTCTTCCTCACTCGATGAATGCTGTGACTTCAAGTCAAAGGACCATAAACACCATTACCACTTGAGCCATACTTGTGACATGTTCATATAACTATCCACAAAGTATTCTCATGGTAGGTTTGTCCAATACAACTTGTTCACTAACAAGTAACCATGTGATGACTTGATATCACAATATCATGACCTGTGTGAACCGGTCATTAGTCAACCCACATGCTAGTATTAATGTGTCATCATCTCCCTTAGCTTCTAAGATGATACGCAGACTAGGGACTATTTAAGAATGAAGCTTCTAATAACATAGGCTCTCACATTCAAGTCACCACTTGACTCCTATGGAAAAAAACATTCTAAGGGCATTTATTATGTTAAATTACTCTATCATAATAGAAATAAATTTACAAATAAAAGAACTTGCCAAAATATATGAATGAAATATATACATTACTCTATTCATCAAATGAAATATTATAGCCAATAAAATATAATCCATAAGACTCCAACTAGATCTGATCATTAAGATATCGTATACCCATAGATCTAACATGACTATCATGCTTTCTTTGTGTGAGAGGCTTTGTTAGTGGATCCGCGATATTATCCTCAATCGGCACTCTGCTATCATCCACATCTCCTCAATTGTGAATCTCTCAAATTAGATGGAACCGCCAAAGTATATTCTTAGAGTGCTGATGAGATCTAGGTTCCGAAGCAAGTGCAATTGCACCGTTGTTGTCACAGTAGAGAACTATAGGATGAACAATGCTATGAACTATATCTAACTAGCCAATGAATTTCCTAATCCACATAAACTCCTTTACTGCATTTGCTGCAGCGATATACTCGGCCTCGATTGTAGAATCAGCAACTGTCTCCTGCTTGGAACTCTTCCAGCTAACAACACCTCCATTTAGGCAAAATATGGACCCTGATTGAGACTTTGAGTCGTCCCTATTAGTTTGGAAGCTAGCATCCGTGTAAACTCTTACACGAGCTCTTCCTCTCTGCCAAATACCAAGAACATATCCTTAGTCCTTCTCAAGTACTTTAGGATATTCTTGACGGCTATCCCGTGAACATAACTGGGATCAGACTGATACCTGCTAGTCATGATCAAGGCATAAGAGACACCGGGTTGAGTACATATCAATGCATACATAATTGACCCAATTGACAAAGCAGATGAAATCAACTTCTTGCGGTCCTTATCTTCATAAGATTTAGGACACTGGTCTTTAGAGAGACTCACACCACGAGACATGGGTAATAATCCTTTCTTGTACTCAAGCATGTTTAATCGCTTCAATACCTTATCAATGTACGTACTTTGGGTCAAACCCAACAACGTCTTCAATCTATCTCTATAGATCTTAATACCAAGTATATACGTCGCTTCACCCAAGTTCCTCATAGAAAAGCAGTTCACTAGGTTGTTCTTAACAACTTGTAGGGTTAGTTTGTCGTTCCCGATCAACAGTATGTCGTCTACATACAATATCAAGAAGACAACAATACTCCCACTAATCCTCTTGTAAACACACGGTTCATCCTCACTCTTGATAAAACCAAACTCTTTGATCTTTTCATCAAAATGAAGATTCCAACTTCGAGAAGCCTATTTTAATCCATAAATGGATCTCTACAGCTTGCATATTTTAGTGGCTTCACCCGGAGATACAAAACCCTCGGGTTGTATCATATACACTTCCTCAAGGAGGTTTCCATTTAGGAAAGCCGTTTTGACATCCATGTACTAGATCTCGTAGTCATAATACGCAACAATAGCAAGCAGAATTCTGATGGACGTAACCATGACAATAGGGGAAAAGTCTCATCATAGTTAATACTATGAATTTGCTTGAAACCCTTAGCCACCAGTCTCCCTTTGAATGTTTGTATATTCCTATCCATATCGGTCTTCTTCTTGAAGACCCACCTGAACCCTGTGGGTCGTACCCCTTCAGGTGGTTTCACCAAGGTCCAAACTTGGTTTTCATATATGGAGTAAATTTCAGATTTCATGGCCTCAAGCCACTTCTCGGAGTTCGATCCACTCATAGCCTCTTGGTAGGTTGCAGGCTAATCACTATGATCCATAAGCAACACATTACCTATTTGAGACACGAGAAATCCATATCTCTCAGGCTCAAACCTTGGTCTCCTAGATCTATATGGAACTTATAGTTCCTGAGCAGGCTCTCCAGCTATAACAACTTGTAGTCCTGGCTCAGGTTCCAATTTCGGTTCATTCAAAGTTTGTGGTTCTTGAACTTCTTCAAGTTCAACCTTGGTTGTCTTTCTATTTAAGAACTCTTTCTCAAGAAAGACACCAGTCCTTGCGACAAACACTTTGCCCTCAAACGGTAGGTAGAAATAGTACCCTTTAGTTTCCTTAGGATACCCCACAAGATAACACTTATCTGGGTTCCAACTTGATAAGCATTTGACATCTTACGCAAGCCTCACTGCCCCAAATCTTAATGAATGACATACTAGGATGCTTCACAGTCCATATCTCATATGGTGTCTTCAGAACTGCTTTCGTTGGAGCATGATTTAGTGTAAAAGCAGCAGTTTCTAGAGCAAAACCCCAAAAGGAAACATGCAGATCTGCATGACTCATCATCGATCGCACCATGTCTAACAGAGTATGATTCCTCTTCTCAGACACACCATTATGCTGAGGTGTTCTAGGTGGAGTGAGCTGTGATACAGTACCACACTCTTTTAGATGATCACGAAACTCATGACTTAGGTATTCACCACCTCAATCAGATCAGAGTGCTTTAACCCTCTTACCCAACTGGTTCTCTACTTTGTTCTTAACTCTTTGAAATTTTCAAAGGTTTTGGATTTGCACTTCATAAGATACATGTATCTGTATCTACTAAAATCATCAGTAAATGTAACAAAGCAGAAGTATCCACCTCTAGCCATAGAACTGATGGGTCCACATACATCACTATGTACTATACCCAAGAGATCATCAACCCTCTCATTGAAACCAGTGAAAGGGGCCTTAGTCATCTTGCCTAACAAACAAGATTCACATCTCTCAAATGATTCATAATCAAATGAGTCCAATAGTCCATCTCTATGGAGCTTGGATATGCATTTCTCATTTATATAGCCCAAACGACAATGCCAAAGGTAAGTAGGGTTCGAGTCATTTGTTTTTAGTCTTTTAGTATTTTTTATATTATAAATCTGATGGTTTAAGTTCAAAACATACAAACCATTAAATATTTGAGCTATAACATAACAAACATCATTCTTAAATATAGAACAATAATTGTTCTTAATAATAAAAGAAAATCCAATCATGTCCAAACATGAAACAAATATAATGTTTCTAGTTATGGAAGGAACATAATAACAATTATCAAGTTCGATTACAAGCCCACTGGGCAAAGAAAGACGGTAAAAATCCACGGCGACAGCATCAACTCTTGCTCCATTGCCAACACGTAGGTCCACATCCCCTTTACTCAACATTCTTCTCTTTTCCAGTTCCTGTACATTTATACAAATGTGAGAATCACATCCGGTATCTAATACCCAGGATGAAGGAGTAGAAAGGTTTATCTCTATAACATAGATACTTGAAGCGAAAGTCATACCTGCCTTCATCTTTTGCAGACCCTCAATGTACGAATGACAATTCCTCCTCCAATGACCAGTCTTGCTACAGTGATGACATTTCCCTTCTTTCACCAAGCCCTTCTTCTTCAATGCTGAAGACTTGGGCTCCAGAGCAGACTTAGGTACTTGCCTTTATGCACTATCAATATGGGGCTAGCAGGCTTGACCTTCTTCATATTGATCTCAGCAGTTCTCAACATGCCTAGGATCTCAGGCATTGTCTATTCTATTTCGTTCATATTATAATTCAAGATGAACTGCTCATAACTGTCCGGCAACGATTGCAGGAACAGGTTTGTGGCCAACTCTTGGACCAGAGGGAAGCTTAGTCTCTCAAGGTTCTCTATATACCCAATCATCTTGAGTACGTGAGTTCCTACTAGGTCTTGAGCTCCCATCTTACACTGAAACAACACCTTAGTGATGTCAAACCTCTCTTAATGAGCTTGCCCTTGAAACATTTTCTTGAGATGCTCGTCAATTTTCTTGCAACCCAAGTTCTCATGTTGCTTTGGGAGCTCAGAGTTCATGATTGCCAACATGAGGCATTCAACATCTAAGGAGTCTGTTAGATCTTGTGGCCAACCTTAGATTAGAGGAGGGGGGGGGGTGAATAAGGTTTGCAACGTAGTTTGAAATTCAAAAAATATTTCACTCCAGGAAATCGAGTTCTGGAAGCTACCGCGGGGCATTAGGTATCTAACGCGCGGCGGTATGTCGATGGACTCGTTTTCCTACTCAAGTTTGTTCGCAAGCCGCACAACACAAACACTTACTTGACACAACCAGAATAATCATATAATTAGATAAAGAAGAAATAGGAATTCCACTGCATGAATTAAAATGATAATTTTTCTGAATGATTACAAGAATGTGATCTCCGTGACACCAGAGATCGAAGGCGATGGAATATAAAAACTCTTCTGGTTTCTATACCGATCCGCTCTACGGACCGGTTGGCTCTCTCCTTTTCCCTCCAGGAAAAGTCTTCGAGCCGGCTCTTCACCTCCTCACAAGGAAGGGTCCTAGAGCCCCGCTAGATCCTCCCGATCTAGACGTACTTATCCCCAGGATGATTTCCCATAGAATCCTTCCCCGGATTCCGACGACCCTTACCATTCGATTTTCCTCTCCTCAAGATTTAAAAAAGACAAAAAGATTACAAAAGTAAGAGATATAAATATACAAAAGATGAAGTTCTCCCTCTTGAAGACTACTCCGTAGAGCGATCCGCGACTAGTGTTTAAGATCTCTGTTTGTTGGCAACCGGTCAGCTCATCGTATTCGTTGTCGATCTTGGATCGTCGGAGTCTTTTCATGACGAGCGGGAGGGAGACGACTATCTTCTTCTTTGACGGAGACTTGTGGAATGTAGCACAAGAAGGCGGCCGAACCCTAGAATTCACGAACTCCTGTCCCTTATTTTTCTCCAGATCCTCAGGCACATAAACCAAGGCGGCCTTTTGTATGTCTTCATGAAAATAGGTTACCGACGGCGGTAAGACTAGAGCCCGACGGTAGGTTCGCGCGCTTGTTGTGCCAGCTGTCGTCCAAGTATTGAATGCTATTTAAAATGAAATATTTGCCGCTTAATCATTGTTAGCGCCGTGCGATTACTGCTGAAGCCGCGCGGTAATATGGAGCATGAAGATTCAGAACAGTCGTGTCGAGTTGTCGAGAGGCTATCGCGGCACGGTAACGGCTATCGCCTGGCGGTATGTCGTTTTTCGAGAAATCCTGTATTGCTTTCATCGAGCGCCTCTCATCGAGCGGCTAGCGTGGCGCGGTAACTGGTAGCGCCTAGCGGTAATAGCCACTCAATGCCACTGTCTCGACACACTCAACACTTTTCTTTCCGACGCTCTCAACATGGTGTTGAGCGAGCTAGCGCGGGGCGGTAACAGCTAGTGCTGTCCGATAGCTTCCCAAGCACTATGTTGAATAAATTCATTGGGCTAGCGTGGGCGGTAGTACTAGCGCTTTTCGATAGCTTCCCGAGCGCTATGTCCATTTGATTCCAGCCACCACTCAGCGGTAACTTCTAACGCCCGACGGTATCATCTATAGGAGGCTTCTTCTCTTCACTTGAACCTGTCAACCTGCACCCTCTATCAACAGAAGACGTGATCAAATACAACCTAGGAGTTGATATTCTCAAACTCAGGGAATCTGAAACATCTGTTCCCACAAACTCCCCCTTTTGATAATATCAACTTTCGTTCATGAGAAATAATCAATAAGATAGAGTGCATAGATAAAGAATAAAAGTTATGGGCTACTAACATGTTGTAGCAGGTTCTCTATATGGTTTCCCTACACGTGCTCCCCCTATCCACATGTTCGACATGCTCCCCTATCTATGTGCACTCCCCCTACAGGTGACCTCACCTAATCCCATACTCAAGAGCGTACTCATGAACACTTTATTCTCCCCCTTTGATAATATCAAAAGGGTGGGCAAGGCCAACCAGACATGCATGATAAATAATAGGAGAAATGATGAGCGTTGTGAGAAGTAGCAAGTAGTGCACACACAAAGGTAAAGATAAACATGACACGCATAGAGGTGGCTCAACAAAAATACATATCAGAGAATTTCAAGCACATGATTCACATAATTGAGCAAGGTACATAGACATATGAAAGAAATGATCAGAGTTCAAAAATTGGACAGCACAAACGAAACTAAGCACACCGCGAGTACATCTACAATGCTATGAGAGTAAAGAAGTAATCTAGTGAGACAAACATTGAAAATGTCATGAGTGTAAATCGTGTGCTAGTACATATTGTGCGAAAGAGAAGGATAGTGTAGTTGTTGTCCAATTCTTATGCACGGAAGTTTTAGACAAGGCAATGACATGTGTGTGTAGCATCGAAAGTGAGATAGCATAAAGGGGAAAAATAGCATTTTGTCCATGTGAATCTTGATCGCCTAGGAGCCTAACACAAGGGAAATAAGGCAATAATCACCTCACATGTCATTCGATGTCATACATAGGCAAAAACAAGGGGCACTGATCAAAAGATAGAGTCGATGCACAAGATCGATGTGACTCTTTAACTAAGGTGTTTATCCTCACAATGCTCATGAAGACTTATCAGGAGGAATGAGTAGTGCTTAGGGGAGGGGGCGTGATAAGATATGTGATAGCTTCCATAGTTCTATTTCGTTAGCGTAGATCTATCACTTTAATCATCATTTTTTTAAAAAAATCCACGGAGCCTCGAGTCAATCAAAATCTATCCACTAAACTTTAACTTGTATACAACCGACTTTTATACGAGAGTTTTGGCCCAAAGTTTCACACCTAGCATAATCATAAATGTATCGTGACATTAATTATTCAACGTATTCTAGCATGTTAGAATATAGTGTCACGAGTTATAGTATGTACTCATAGCATGTTTTTCATCTTGAGTGCACCGGCTTGGGATGTGTGTATCATGTGAAGTCATTCCCCTATCTAATTCCTCACACATTCCTAGAGGCATAGACAACAAACACAACTCCATCTTATCGCACTCAATAGCTAAGCTCCTATAGATTCAAACCACTATGACTGAAGGACAATGTTTGCATAGATTAAAAATCTGAACTCAAACATTGTATGTACGCATTATGGTCTAAGTCACAGTCATGTGAGCCCAGAACATGATGAATTAGCAACATTTTTTGATTTTTTGTTAAAAAAAGGAAAACTCAAGTAACAAAAAACGAAGATATAACAGAAAAGAATCTCAAACAAATATCAAACATAAGAAACAAACAACACTTAGCAACACATTGAGAGAATGGAACATCACAACAAAGATCTGAAGATAGCACGATAGACCATTATGCATGTAACTGAGTATTATAATGTATGAAGCATTGCTCGTGCTGTGAGTGAACGCCTATGAGAAACCTCAAAACACATTTCAAGTAAAATTAAACATTGTAGTGGTCATGCTTTGCTATCTAGTGCATTTACTTATGATTTTAGAGAATAATATAAGTATGCATCAGGATCCATATCTCATGAGTGGAAGTTTTATGAGAAATAATGATGTGTACAAATAGTGTTTTGATAAAGTATACGAGTGAATTAATCAAAACACATGACACATATAATGAACAAACATACCATTAAAATACAAAAATAATATTACTTCCACTATTTTCAATGCACATGAGTAAGAAGTACAACTACCAAGGTGCTCTACACACAATGCTTATTAAGACTTATCAGGGAGTAGAGTACTGCTTGGGGAATCACATTTATGCCATTTTTAGTGTTATTTTATTTTTGTGATCCAGTGTACTAAGAGAAATGGTGACAATTTTATTTGTTACAAGACACTTTACAATTCTTTTTCCAAGGTGCTCAACCTCACAATGCTTATTAAGACTTATCAAGAGGGTGAGTAGTGCTTGGTGAAGTTTTCCTTATCAATTTTTATTTGATTTTTATTTTAGTGACAAAGGACCCCGAATTCACTTGTTGCGCATGTAACACCCCCTATCCGTCGCATAGCATATAGCAGTAGGTCCGGCCGGGGCCCGACGCCATATACCACAGACAGACCGGGTGGTTACGTATGGAAACCATCCAACCAATCACAACGTCCTACACAGAGCATTCTAGCGGAAGCAGTTTATAAGTTGCAAAACAAGAACCCAGCACAAGCATGAATGTCCACTAACATGATAATAGGAATGTATACAAAAATACCCAAATATTCGGCCTTAAGGCCTTACAAAATGTTTCACTTGTCTTTTACATGATTTCCAAACCTCGGCTCGCAGGCCGGCCATACATGAATAAAACATAAAACATTTCCATTCGGGCCTTCGAGGGCCAGCTTCGCAAAAAGGGCTTTAGCCCGCTATTGACCGCTTGGTCCAGCTGCACCTGCAAGCAAACAAACCACCGCACGGTGGCAAACAAAGCAACGGTCAGCAATGCTGACCAAATTATAACGATCCCGCCCCCAACTCGGGGCGGCGATGCTCCTTCCCTGCATTTCATTAGCACAAGCGAGCAATGCATATAACCATAGCCATTTCATCACAGACGTTGGCTCGTACGGCCACACATAACCCCGTTATGTTCACGTTGGCTCTCAGGCCACCATGTTGGCAAGACCTCGTGTCCGCCCAGTTTTCCGGGTGCACCTTTGGGTTAGTCCCCAAGGTTCCCTGCTGCAATCTACCGCGTAGAAAACCCGAAAACACCAAATAGCACGGAGTCTTCTCCGGCCTTATGCAATGCAACATCACCGATCCGAACTACATGTCCGGGTAGGCTTCAACCAAAATGCCTATGTCCGTTCTCGCATACGGACGCTAAACAACGGGGACTTTACATATCTACCCGAAGGAATGCCTCCAACTCTTCGCAAACTCGCGAGAGAGGGCTTCCTATGCTAAGAAAGAGAGCTATCATGCTCACAAGTGAGGATCGTTACCCTTGCGGTCCTCTTTGGCGCCATCGAAATGTAATCGGATAGAAATCACCGCGCTTGCGTTGCCTCCGTGGATCCGGAGTCGGTTTGCGATTCGGAGCTCCGAAGCTCCTCCAATGGCGGATCTAGCTTCTCTTCCTCTAGCCTTGGCTCTTCTTTCTCCAAGGGTTTGGAGAGAGATCAAGTGAAGAAAATGGTGGATTTCAAGGTCAACTCCCGGGTATATCCTCTCAGGAACAACCCCCAGCCATTGGATCTTCAATCAAGGAAACGAACGGCTTTGATTCGGGGCTGGAATGCCCAATCTGGGCCGAACACGGCTTGGCACACGCCCGTGTCCAGGGCCGTGTGCCGCATTCGCCGCCAAAATCGAATCTTCTGAACACGCACACGGGTATCGAACACGCCCGTGTTCGAGCTGACACGCCCGTGTTCCAGCTGACACGCCCGTGAATCCGGCCGTGTACCCCATGATTTTCCCCCGTTTTCAACCCGAGCACTGCACGGGTTCTAGGACACGCCCGTGTCCTTGCCCGTGTCACATTGACACGCCTGGGACCCCAGGCCGTGTACACGGGACAATTCGTCGAGGGGAGAACGACGACTCGCTGACACGGCCTTGGACACGCCCGTGTCCGAGGCCGTGTGCCTTGTATCGACGATCGTCGAGTGAATCTCGACGATTTCACCTTAACGATCGTCGACACGGGTTGACACGCCCTGCGACACGCCCGTGTCGCAGGCCGTGTGCCCATTCTCGACGAATCGTCGAGAATAACTCGACGATTTCACGGCTAAGTGTCGACACGGGTCGACACGCCCTGGGACACGCCCGTGTCCCAGGCCGTGTGCCTTCAGCCAGAAACCAAAACTGGCCCAAAACGTCCCCCTTTGCTCCTTTGAGTTTCGGGGCGTTACAGCGCAAACAATAACAATTTTTGTAAAGACATATTTCTCCAAAGAATAAGTGTATGAAAAAAACAAAGAATTGAAATACTCAATTCAGTGTAGTGTAAGTAATCTATTTATGCATTTTAATTATTATATTATTACACTACACAGTCATGCAGGCATACGATTAAAATCACATGTAGGTTATCAAAATAGGTGAGTGAATAGAATCATTATCAAACATAAAACATTACTCATACTTAGATGCACACTTGTTGGGTACATTGGAAAATGTGTACCAGATTTGGAGAGGCCTCACTTAACTCAATGATATTCATCCAGGTGTATTTGATTGTGTGTTGAGTTTGAATGTGCAGGTTAAGAAAATGAAGAAAATTTTCTAAGTACAAGTGTCGACACTTGAGAAGCATTGTGTCGACACATGGGAAAGGCTGTGTCGACACCAGGAGTCAACTGTGTCGACACTTGAGTAGCATTGTGTCGACACATGGGAAAGACTGTGTCGACACCAGGAGTCAACTTTGTCGACACACAAGACTTGTGTCGACACACAGAAAGCTCAGTCAATAACAACTGTGTCGACACACAGGACTTGTGTCGACACACAGAAAGCTCAGTCGACAACAACTATGTCGACACACAGGACTTGTGTCGACACACAGAAAGCTCAGTCGACAACAACTGTGTCGACACACAGGACTTATGTCGATACACAGAAAGATTAGTCAACAACAACTATGTCGACACACAGGACTTGTGTCGACACACACCAGAAGTTTTGTTGAAGTTAACTATGTCAAGACAAGAAGTGATTGTGTTGACACACATGACTTATGTCGACACATTCTGCAGAAGCTGTGTCAAGAAGATTATAGTGTGCTGTGTCGACATTATGGGAGTTGTGTCGACATCACCAAGGATTGTGTCGACACATTTAACAGAATGTATCGACACTTTGCTGACTGAGACAAAGTTCATTGAAGTATCTGGAGACTTGACAGCTGTCATAACTAACAATGTTGTTATACTTGTCAGAGCTGTCATAAGGCAGTTAGGAGCCGGATCAGCCGGTAACCTCGGATGGAGCATATATAAAGACATGTTCTATCATCAGATAGAAGTGGCTATGTTGAAAAACAGTGGGAAAAAAGGCAGAGAAGAAAAAAAGAGGAGGCTAAAGAGAGAGAAAAAGCCAACTTCAAGGAGAGAAGTCACCATCCAGAAGGGGCAGATCCTGAACAGTCTGCAAGAAGAAATCAGAATCTCATCTGATTAAGAAGAAGCTGGATTGAGGATCATCTCCAACTTCAAGAAGATCAACCTTACTTTGTTCAGATTCAAGAAGCTTTGAAAAAGCTAAGAACAGGTTGAATCTAGAGTGGTCAGATCTATCAAGAACTGATCAAGAAGCCTTCACCCTTTCTCTCTCTATCTGGGTGGAGGAAATTTTTCTCTTTGTATCATTAATTCTTTGTAGGATCTGTTACTGATCTGAGTGTAGGATGGTTATCCCTCTGAGTTGTAAGCTTAAAATTATAAAGGCTGAGGTAGGGCTTGTGTGCCTGAGTTGTAAGCCTAAAATTATAAAGGCTGAGGTAGGGCTTGTGTGCCTGAGTTGTAGGCCTGGGAAAAGGCTGAGGTATGGATGAGTGCCTGAGTTGTAGGAGATTAACTTCTCTGAGTTGTAGGCCTGCTGTAGAGGCTGAGGTAGGGCCTATGTGCCGGAGTTGTAGGAGTGTGGACTCACTCTGAGTTGTAGGACTTGCTGAAGTCTGAGTTGTAGTAACCATGTTTGGGTTCTGAGCTGTAAGATCTGAGGATCTGAGAAGGAAGAAGGAAGTTAGGCTGAATCTAGTATACTGATAGATAGGCGAAGGGGGAAAGTGGATGTACCCAACACTTGGGGAACCACTCTAAAATCTGTGTGTATTTTGGGTGTGCTGTTTTTATTTTTATCTGTGCTGTGACAGTGTGCATAACATGTCTTGTTGTTATAAATTTGTCTGCCTAAGCAATAAAAAAGAATTGTACCTATTCACCCCCCTGTAGGTGTTTAGGTCTCTTGAAACCAATTCTTTCAAGTGGTATCAGAGCCAGGTTACTCAAGAAGTAGACTTAACAGTCTGAGTAGATCTGTAAGGCAGTTAACATTAAGACATAATGGGTTCAGGAGAAAATCACAAGAAACTTGGATCCATGAAGTTACCCATCTGTAGGAAAGAGGAAGAGAAAAGCAATAAGGTTGAACACAAAGAAAAGTCAGTGGCCTTCAAGGCTAAAGCCACAAGAAAGGACAGGAGGAAGTCTCCATATCCTCCCAGGAAAGCTGCTGAAGTTAACTCAAAAAGCTCTGACATTCACACATTAGACAACCACAATTCTGATGAGGACTTTGCTGCCTTCACAAGGCAATTTCAAAGATTTTTAAAGAAAATATAATGGAGATCCAAGCCATCATCCTCACAGTCCAAGGATGATTATTATCAGAAAAGGAAATCTTCAAGAAAGGACAAGCCTAGACATGTAGTTGCTGACTGTCTTGACAAAAGAAAAGAATCAAATGACAAGAAAAATAACAACATAAGGGCAAGAAGGAGAAATCCTTTATTTCAAAGAAGCAAAAAAGCTGGACAGATTCCTCATCATCAGATTCTGAAGCTGAAGCATATATTGGATTGTTTACAACTAAAGAGGATTCAGAAGAGGCGGAATTCTTGCAAATAATGGACTCTATCAATGGGATTGAAGATCCTCATTGCAAAGGGCTGATGGCTATGACTGATGAAGATCAGTGCCAGGATCAGCCTGGTCCCAGTAAGGTAAATAATTTATCATCAGGTTTTGATTATTACATTGGATTAGAATCAGAAGCATCTGCATCAAGAGATGTGGATGGATCTTAATCTGAAGGGGATGTTCATCAACTTATTGATGAATATGGTGATCTGTTGCATACACTTAAGAGAAGCAGAAACCTTATCAAAAACCAGGCTAAGGAAATTGCTGCTCATAAGTTGGATGCATCTGATTCAAAAAAATTGCTGGATCAGAAGATGAATGAAGTTTCCAAACAGAAAAACATAACTGTTATTCAGTTGGGTACAATTACATTCAAGAATGATCAAATCAATAGTCTGGAAGTCAGAATTCAGAGAGAGAAGGATCTGGTGGCTAAATTCTCTAAGCCAAAATCAGTCTTACCCTTGATTGATGACTTTATTCCCCAAAAGGGTAAGACAGGATTAGGCCTCAAGGGAAATACAATGGCTGCCAATTCCAAGAGAAAAGGCAAAGCCCCAGTTCAGCCCCTAGCCTTTAAATCTCCCATTTCTTTTAGGAAGGTGGTGCAGCCTACTAACAGGTTTGACCATGACACTACTCATGGTCACCATAAGGCTGGTATTCTGAATGACAAGGGTGCAACTGTCAATAGGGTAGCCCATGTACACACTCACCATGTTTCTCAGGAATCATTGGTATTTGATGCACCAGCCCCAACACTAATCAAAAGGACAACTGACAGCAAGGCTGTTAAGACTGTATCTAAAAGAAGATACAATAGATATGAGTGTTGGTGCTGTGACAAGGTTGGGCATTATGCCATAGATTATTGGCACAACACCAGTGTCAGGAAAATGTCAGCTTACCTGTTAGAAAGACTGCATGGAAATCAGTCAAGTTTCAATCTAACCTAAACCTAGAACCTAATAATTATTGGGGTTCTAAGGTTAAATAATCTTATTTGATGCAGGTGAGTCCAAGTGACCATACCCCTACATGGTACTTGGACAGTGGATGTTCCAGGCACATGACTGGAGCAAGAAGGATGTTGAAGGACTACACTCCTATAGAAAATGGACCCAAAGTGATCTTTGGTGGATCTGAAAAGGGGATCATCAAAGGGTTTGGTAACATTTCTAATGGCTCAACTACTATCACCCAAGTGGCCTATGTGAAAGGTTTGAAAGACAACCTAATAAGCATAAGGCAACTGAGTGATCTTGGTTATGACACTTCATTTATTAAGAATGCGTGTCAGATTAGAAGGACAAGTGATCAAGAGGTCATCTTGTCAGGTTATAGAAAGGGGAATGTTTACTGTCTTAGTTTTGATTGTGAGAATAAGAACTCTCCTATATGTATAGTTGCTGATGAGAAAGCCTCTCATTATGTCAAATGGCACAAGAGGCTAGCTCATCTTAACTACAAGACTATTGGACAACTCTTTAGTAAAGAGTTAGTGAGAAATGGTCCTAAAGTCAAGTGCATTAAGGGTGGTATATGTTCAACTTGTCAAAAAGACAAGCAGACCAAATCCTCCTTTCCCAATCTTGATACCAAAGACTCAGTGAGGCGTTTGTACCTCTTGTATATGGATCTATTTGGTCCTATTCCAGTTCATAGTCTAGGTAGGAAAGTCTATACCTTTGTGGTTGTGGATGACTATTCTAGATTTACATGGGTTTTCTTCCTGAGGCAGAAATCTGAAACCCCAACTATCTTCCACAATTTTGTTAAACAAATTCAGAATAAACTTAACAATTTAGTGGTAAAAATTAGAAGTGACCATGGAACTGAATTTCAGTCTGAAAGTATGAGAAAGTTTTGTGAAGAACTTGGGATTCATCAAGAATTCTCCTCACCTAGAACTCCCCAGCAAAATGGCATTGCTGAAAGAAAGAATATGACTCTTATTAAGGCTGGTAGAACACTACTGAGTGACACTTCTCTCCCAGAATATTTCTGGGCTGAGGCAGTAAATAATGCATGTCATGTTCTCAATAGAGCATCCATAACCAAAAGTCACAAGAAGACACCCTATGATGAAAGGAAGAAGACCAAATATATCCTATTTTAGGATCTTTGGTAGCAAGTGCTATGTACTTAACAATGACAAGTCATACCTAACTAAGTTTGCTGCCAAATCCTAGGATGAGATATTTGTTGGGTACATCAACAGCAGTAAGACATATAGGGTTTACAACTTGACTACACAAGTTGTAGAAGAATCTGTTCATGTAGTATTTGATGAATCTAAGCTAATTAACTGTGAGCTGTCTAGCAATTCTTGTAGCTCTACAAGGTGAAAAAAAAGATGGACATGCTGTCTGTTAGTGAAGACCAAACTACAAGGCAGAATGATGAAAATGTCGGTTGCTGTCCAGGGGGAGTACAAGACCCACAAGATGCTGATGAAGACAATGATGTACAAAATGATGGGGAGAATGGAGAAGTTCAAACTGTAGAAGGATTGCCACCAGTAACAAGACATCTAAAGGATCATCCAGCATACCAAATAATTGGTGATCCAAGACATGGTGTCCAGACAAGGAGCAGGAACTTGAACGCAGTCCTTTGCTCCAGTTTCCTGTCCCAAATGGAACCCAAGAAATTTGAAGAAGCTATACAAGACCCAAACTGGATTGATGCAATGCAGGAGGAGCTGAATCAATTCAAAAGATGTAAAGTATGGGAGATGGTTCCTAAACCAAAGGGTCATAATGTCATTGGGACTAAGTGAATCTACAGGAACAAGCTAGATCAAAATGACATCATAGTCAAAAACAAAGCAAGACTGGTAGCAAAAGGCTACAGGCAGGAAGATGGAATAGACTTTGATCAGACATTTGCTCCAGTGGCAAGGTTGGAAGCAATAAGGCTATTCCTTGCCTATGCAGCATACCAAGGGTTCAAGGTATTCCAGATGGATGTCAAGTCAGCATTCTTAAATGGTGACTTAAAAGAGGAAGTCTATGTGGAATAGCTCTCAGGTTTTGTAGATTCTCTCTATCCTAAGTATGTCTATAGGCTTAAGAAGGCACTATATGGTTTGAAACAAGCGCCTAGGGCTTGGTATGAAACCCTGTCTACTTTCCTCATTGCGAACAAATTCTCAAGGGGAAAATAGACAAAACTCTATTCCTTAGGGAATCTAAAGGCAAAATGATCCTAGTTCAGATATATGTTGATGACATTATCTTTGGATCAACAGAAAACAACCTTTGTAGAAAGTTTGCCAAACTTATGCAAGGAAAGTTTGAGATGAGCAGTATGGGTGTGCTTAAATTCTTCTTGGGACTCCAAGTTAGACAGACTGATGTTGGATTGTCCATATCCCTGTCTAAGTTCACCAAGGAGTTGATTAAGAAGTATATCATGGAGTCATCCTCCACCATGAGAACTCCTATGGAGACAAGTATGCCTTTAGGCAAAATGATGCAGGGAAACCTGTAGATGAGTCTTTGTATAGATGGATAATTGGCTCCCTTTTATACTTGACTGCTAGTAGACCAGACATCATGTATGCTACATGTGTCTGTAGTAGGTATCAAGCTAGCCCTAAAGAATCTCATTATACTGCAGTCAAAAGAATTTTGAGATATCTTAAGGGAAAACCAAATCTTGGCCTTTGGTACCCTAAGAATAGAGATTTTCTACTGACTGGGTATTCAGATGCAGACTTTGCAGGATGTAAAGAAGACAGGAAAAGTACTACTAGCACATGTCAGTTTTTAGGTGGAAGATTGGTGTCTTGGAGCAGTAAAAAGTAGACAAGTGTGGCTATTTCCACAGCTGAGTCTGAATATATTACTGCAGGCAGCTACTGTGCTCAGTTATTATGGATTCAACATCAACTTGAAGATTATGGAATCCAGGTAAGTAGAACACCTTTATTTTGTGATTCTACTAGTGCTATTTCTATTGCTAAAAATCCTGTTTCACATACTAGAACTAAGCATATAGAAATAAGATTTCACTTCATTAGAGATCATGTAGAAAAAGAAGACATATGTTTAGAATTTGTCAATACTAATTATCAAGTTGCTGATATGTTAACTAAACCACTAGATGAAACTAAATTAAATTATTTTAAAATTGAATTAGGCATGCTGAACATAAAATAGAATGACAAATTTGACTAAGTAATTTTGTGTCGACACATAAAGAAGTCTGTCTCGACACTTAGTAGTAGGTGTCAACACTTCAAGAAAGTTGTGTCGACACATTCAGAAAGTTGTGTCGACACTTACAATTTGGTGTCAACATAGAGAATTTCTGACACTTAGTTTGGTGTCGACACATGAAGTAAATTGTGTCGACATATCAAGAAACTTGTGTCGACACTCAGTTTGGTGTCGACACATAGTAGTAAGTACCTCTGACGAGACCTTAGTAGTCTGTGTCGACACCGTCTCAACAGTGTCGACACATTAAGTGTATTTCAACCCACCAGACAGCTGAATCTTCCAGTGATTCAAAAGGAGAAGTGGTCTTCAGCTTAGATGAAGAAAGACCAAAGAATGCTAGGAAATCACCTGCTCTAGAGACTGTAGATGATGGTTAGGTGCAGGGGGAGAAGATTCCTGCCACCAACATCTCAGAGGTTCAGGTACAAGTAAAGCCTCATCAGGGGGGAGCCAATGAGCTTTCTCTAGCTTCAGCTCAACAAGAGGCATTACCTTCAGGGGGAGCTACTGAGCAAGAACCAAATGTCCACACAGCTGCATTGGACAGTGAAGCAGCAACTCAATCTATACTTGAGGTACTACTGGACATAAATCAAACTGCTATAGATACTGAGAAGAAAAAAAGGGAGGTAATGCTGTAGTATATTTAGCCAAGAAAGAAGTGCAGGCCAAAACTCAAATAGATGATATAACAGCGAAACAAGACTATGTTTTGGAAAACCAAATCAGAATGAATGACAATTTAACAGAATCCCATACTGTTATTGTCACAGAACTCCAGAATAAAGCCACTGCTTTAACTGAAAACCTTGTTAAAGCAAAGTCTGAGTTTGATAAATAACTCACAGCAAATTTGACTGATATTAACACTGCTATTCAAGACTCTCAAAAGGTCATAAAGGGGTAGACAAGGAACAAATTATCCAGCTGATTAAATAAGGATTCAGAAGGATGATTTAAGAGCTCATATTGAGAGAGAAGTCATAAAGGGGGAGAGAGTGTTAGTCAATGCATGCTCTGAACATGTTAGTTAAGGCAAAAGATCAAGGCTGAAGAGCTTAAGAAGAAGGATCTTAAAGGAAAGAGGCCAGCTGAAGACTCTAAACCTAGTGTACAAGCAAGGATTCAGTCTGGCAAAGGAATAGTGATCAAGGAGCCTGACCAGCCTTAGGATAGTTCTGCTAGATTTTAACAATGTGTAAATCTATGTAATCTTTTGATTGTTAAACATCTTTGTAATTCAACAAAACTTTGATTCTTGTTCAATACATATTATCATATTTTGTGTTGATATAATATGTTGTTTCTGGCTATGAATTACCCTGTCTGAGAAATATTTTCTTTTATATACATCATAATATGTGTTTTATTATAAGTGATGGATATCATTGACTAAGGGTTATGACTTCTCCAAATAGGGGAAGATTGTTGGGTATATTGGAAAATGTGTACCAGATTTGGAGAAGCCTCACCTAACTCAAGATATTCATCCCGGTGTATTTGATGCTGTGTTGAGTTTGAATGTGCAGGTTAAGAAAATGAAGAAAATTTTCTAAGTACAAGTGTCGACACTTGAGAAGCATTGTGTCGACACCAGGAGTCAACTGTGTCGACACTTGAGAAGCATTGTGTCGACACATGGGAAATGCTGTGTCGACACCAGGAGTCAACTGTGTCGACACACAGGACTTGTGTCGACACACAAAAAGCTCAGTCGACAATAACTGTGTCGACACACAGGACTTGTGTCGACACACAGAAAGCTCAGTCGACAATAACTGCGTCGACACACAGGACTTGTGTCGACACACAGAAAGCTCAGTCGACAACAACTGTGTCGACATACAGGACTTATGTCGACACACAGAAAGCTCAGTCAACAACAACTGTGTCGACACACAGGACTTGTATCGACACACACCAGAAGTTTTGTTGAAGTCAACTATGTCAAGACAAGAAGTGATTGTGTCGACACACAGGACTTTTGTCAACACATTCTGCAGAAGCTGTGTCAAGAAAATTATAGTGTGCTGTGTCGACATTATGGGAGCTGTGTCGACATCACCAAGGATTGTGTCGACACAATTAAAGGACTGTCTCGACACTTTGCTGACTGAGACAAAGTTCATTGAAGTATTTGGAGACTTGACAGCTGTCATAACTGACAATGCTGTTGTACCTGTCAGAGCTGTCAGAAGGAAGTTAGGAACCGGATCAGCCGGTAACCTCTGATTGAGCCTATATAAAGATATGTTCTATCATCAGATAGAAGCATCTATGTTGAAAAACAATGGGAAAAAAGGTTGAGAAGAAAAAAAAAGAGGAGGCTAAAGAGAGAGAAAAAGCCAACTTCAAGGAGAGAAGTCACCATCCAGAAGGGGCAGATCCTGAACAGTCTGCAAGAAGAAATCAGAATCTCATCTGATTAAGAAGAAGCTAGATTGAGGATCATGTCCAACTTCAAGAAGATCAACCTTACTTTGTTCAGATTCAAGAAGCTTTGAAGAAGCTAAGAATAGGTTGAATCTAGAGTAGTCAGATCTATTAAGAACTGATCAAGAAGCCTTCACCCTTTCTCTCTCTATCTAGGTGGAGGAAATTTTCTCTTTGTATCATTAATTCTTTGTAGGATCTGTTACAGATCTGAGTGTAGGCGGGTTATCCCACTGAGTTGTGAGCCTAAAATTATAAAGGCTGAGGTAGGGCTTGTATGCCTGAGTTGTAAGCCTAAAATTATAAAGGCTGAGGTAGGGCTTGTGTGCCTGAGTTGTAGTCCTGAGAAAAGGCTGAGGTAGGGCTGAGTGCCTGAGTTGTAGAAGATTAACTTCTCTGAGTTGTAGGCCTGCTGCAGAGGCTGAGGTAGGGCCTGTGTGCCAGAGTTGTAGGAGTGTGGACTCACTCTGAGTTGTAGGACTTGCTGAAGTCAGAGTTGTAAGAACCATCTTTGGGTTCTGAGCTGTAAGATCTGAGGATCTGAGAAGGAAGAAGGAAGTTAGGCCGAATCTAGTATACTGCTAGATAGGCAAAGGGGAAAAGTGGATGTAGCCAACACTTGGGAAACCACTCTAAAATCTGTGTGTATTTTGGGTGTGCTATTTTTATTTTTATCTATGCTGTGACAGTGTGCATAACAGGTCTTATTGTTAGAAATTTGTCTGCCTAAGTAATAAAAAAGAATTGTACCTTTTCACCCCCCTCTAGGTGTTTAGGTCTCTTGAAACCAATTCTTTCAACACTAAGCAATCCTGCACATGTTTTCTATATTCAATTTTATTGCACATAATAAGATAATATTCAAGACATGATATAACCAAAACAATGTTTTAAGAAACTTGACAATTAAATCAACCATTGTATTTAATCTTTAATTGATAGAATGTATTCATTCTTGACAATGACAATGAATAATAAGCAATTTTTATAATAAATTTTTTGATATTTTTTAATAAAATACAAAACAATAAACACACAAAGAGATATATAATTTTTTATTCTTTTAAATTATTTTATAATCATATATCTATATATATATATTTTAAAAAAACTTGTGTTTTTCTAAAAACATGAAGGCTCAAAAAGATATATGTTGCAAACACAAGATAGCATGATAGATTATAGTGCATGAATATAACGTACATGATAAGTGAAATAATGTTCATGCAGTGGATATGTGAATCCTAAGTATACCCAATAATCCAATACCTAAGCTATATGTCTACACCCTAGCCCCGTACTAAGTGACGGATGGGCATGAGGAGCTGCACAAATGCCGTAGGGTGGGGTGTTAATCCCATGTGCACACAAAATAACCCGCTCAACCTAACACACTTTCCCCCCAGCACCACACAAGGACCTACTGGAACCCTCCTCGGTTAAGGACAAGACGTGGTTTACAAGGTAGCATTTCTAAAGCACACACACGTACGCCCACGCTATTGTGAGACATACTTACTGGGTGAATGATCACAGTCATACTAGGACAACGTGATAAAATAATTATAGAAGGTAAATTATAGACACTTGGTAATGATATGACTTTTATTCCAATTTATTCAGTTAGATTGATTTATCATTAATCTAAATAAGAGAAAGCCATATAGCGGAAATATATCTTAAGTGTCCATGATATGTTAGCTTAAAAAATACAAAACCAAAAGCAAAAACAAGACAAAACATAACAAAACAAAACAAAAAGAGAAAAATATGCATATCGTGAAGTAGATTATCGAGTACTTTTCGTTTAACTAGTTTCTACTTCACACAATTGGTGGATACTAATGGATAAGAGATTTAGGTATCCAAAAGGAGGCAAGTGTTGCGGTTCCTTTGGGTACCCAAATATAGCGTGATAAACCATGAGGAGATAGTAATGAATGTGCCCTTTTAAGTGGAATAGGTGTGCTATTTTGAGTGATGGGCCTCCATTCATACTTTGGTTTAATGTTATTTTTATGTTGCCAATTTCTTTTTAGATTTCCACGAGTTCTTATTCGATGAACTTCAGTCAAACAATTTTGCGTTGAAGGCTTAAATATGTTGAAATTGTCCTCTAAGTTAAGATTATGTTGCTTAACATAAGGACTCATAGTGTAGTGATTCTTCAAAGGAAATTTGCATTCATTTGATTTTAAACTGGGCGTGACTTGAGGTTGCAAATGACGATGATTCTTCTGCTTTGGAGTTTCATTTACAAGCGCTTGACGTTTTTTACTCCCTTTGATTGACTTAGTTGGTATATGACAATTCGTATTCAACATGCTTTCAGGTTTTGCTTGAAACTTGGGAGTTGTGTGTTGTGAGCTTATAAACATAATTTCCTTAAGCATATTGATTTTTGTAACTAATTCATTATTTTTAATTTTAAGATTATATCTAGCTTTGTTGTACGTGATTGTGCTATTTTAAGAGTAGAGACTACAGATTCTATATGAGATTCATACTTACTCCTAAATTCATCGAATGACTCGTTCATTTCTTCGATTTCAACTTTATAATTTTTGCATTCAGCACAGTCACTTTTCAATGATGAGTTTTCTAGACATAATTTATCGTTTTGTTCTTTTGTAAGTTGAAGCTCTTGTTCAAGAACCTTATATTTTTCTTTTAATTCTTTATAATATATAGAAGGTGTAGAAATTTTATTTAAAGAGCAGTTGGGAAGACAAGTCACATCTGCGGTAGATTCTACATTAACATTTGCTTTTAAAAGGTTATTTCCTTAATGTAGTTTTGAATTAATACTTTTCAATTTCTTAATTCTACGTTTAGCCGCATATAGGATATTCAATGTAGAAATAAAATTTTATAAAAGAAAGGAATTTGTTTTTCTTACATCGCTCTTGGGCAAGACATGATTTGAATACAAGGTTCCTTTGCCTTCTTCCTCTTGGCTTTCCTCATCCAACGATATGTTTTCATATTCCCTTCCGCTTAATGTGTTTGTCCTGTCTTCCTCTGAGAGCAAGTCTCCATTTGGTTCTTTGCTTGGATCCATGAGAAATTGATCGGATTCATTATCTATAGAGGGAGAACTATACGTTAGCTCAAGAAACTTCCAGATATCATATGCAGTTGGAAGCGTATAGATAAGTTTGAAAATGTCTTGGCCAAGCCCACAAAATAGACCATTCATAGCTTTGGCATTCAAATAGCATTCATGCTTATTTAAGATATTCGGGGGCTTGACACACGTCATGTTCCAAACTTCTATGTCTAATAATATAATGAATTTCTTCATCAGTGTTCTCCATTCGTTATAGTTAAATCCTATGAATAAAGGTGGTGCAAATGAATTTTCAGTATATAATTTTTCATCCCCACTTGTCAATTCAAGGTCAGGGTTGGCCATTATTCCCGGTGGTGAAACCATTTTGGAATAACCTCCCTCTGATACCGCTTATTGGATCTTGTGGCCAACCTTAGAGCGGGGGGGGGGGGGGGGGGTGAATAGGGTTTGCAGCATAGTTTGAAATTCAAAAAATATTTCGCTCTGGGAAATGGAGTTCTAGAAGCTACCACGGGGCATTAGGTATCTAACACGTGGCGGTACGTCTGTGGACTCATTTTCCTGCGCAAGTTCATTTACAAGCCACACAACACAAACACTTACTTGACACAACCAGAACAATCACATAATCAGATAAAGAAGAAATAAGAATTCCATTGCATGAATTAAAATGACAATTTTTCTAAATGATTACAAGAACGTGATCTCCGTGACGTTGGAGATCGAAGGCGATGGAATATAAAAACTCTTTTGTTTTCTATTCCGATCAGCTCCACGGACCGGTTGGCTCTCTCCTTTTCCCTCCAAGAAAAGTCTTCGAGCCGGCTCTTCACCTCCTCACAAGGAAGGGTCTTAGAGCCCCGCTAGATCCTCATAATCTAGACGTCCTTATCCCCAGGATGATTTCCCACGAAATCCTTCTCCGGATTCCGACGACCCTTACCAGTCGATTTTCCTCTCCTCAAGATCTAGAAAAGACAAAAAGATTACAAAAGTAAGAGATATAAATATACAAAAGATGAAGTTCTCCCTCTTGAAGACTACTCCGTAGAGCGATCCGCAGCCAGTGCTTAAGATCTCTGCTTGTTGGCAACCGATCGGTTCTTTGTATTCGTTGTAGATCTTGGATCTTCGGAGTCTTTCGATCACGAGCGGGAGGGAGACGACTATCTTCTGCTTTGAAGGAGACTTGTGGAACGGAGCGCAAGAAGGCAGCCAAACCCTAGAATTCACGAACTTCCATACCTTATTTTTCTCCAGATCCTCAGGCACATAAACTAAGCCGGCCTTTTGTTTGTCTTCATGAAAATAGGATACTGTCGGTGGTAAGACTAGCGCCCGAAGGTAGGTTCGCGCTCTTGTTGTGTCAGCTGTCATCCAAGTATGGAATACTATTTAAAACACTCAACGCTTAGTTCGGTAATATGGAGCACGATGATTCGGAACAATCGTGTCGAGTCATCGAGAGGATATCGCGGTGCGGTAACGGCTATCGCCTGGAGGTATGCCATTTTTCGAGAAATCTTGCACGGCTTTCGTCGAGCGCCTTTCGTCGAGCGGCTTGCACGGTGCGGTAACTGGTAGCACCTGGCGATAGCAGCCACACAACGCCACTATCTTGAAGCACTCAACGCTTTTCTTCTTGACACTCTCGACACGGTGTTGAGCGCACTAGCGCGGGGCAGTAAGAGCTAGCGTTATTCGATAGCTTCCCGAGCACCATGTCGAATAAATTCATTGGGCTAGCACGGGCGGTAGTAGTAGCGCTTTTAGATATCTTACCGAGCGCTATGTCCATTTAATTCCAGCTACCGCTCAGCGGTAACTTCTAACGCCCGGCGGTATCATCTATAGGAGGCTTATTCTCTTCACTTGAACCTGTCAACCTGCACACACTATCAACAAAAGATGTGATCAAATACAATATGGGAGTTAATATTCTCAAACTCAGGGAATCTGAAACATCAGTTCCAATAGAGTCATCCTGATACTTCTTATAAGTATCTTTATCAGAACGGGATGCATTCCCGACAGGCTTTTCAGGGGATTTCTCTTCCAAAGTATAGAGCTTGCGCTCTTGCCTGAGAACAATTCTCAAGCTCATATACTAGTCTAAGTAGTTTGTCCCACTCAGTTTTTCCTTCTCAAGGATGGCTCTGAGGGACATGGTGGAGTGCGAACCACTTGCCATGGAAATTTTACAAGGATCAAGCAGAGAAAAATCAGTACTACATTTCAAAATACATTTTATTATTTCAATTAGAACTTTAATCAAAACAACTCCCACTATTTTTATCAAACTGATAACCCTCAATATCAATTTAGAGAGTATATACGAGTTACTCTCTTAGTGGACAAGATCCATATTTCACCAACACTATGTGTCAGCTTTGGCTTTGCTCTCGCAATACAGTTATTTAGTTAGGCAACACTTGCCAATTGCATCACTATGCAACTACTATATGGTTCGTGAATAACTCTTTATTCGCATCCATCATATGGTGCATGCCAACCATATGCCTCTCGGCACTCAACCTTTGAGGTCACCCAGTTCAGTTTGACTCGATGTCGACAGTGGGATATCATAATTATCCACTCTCACCCTTACCAAGATATATTAATGCACATTGCGTTGGCAAGCCCACACTTGATCGATCGAGGCAGGAAGAGTGTCATTCATCAGAAGACATCTGAATACTTAATATTTCTTAAGGGATTTTAGATACTTGATTAACATTTAATCATGGTCAACAATTAACCAATGTGCACTTTTCACCAAATAAATAACAACACTCATAATCCAAGTGCATCCCAGATGTGCATATGAAAGATCATCAACATTTGATGAATTGGGCTAAATCTGAATGTTTAGAACCCTTCTAAATATTAAGATTTACATGCACTGGACATGAGCAACACTAACTCCACTTAGATAGAAGACAAGATTGTCTCTCTATGTGAGATACAAAATCAAACATACTTGGTTTCACAAACCAACATGAGGGACGATTACTGTCAAGGAGTAACAAGGATATCAACTATGATATCACAACAAAATCATATGAGTTCTTGGCAGGATCCCAAGAATAGATTTGGACATTTAGAACATTTCTAAATTTCCAGATTTACTTGCCATGGATTTAGCACTTTTGATTCCATGATCATTGCTGAAACCTCCCTCTGATACCACTATTGGGTTTTACTAGATGGCATAACACTTATGCGTCCATCGGAAATAAAGGAATAAGAAAACACAAAAGTAGTTCGAATCTAACAATGGACATGAGAACAAAGTGCAGTAAATAAAATTTACCTCTACCGGTGTAAGACCCCCCCCCCCCCCCCCCTTTTTTTTTCAAAACACCGGGGTCTTAGGCCCAGAACCGCCGTTTTGCGGTGACTCCTTCACGCCCTGAAGGGTCATCACCACAAAGTGCCGATTCTGCCGGCCAATTCAATCATAGAAAAGTAGCACAACAAAGAAAATGCAAACTAGCGGTCCACAGATAATCATATATCATAAAGAAATCTCCACGAAGGGAGTGTCCACAGGAATAATATATCAGAGTACTAAAATACGGGCTTATGCCCGGTACATCATGTCCTCACTACAAATCACTCATGCGGAAGAAAAAGCAGAAAATCTACTCAAGGTCGAGACTTACGGTCCCGGCTGTATGAACTCCGGAGCTAGAGTGCCCCATCTCCAAGCGCACCGGACTCTGGGCCTGCTCCTCCATGATGGGCTCCACGATTCCCTAAAATGATGCGGTTCGAAAACCGTTAGTCTAAAAGACTAAGCCCTATCAACCCCACCCCTTCCCCCATGGCTCCTAGGCACCGAGCGGAGAGGAAGAAAGGGGAGGACTTGAAGGTGGAGAATAATCAAAAACAGATGGCAGCGGATCTATACTAGCAATTCTATAATAGATATTGACAATAAGATGAAATATGAAAAGTAACCTTCACTTATGTGAGAACACATAAGCCAAGGGGTCTTCTGCAAGGCTCCCATCATATAAAAAGTCGCATACCAATTTATACGTTGGGGTGTTGGTTGTCAAACAGCAGTAAATATATATCAAAATTAACCTTAATTTATAAACTTGCCCACACAAGCTTATAGACTAAGGGGTCGTTTTGTAGGGCTTAAAGTATAAGCGTCCCATTCCACTTATACTTTTGGTGTCAGGGTTAAATGAATCGATTATGCTATGACATGCAAGTGGGTATGATGGATCATGCAAGTGCAACACACACACCCGACTATATGCACACAGACATTTAGTTCCCCCTTTCTGGAGCCTCACCTCCCAGGATACCTCCGTAGTGGCAGACGGAAGAGGTGGGTTGGGCCTCGCCCACCTCTAAACCAGTAAAGCACTACCGGTTAGACCTATCATATGCCTCAACGCTTGGTGCACGAAGCAGACTCCTGCGTACTCTTGCCGGCTGGCGCACCAGACTTCTATTGGCGAAGTGCTAACCACACTTGCCGAGTCAGCGTATTAGCGTCGGTGCATCGACCTTCCAAAACCGAAGACCCACCACCTTTATTTTCTTTCCTTTCATGCACATGCAAATTTATCATATCAGTACCGAGCCAAAGCTCCACGGACCATCCCGTTAGTCACAAGTATCAACCGAACCAAAGCTCGCCGGACCAAAACGTCCGTCACAAATATCAACCGAGCCAAAGCTCGCCGGACCAAAACATCCGTCTCATAACCATCCAAGTCGAAGCTTCCAACTATCTTCATGTGCTATCTGTGTTCGTGAAATGTGCAACCCTAATTACTAAGTTACTCTTTTCAGCTTGTTAATACAGTTTACGTTGACCCAGGACTGCCCCGGTATTCCCTGTGAAGGGCTCTCAAGGGGCACTAGGAACTATGTTGGGATTACGCCCAGCGTTCCTTTTTGCAAGGTACTTATTATCATTATTGGTTGATTCCCTTACCCATTACCTTCTCATATTTCGATAAGCTAATCCTAGGGTGATTTGACTCTACCTGACCTCGGGAAGGACGATCTCTCGTCGAACCCGAGCGCCTCTAAACTCTAGACAAACCAATTCCTCACCACTCCTCCCATCCTTCTATGATGAACTCATCCACCTCTATCCAAAATGACTAACTCCTACACCATGTCCCATTGTATCTTATTGCAATCTTACCCATCTTGCCAAATGCAGACCATCCTAGGCTATATGTCGGTCCGGACAGGAGATAATCCAAATACTCATCCAAATGGCCTACCTTATTTACTGGAGACTTATCATGACACAAATAGACTAAATCCAGGAAATTATAATTTTCCTAACTTATCTCGTATTTAATTATTTTCCTTAAGGCTTCCAAAGGCTACCAGTTTGAACATGAACTACCCTAAGTACACATGCAAGATGCCTAGCAAAATTATGATAAATATTAGGTTATCTCAATATGGTAAATCCAAGGTATCACAATTTTTTCTATCATCAAAATGACACTAAAAGTATTTTAGCAATATTTACTATCTTTCGTTGTTTATGAACCAAGTACAGAAAATATCCATCCAAAAATTATTAATTAATTATACTATGCAGATAAAACCTTAAAAGTAGCATTGACCAAGTTTCATAATTTTTCAGCAAGAATTATTCTCTAAATAAATCAATTATCAAAAATCTCAAAATTATGGACTTGTAAAGGAAGTACTGTAAACATCCCTCTAAAAATTATGAATAAATTCCAACAAGTATATTTTGGCCTGAAATCAGCAGTACCTAAGTCGCAAGATTTTTCAACAGTAATATCATCTATAAATAATTTTATTCCACCAAAGCCCCTTTTTGAAACTAGTGAAGGAAGTGCTAAATATGATCCATTAAAAATTGTAACAAAATTCAGGGATATTCACTTAGACCTAGATTATCTTCTGACCATGTTTCATTAGATTCAAATGAACAGAATAATCAAATTAATTAAAACACCATTTTGGGCCTTTTGGTATTTAACAAATATAGTACCAGAAATATAATCCATAAAATTCTAATAAAATTACAAGGGGTTCCAGGTGGTCTAAAACTTACTCTTCCCAAATTTCATAACCTTTAGATAAGGTTTAGTGACAGATTTACAAAATTGTGCTTCTACCCTAAAACTAGGGTTAGGGTTTTGAGGTGCCTACCTTCCTCCAAATCCTCTAAGATTCCTTCCAGAACACTTAGGTTACACTACCTTCAATTCTACTGAGTTTTCAAGGCCATACAAGGGAATTAGCCCCCATGTCCTTCACAACCCCCAAAAGTCCTTCATTAGGGTTTGAGGTTGAACCCTAGGGTAAATCAAACCTAAATCACCCCATTTTTCTTAAGAGGGTGTCATTGCCCATAATAAGTCAGTGTCCAAGACCCCAACCTTTATTGAGGGTAGGTGGCCACCCTAAGCCCCTGGTGCACTTTTAGTCAAAAATACCTCCTTAAGGCCAAACTAGGGTTTGGTGATTCCCTAACCAAAACCTATCCAAATGAGTTGAAATTTCGTACAGAGCTAATTATTGATGCCAGGGACCACTCAACAAAATTTGGGAGGGTTTGGAGGTCATTAGACCACTTAATAAAAATACCCTAGCATTAATAAATAAAAGTAAAAACTTTAGGCAAAGTATCTCTAAAAATTCTGAATTTTGGGCAGGCCCTAGGTGTAGCTAGGGTGGATTGCTTGCCAAAATTTCAATTAATTTGGACCAAGGGTGAACTGTGGGCACTCAGTTTAATGTCTGTCTAGCCCTAGGTGTAGGTCCCACCAAAATGGGTGCCCTGGTCCAACCAGAGGGCCAAATTGGTCCAAATCAATTTTGGATTGCAGTAGACCCATAGGGCAACAACTGGCATATTGACAGTTTTCCCACCAGGTGGACTTAGGTATTTTTAAAAATTAAACCCATTAAATACAAAAATCTGTGACAAAATGACATAATCAGAATATTTATACTATAGTTTTAATATCATATTAGCACGAATCTTGAAGCAAATGGACGGAATCCGTTCATCTTCTTCCTTGAGCCGACGACCACGATTTGCTCTTCCTGGGCCGACTTCAAGCGGCTGCCGTCGGCCACCCAGCCCCTTCCCCGGCCGGCCACCGCCACCACCACCTCTATTGAGGTTGTGGCTGTCGTCAGGCGGCGGCACAGCCGCCAGAGAGGCGTTTTCCGGCGGTTCTACAAGGTTGTTTTTCGGCCGAAATCCATGAAAACCAGGATTTAGATCGGGCTCAATTGAGCCCGAACCTTGCACCTAACGAATGCTACGATCTACCCGTGAGTTAAGGAGAGGAGGAGGACTTTTCTAGTGGTCTGGAGTCGAGTCGATATTCGGGTTGCCATGGTGGTGGTGCCGCAGGCTGGATTTCTGCAACAGTGCAGTCAAGTGGCTCGAATTCCTCAGGTTAATGGTGGGAAGGGTTCCTCTCATGTCACTGATGGTGTTTAAATCATCAGTTGGGGGGAGGGGAGAGGCCAAACATTAATGGCCATTAATGTCCATTGAAGGCTTGGTTCGGCCAAGGTGGTGGTGGGGGGGGGGGGGGTGAATCTGGCTTGGGGTGGCCAAGATAATGCTGGAAACTCCTCCCCTTCTTCATGGGAGTTGAAATCAGCCATCAAAGATGGCTCTTGGCCTCCCTAAGCCATGAATGGCTTCTTCCTCCCTCTTTCTCTCTCCTCCATTAAAGGACAAAATGGAGCTTTCTCTCTCCTAGTCATCATGAACGAATTTGCTCATCTCCCTAGCCTATTGGCAGCCCATAGCATCATATTAATAATAAAAATGAGGTTAGCCCAAGTGGGAGAAATGAGTTTGAGCTTGGGTTAGCCCATTTGTGCTAGGTTTGACTTGACTTAGGCTAGGGTTGACTTGTGTCAATTTGATCATTTGGGCTGTCCAATGGGTCCCTGGTGACCCATTGCAATCCACTAAGGTCTATGTAGGGTTGGGTAGGGTTAACTTGGCACCTTGGAGGTCACTTGACCCTTGGTAAGGGCACTTTGACCACTTTGGGGCTTGAGTTGACTTGGGTCAACTTGGCCACTAGGTTTGACTCTAATGGGTCCCTAGTGACCCATTGACCTCACTTTAGGTTTAGGAAGCCCTGAGTAAGGTTGGTTGGGCACCTTGGTGGTCACTTGACCCTTAGTTAGGGCACTTTGACCAAATTAGGGGCTAGAGTTGACTTGGGTCAACATGACCATTTGGGTTAACCCCAAGGGGTCCTTGGTGACCCCATGGCTTCCCCTGAGGTCTAGGAAGGGTTATGTAGGGTTACCTTGCACTTTGGAGGTCACATACCCTTAGTAAGGGTACTTTGACAAGATGAGGGGCCTAAGTTGACTTGGGTCAACTTGATCTCTAGGGCTGAACCCAATGTGTCCTTGGTGACCCATTGACCACACTTTAGGGTCAGGAGGGCATGGGTGGGGTCCAATTGGCTAGGGGAAGGTCAATTGACCCTAAGTAGGCTAGTTTGACCCATTTAGGGTTAGGGTTGACTTGGGTCAACTGGGTCTCTTTGATTGACCCCAATGGGTCCCTATGGCTCTAATGGGCCTCCCAAGGTATTAGGGGTGTTGTGGTAGGGTCTTGGGGTCAAGGTGTAGCCCCATGGTCATCCTAAACTATTGTTCATAATTCTACTATTTGCAGACCATGATGATTCCCAACTTCATGTCCAAGCTCACTTGGTCTTCTTGAGCTTCCTAGGGTTTTGTCATGACCTAGTCATGACAAAAACACTCTTAGGGGTCTAGTTGGAAATGAGATGTTACAAATCCCAATAAACAAAACAAAGATTTCGTCCCCGAAATCAAGGTTAAGCCTACGAGAATTTCTACCGAAGAAAAGAAACTTGTAACATCCCATTACGACGCCACGTTCGCTAACTTAGGATTAAAGGGAAACCTAAATCTATGACCAATTCGCCCAATTGATGAAGCCAAGATCCCAATAAACAAATGATTAGTCTCTACTCTTCCTAGAGCAGTCCTACTAGTTTAAAGCAGGAAAATAAATTAAACATCTTGAGGGGTTGTGAGGTATACCTGACTGAACAGCTCTGGGTATTTTTGTCGCATTAGGTCCTGCGGTTCCCAGGTATACTCCTCCTGGCCATGGTTCCTCCATAGGACTTTGACTAACGGGACCTTCTTGCGACGCAAGACCCGTACTCCTCTGTCGTCGATCTGAACCGGCTGTAGGCGAACTGACCGGTCTGAAGCTACCAGCCCTTCAATGGTCAAAATCTGCTGCTCTGGGCGTAGTAGAGCCCTCCTCAGCGAAGAAATGTTTAAGACGTCGTGTAGAGCTGCCAGCTCTGGTGGCAACTCCAGCCTGTAGGCTAGGTGCCCGATCCGCTCCAGGATCCTATAAGGACCCATATACCTAGGGATGAGCTTCTTCCTCCGACCACGCACCCGCGAAACTCCATGCATGGGCCGGATCATCAAAAACACTCGGTCCCCCACCTGAAACTCCACCTGACGATGCCGGGCGTCATAGTACTTAGCCTGTCTGCTCTGCGCCTCTAACATCCTGTCTCTGATCAGCCTTACCTGAGCCTCAGTGTCTTCAACAAAATCTGATCCCAACACCTTCGGATCCTCGTCCTGAATCCAAGAAAGCGGGGTCCTGCATTTCCTTCCATACAAGGCTTCGTAAGGCGCTATCCTGATGCTGGACTGGTAGCTGTTGTTATAGGAGAACTCGACCAGGGGTAAGAGCTTCTCCCACGGTTCCCCGCGGTCCAAAATGCATAGCCTCAAAAGATCTTGCAGCGTCCGGTTGGTGCGTTCCGTCTGCCCGTCCGTCTAGGGATGGAATGCGATGCTGAAGGTCAATCACGTGCCTAGGTAAGCTTGCACAGATCTCCACTCCCTTGAAGTGAACCGGCCATCCCGATCCGATACGATCGTCTTGGGCACCTCGTGATATCGAACGAACTGCTCCACAAATCTCCGAACTAATACTCCCACAGAATCATCCTTCCTGATCGGAATCAACCTAGCCACCTTTGTCAGCCGATCGACGATGACCCAAAACGAGTCGTTTCCCCTCCGTGATCGGGGAAGTCTGTGAATAAAGTCCATCGCGATGTCTTCAAACTTCCACTCCGGTACCGGGAGTGGTTGCAACAAACCCGCGGGGTTTTTGCACTCCGCCTTCACTAGCTGGCATGCCTCGTAGTGGGTCACAAACTGAGTGATATCTTTCTTCATGCCCGGCCAGTACATAGTCTTCTTCAAGTCCGTAGTCATCTTCGTGATCCCCTGGTGCACCGAGTATCTGCTGTGGTGGGCCTCCGCCATGATATCTTCCCGGACCTGGCCTCCTTCCAGTATATAAGTACGACCTCTAAAGAATACCACGCCATCCCTCATCGTGTAATCCCCTGCTGCACCGTTCTCCAAGGCCCGGAATATCGGCTCCAATTTGGCCTCTCGCCTCTGTCCATCTCTGACTCGGTCCCAGATATCGTCTGTAGCACTCATCGTAGCTAAATACTCCATGTAAAGCTCGGGGTCCTCGGACGACACCAGTGTGATGTGCATATCCTCCAATCTCCTCACCAGCTCCATAGACATAACCTGGGGCCCGGCTTCAGAAGTGCCAGCTCTCCGGCTCAACGCGTCAGCCACCACGTTTGCCTTCCCTGGATGATAGTGCATCTCATACTGATAATCTGCTAAGAACTCCACCCAACGCCTTTGCCTGATGTTCAGTTCCTTCTGTGTGTCCACGTACTTCAGGTTCTTATGGTCGGAGTAGATGTCGCAGTGGACTCCATAAAGATAGTGGCGCCAGACCTTCAAAGCAAAAACGACCGCCCCCATCTCAAGGCCGTGCACCGGGTAGTTCTGTTCGTGCTTCTTAAACTGGCGAGACGCATACACAATCACATGACCCTTCTGCATCAGTACAGCTCCCATACCCTGGTAGGAGGCATCGGTGTAGTCCTGAAATCCTTCTCTCCTCGAGGGGAGAGCAAGTATGTGAGCCGAGGTGAGTCGATCCTTAAGCTCCTGGAAAGCTGCCTGGCACTGCAGGGTCCACACGAAAGGTACCCCCTTCTTCGTCAAATATGTGAGCGGGAGGGCGATTCGAGAGAATCCCTCGACGAACTTCCGGTAGTAACCGGCAAGTACTAGGAAACTTCGTACGTCGGTGGATGCCTTCAACTGTGGCCAATCCCGAACTGCCTGAATCTTCGCCGGATCCACTGCCAACCCGGCTTCACTGATAATATGGCCTAAGAAGCCCACCTCCTTCAGATAGAACTGACATTTGCTAAACTTTGCATATAAATGATTCTCCCGCAGTCTCTATAGGGTCAGTGCCAGATGGCGAGCGTGCTCCTCCTCCGTTCTCGAGTAGATAAGGATGTCATCGATAAACACAATGACAAACACGTCTAGATACTCCTTGAAAACCTGGTTCATGAGGGTCATGAACGCCGATGGTGCATTCGTGAGCCCGAAGGGCATCACTGTAAACTCAAATAATCCATATCTGCTACTAAAAGCAGTCTTCTGAATATCCTCCTCTCGAATCCGAAGCTGGTAGTAGCCCGACCTCAAATCTAATTTTGAAAAGAACTGCGCCCCCTGCAGCTGGTCGAACAACTCGTCTATCCTTGGCAGTGGATAGGTATTCCGGACCGTCAACCGATTTAGTGCTCGGTAGTCGATGCACAATCTGAGTGTCCCATCTTTCTTTTTGACGAACAATACCGGAGCTCCCCATGGTGAAGAGCTTGGCCGGACAAATCCGGCTTCCACTAGCTCCTGAAGCTGGCTCCGAAACTCTGTCAACTCCCTTGGGGCCATCCGGTAAGGGGCCTTGGATGCCAGCTTGGCCCCCGGCACAAGCTGTATCTGAAAGTCCTGCTCCCTGTGTGGGGGTAATCCGGGTAATTTTTCTAGAAAAACATTCGCAAAATCCCGCACCACCGGGATATTCGATATAGAATCCGTGGCCTCCGCCATTTCAAACAGCACCTCGTAGACCTCCTCCCCCTGTAAATAGGCCTTAACGGCCTGTACTGAAGATAAGGGTATACGAGAAGCAGGTCTTATACCTTCGATGATGATGACAGAGTCCCCGTGCCTCACGGTGATCCTCTTTGCTTGACAATCAATCTGGGCATGGTTCCAATGTAACCAAGTCATACCCAGGATCAGCTCGAAGACTGGCATCCTTAGGACCGTTGCCGATACTTCAAATGGCTTTCCTCCAATATTCGCCTCCATGCTACAGTAGGCAGAGGTGAGTATCTCTGATCCGTCGGGTAGACGCACCCTCCTCATCCGGCCTGTGAACCGCTCCACTCCTTTTAGCCCTTACAGAAAGGCCTCCGACACAAACGAGTGCGAGGCACCCGTGTCGAACAGAGTATAGGCGGGCTTGCCGCTGATGAAGACTATACCTGGGACGGTTAAATGTCTTAGTATTTATAACGAGTTTTCTTTCCTATTTATTCTACTTAGGGCAGTTCTACTTATTAGGCAATTGAGAAAGGGAACTCTATTTAAACAATTTAAATATCTTGGCGTACCTGCTATGACCTGGTCTGGGTTCCGAGGCTGCGCCAGGTCCAACGCATACACCTGCTCCCTTTCTTGTCTACGATCCCCTCCCTGGTAACCACGTCCTCGGCCGCGCCCTCGGCCTCCAAAATATTGCGCTGGCTGGGCAACCGGTGGTGCTGGTGGGGGTGCCCCCTCATTGGGCAGTTCCTCCTGATGTGCCCCACATGATGGCAATTGAAGCATTCCGACGGGGGATATGCCATTCCCCCGGGTCTCTGTCCCTCCCGTGTCTGAAGAGGTGGTGGGGCCACCACCACTGGCTCCCTTGTCTCTGGTCTTGCCTCCTGACGAGGCTGGTCCTCGACCCTCCTCCCGTCTGTGATACGGGCTCGTCTCTGATCGTTCCTCGCTCCTCGACTCTGATCCTCCACTGGCCGTTTTTGGCCCCGTGTAGCGTGCCAATCAGCCTCAATCCTCTTTGCCATCTCCAAAATCCGGGAGATAGGCCCGTCGGATACAAACAACAAGGCCTCCCTCAACTCCTCTTTCAGACCCTTATAGAACCTCTTGATGTATCCTGCTTCGTCCAGCTGGTAAGAACCTCCATATCAAGCCAAATGGTCGAACTCCCGATGGTACTCCACCACCGTCCTGGTGCCCTGCTTCAGCTGTAAGAACCGCTCCTCCAACTCATCCCTGGCCTACTGCGGAACAAAATGCTCCAGCAGCGTGGCCCTGAATTCTTCCTAGGTAATTTCCGCAACCTCCCTATCGGCAAACGTCGTGTCCAACAAGATACCACCAAATCCACCCTCTCCTCCCAGGGGCACCGTATCCCGGTCAGCATCTCGTACATAATATCCAGCCACACCTCTGTCCGCACTGCCGACTCTGTCCCCAAGTAGGACGGGGGAGAGAGTCCTCGGAAGGTGCCCATCCAGTTGGCCCCCGGGTTTGGCTGTGGGGCCGGAGCCTGTTGAGTCCGGAATGTGTCAAGGATAGCTGTAAGAGTTTGCCCCATGTCTGACTGAAGGAAAGGAGTGGGGATCAGGGGAGGTGGTGCAATTTCTGGAGTCTGCTGAGCTCCGCCTTGTGGGGTGGGCTGAGCTGGGGGCTGCAAAATGAACTACATTAGTAGGTAATCGACTCAATACCTAATAAGAAGTGGACAATTTACATGTGATCCGTCATATGGGCACACCACTGCTTCCGCTGCTTAGTTTGTCCCCAAACTAAACTCGCGCGGGGGTGACCCAGGGTTATGGACTGCTACTTTTCGATCGAGGTTGGCTCTGATACCACTTGTAAGACCCCCCCCCCCTTTTTTTTTCAAAACACCGGGGTCTTAGGCCCAGAACCGCCATTTTGCGGTGACTCCTTCACGCCCCGAAGGGTCATCACCACAAAGTGCCGATTCTACCGGCCAATTCGATCACAGAAAAGTAGCACAACAAAGAAAATGCAAACTAGCGGTCCATAGATAATCACATATCATAAATAAATCTCCACGAAGGGAGTGTCCACAGAATAATATATCAGAGTACTAAAATACGAGCTTATGCCCGGTACATCATGTCCTCACTACAAATCACTCATGCGGAAGCAAAAGCAGAAAATCTACTCAAGGTCGAGACTCACGGTCCCGGCTTTATGAACTCCAGAGCTAGACTACCCCATCTCCAAGCGCACCGGTCTCTGAGGCTACTCCTCCATGCTGGGCTCCACGATTCCCTAAAATGATGCGGTTCGAAAACCGTTAGTCTAAAATACTAAGCCCTATCATCCCCCACCCCTTCCCCCATGGCTCCTAGGCACCAAGCGGAGAGGAAGAAAGGGGAGGACTTGAAGGTGGAGAATAATCAAAAATAGATGACAACGGATTTATACTAGCAATTCTATAATAGATATTGACAATAAGATGAAATATGAAAAGTAACCTTCACTTATGTGAGAACACATAAGCCAAGGGGTCTTCTGCAAGGCTCCCATCGTATAAAAAGTCCCATACCAATTTATACGTTGGGGTGTCGGTTGTCAAACAGCAGTAAATATATATCAAAATTGACCTTAATTTATAAACTTGCCCACACAATCTTATTGACCAAGGGGTCATTTTGCATGACCTAAAGTATAAGCGTCACATTCCACTTATACTTTAGGTGTCAGGGTTAAATGAATCGATTATGCTATGACATGCAAGTGAGTATGATGGATCATGCAAGTGCAACACACACACCCGACTCTATGCACACAGACCTTTAGTTCCCCCTTTCTGGAGCCTCACCTCCCAGGATACCTCCGTAGTGGCAGACGGAAGCGGTGGGTTGGGCCTCGCCCACCTCTAAACCAGTAAAGCACTACCGGTCAGACCTATCATATGCCTCAACGCTTGGTGCACTAAGCGGACTCCTGCGTACTCTTGCCGGCTGGCGCACGGGACTACTGTTGGCGAAGTGCTAACCACACTTGCCGAGTCAGCGTATTGGCGTCGGTGCATCGACCTTCCAATACCGAAGACCCACCACCTTTATTTTCTTTCCTTTCATGCACATGTAAATTTATCGTATCAGTACCGAGCTAAAGCTCCACGGACCATCCCGTTAGTCACAAGTATCAACCGAGCCAAAGCTCGCCGGACCAAAACGTCCGTCACAAATATCAACCGAGCCAAAGCTCGCCAGACCAAAATGTCCGTCTCATAACCATCCAAGCCGAAGCTTCCAACTATCTTCCTGTGCTATCTGTGTTCGTGAAATGTGCAACCATAATTACTAAGTTACTCTTTTCAGCTTGTTAATACAGTTTACGTTAACCCAGGACTGCCCCCGGTATTCCCTGTGAAGGGCTCTCAAGGGGCACTAGGAACTATGTTGGGATTACGCCCAGCGTTCCCTTTCGCAAGGTACTTATTATTGTTATTGGTTGATTCCCTTACCCATTACCTTCTCATATTTCGATAAGCTAATCCTAAGGTGATTTGACTCTACCTCACCTCGGGAAGGACGATCTCTCGTCGAACCCGAGCGCCTCTAAACTCTAGACAAACCAATTCCTCACCACTCCTCCCATCCTTCTATGGTGAACTCATCCACCTCTATCCAAAATGACTAACTCCTACACCATGTCGCATCGTATCTTATTGCAATCTTACCCATCTTGCCAAATGCAGACCATCCTAGGCTATATGTCTGTCCGGACAGGAGATAATCCAAATACTCATCCAAATGACCTACCTTATTTACTGGAGACTTATCATGACACAAATAGACTAAATCCAGGAAATTATACTTTTCCTAACTTATCTGGTATTTAATTATTTTCCTTAAGGCTTCCAAAGGCTACCAGTTTGAACATGAACTACCGTAAGTACACATGAAAGATGCCTAGCAAAATTATGATAAATATTACGTTATCTTAATATGGTAAATCCAAGGTATCACATTTTTTTCTATCATCAAAAGGGCACTAAAATTATTTTAGCACTATTTACTATCTTTTGTTTTTTATGAACCAAGTACAGAAAATATCCATCCAAAAATTATGAATTAATTATACTATGTAGATAAAACCTTAAAAGAAGCATTGGCCAAGTTTCATAATTTTTCAGCAAGAATTATTCTCTGAATAAATCAATTATCAAAAATCTCAAAATTATGGACTTGTAAAGGAGGTACTGTAAACAACCCTCTAAAAATTATGAATAAATTCCTACAAGTATATTTTGGCCTGAAATCAGCAGTACCTAAGTCTGAAGATTTGTCAACGGTTATATCATCTATAAATAATTTTATTCCACCAAATCCCCTTTTTGAAACTAGTGAAGGAAGTACTAAATATGATCAATTAAAAATTGTAACAAAATTCAGGGATATTCACTTAGACCTAGATTATCGTTTGACCAAGTTTCATCAGATTTAAATGAACAGAATAATCAAATTAATTAAAACACCATTTTGGGCCTTTTGGTATTTAACAAATATAGTACCAGAAATATAATCCATAAAATTCTAATAAAATTACAAGGGGTTCTAGGTGGTCTAAAACGTACTCTTCCCAAATTTCATAACCTTTAGATAAGGTTTAGTGATAGATTTACAAAATTGTGCTTCTACCCTAAAACTAGGGTTAGGGTTTTGAGGTGCCTACCTTACTGCAAATCCTCTATGATTCCTTCCAAAGAACTTTGGTTACACTACCTTCAATTCTACTGAGTATTCAAGGCCATACAAGGGAATTAGCCCCCATGTCCTTCACAACCCCCAAAAGTCCTTCCTTAGGGTTTAAGGTTGAACCCTAGTGTAATTCAAACCTAAATCACCCCATTTTCCTTAAGAGGGTGTCATTGGCCATACTAAGTCAGTGTCCAAGACCCCAGCCTCTGTTGAGGGGAGGTGGCCACCGTAAGCCCAAGGTGCACTTTTAGTAAAAAAATACCTCGTTAAGGCCAAACTAGGGTTTGGTGATTCCCTAACCAAAACCTATACAAATGAGTTAAAATTTTGTACAGAGCTAACTATTGATGCCAGGGACCATTCACCAAAATTTGGGAGGGTTTGGAGGTCATTAGACCACTTAATTAAAATACCCTAGCATTATTAAATAAAAGTAAAAACTTTAGGCAAAGTGTCTCTAAAAATTCTGAATTTTGGGCAGGCCCTAGCTTTAGCCAGGGTGGACTCCCTGCCAAAATTTCAATTAATATGGACTAAGGATGAAGTGTGGGCACTCAGTTTAATGTCTACCTAGCCCTAGGTGTAGGTCCCACCAAAATGGGTGCCCTGGTCCAACCAGAGGGCCAAATTGGTCCAATCAATTTTGGATTGCAGTAGACCCATAGGGCTACAACTGTAATATTGAAAGTTTTCCCACCAGGTGGACCTAGTAATTTTAAAAATTAAACACATTAAATACAGAAATCTGTGACAAAATGACATAATCTGAATATTTATACTATATTTTTAATATCATATTAGCACGAATCTTGAAGCAAATGGACGGAATCCATTCATCTCCTTCCTTGAGCCGACGACCACGATTTGCTCTTCCTGGGCTGACTTCAAGCGGCTGCCGCCGGCCACCCAGCCCCTTCCCCGGCCGGCCACCGCCACCACCACCTCCGTTGAGGTGGTGGCTGTCGCCAGGCGGCGGCACAGCCGCCGGAGAGGCGTTTTCTGGCGGTTCTACACAGTTGTTTTTCGGCCGAAATCCATGAAAACCAGGATTTGGATCGGGATCAATTGAGCCCGAACCTTACACCTAACGAATGCTATGATCTACCAGTGAGTTAAGGAGAGTAGGAGGACCTTTCTAGTGGTCTGGAGTCGAGTCGATCTTCGGGTTGCCATGGTGGTGGTGCTGCCGGCCGGATTTCTGCAACAGTGCAGTCAAGTGGCTCGAATTCCTCAGGTAAATGGTGGGAAGGGTTCCTCTCATGTCACTGATGGTGTTTAAACCATCAGTTGGGGGGAGGGGAGAGGCCAAACATGAATGGCCATTAATGTCCATTGAAGGCTTGGTTCGGCCAAGGTGGTGGTGGTGGGGGGGGGGGGTGAATCTGGCTTGGGGTGGCCAAGAGAATGCTGGAAACTCCTCCCCTTCTTCATGGGAGTTGAAATCAACCATCAAAGATGGATCTTGGCCTCCCTAAGCCATGAATGGCTTCTTCCTCCCTCTTTCTCTCTCCTCCATTAAAGGGCAAAATGGAGCTTTCTCTCTCCTAGTCATCATGAACGAATTTGCACATCTCCCTAGCCTATTGGCAGCCCATAGCATCATATTAATAATAAAAATGAGGTTAGCCCAAGTGGGAGAAATGAGTTTGAGCTTGGGTTAGCCCATTTGTGCTAGGTTTGACTTGGCTTAGGCTAGGGTTGACTTTAGGGGTGCGAGCGGTTCGGTTTGGGGCGGTTTGGACCTAAACCGAAACCGAACCAACATGCCTCGGTTTTTGGTTTGTCCAAACCGACCTGAACCGAACCCATTCGGTTCGGTTCAAAGTCGGTTCGATTTTTAGTCGGTTTTTTTCGGTTCGGTGTCGGTTTTCTGCGAACAAACATAATAAAGTGCTATTTTTTTTGGATTGGTCATCTTCCCTTTAATAATTTCATAATCTTTATCAACTAAAGATTTATATTAAATAAATAACATACAATTTTTTTGAGTATAAGTCAGAGAGAATGTTTATTAAATTGACATCACACACACAAACAATTAATATATTCGTGCATTTTTAGACATACAGAGTTTGGGTATATTGAGGCAAACCTTTTTTATGACATCTCACAATTCTCTATAATAATTTGGACAAATTTAATACTAATAGATCCAATAATAAGCAATCAGAGCAATTGGAGTATCACGATTGATAATCATTGTCATTATTAAATCAATTTAATATACATAACATCCCAAATAATGAAACTGTTAATAAAACTTTTTCCCAACAGAATTACTTAGGATCTGAAAAACTCTCTAAACCTACGGAGAAGGGTCAGAAAAATCTCACCAAGCATGGAGATGGGAAAAGTGAACTTGGTTGTAGACCCAAAGATAATCTGAAAGTTACTCGATCAAATACACCCCAAAACAGTGGTGAAGTGCTCGGTTCGGTTCAGTTTAGTCGGTTTTCAAAACTTGAAAACCGACCCGAACCGATAAGCCTTCGGTTTTCAAAAGCTCCAAACCGAACCAACACCGGACCGGGCGGCTCGGTTTCAAAGTCGGTGCGGTTCGGTCAGTTCGGTCGGTTTAGTCGGTTTTCGATTTTCGTTCCTCACCCCTAGTTGACTTGGGTCAATTTAATCATTTAGGCTATCCCCAATGGGTCCATGATGACCCATTGTCATCCCCTAAGGTCTATGTAGGGTTGGGTAGGGTTAACTTGGCACCTTGGAGGTCACTTGACCCTTGGTAAGGGCACATTGACTAGTTTGGGGCTTGAGTTGACTTGGGTCAACTTGGCCACTAGGTTTGACTCCAATGGGTCCCTAGTGACCCATTGACCTCACTTTAGGTTTAGGAAGCCCTGAGTAAGGTTGGTTGGGCACCTTGGTGGTCACTTGACCCATAGTTAGGGCACTTTGACCAAATTAGGGGTTAGAGTTGACTTGGGTCAACATGACCATTTGGGTTGACCCCAAGGGGTCCTTAGTGACCCCATGGCTTCCCCTGAGGTCTAAGAATGGTTATGTAGGGTTACCTTGAACTTTGGAGGTCACATACCCTTAGTAAGGGTACTTTGACCAGATGAGGGGCCTAAGTTGACTTGGGTCAACTATATCTCTAGGGCTGAATCCAATGTGTCCTTGGTGACCCATTGACCTCACTTTAGGGTCAGGAGGGCATGGGTGGGGTCCACTTGGCTAGGGGAAGGTCAATTGACCCAGAGTAGGCTAATTTGACCCATTTAGGGTTAGGGTTGACTTGGGTCAACTGAGTCTCTTTGATTGACCCCAATGGGTCCCTATGGCTCTAATGGGCCTACCAAGGTATTAGGGGTGTTGTGGTAGGGTCTTGGGGTCAAGGTGTAGCCCCATGGTCATCCTAAACTATTGTTCATAATTCTACTATTTGCAGACCATGATGATTCCCAACTTCATGTCCAAGCTCACTTGGTCTTCTTGAGCTTCCTAGGGTTTTGTTATGACCTAGTCATGACAAAAACACCCTTAGGGGTCTAGTTGGAAATGGGATGTTACAAATCCCAATAAACAAAACAAAGATTTCGTCCCCGAAATCAAGGTTAAGCCTACGAGAATTTCTACCGAAGAAAAGAAACTTGTAACATCTCATTACGACGCCATGTTCGCTAACTTAGGATTAAAGGGAAACCTAAATCTATGACCAATTCACCCAATTGATGAAGCTAAGATCCCAAGAAACAAAAGATTAGACTCGACTCTTCCTAGAGCAGTCCTACTAGTTTAAAGCATGAAAATAAATTAAACATCTTGAGGGGTTGTGAGGTACACCTGATTGAACAGCTCTGGGTATTTTTGTCGCATCAGGTCCTGCGGTTCCCAGGTATACTTCTCCTGGCCGTAGTTCCTCCATAGGAATTTGACTAACGGGACCTTCTTGCAACGCAAGACCCGTACTCCTCGGTCGTCGATCCGAACCGGCTTTAGGCGAACTGACCGGTCTGAAGCTACCGACCCTTCGGTGGTCAAAATCTGCTGCTATGGGCGTAGTAGAGCCCTCCTCAGCGAAGAAATGTGGAAGACGTCATGCAGAGCTGCCAGCTCTGGTGGCAACTCCAGCCTGTAGGCTAGGGGCCCGATCCGCTCCAGGATCTTGTAAGGACCCATATCCTAGGGCTGAGCTTCTTCCTACGACCACGCACCCGCGAAACTCCATGCATGGGCCGGATCTTCAAAAACACTCGGTCCCCCACCTGAAACTCCACCTGATGATGCCGGGCGTCATAGTACTTAGCCTGTCTGCTCTGCGCCTCTAACATCTTGTCTCTGATCAGCCTCACCTGAGCCTCAGTGTCTTCAACAAAATCTGATCCCAACACCTTCGGATCCTCGTCCTGAATCCAAGAAAGCGGGGTCCTGCATTTCCTTCCATACAAGGCTTCGTAAGGTGCCATCCTGATGCTGGACTGGTAGCTGTTGTTATAGGAGAACTCGACCAGGGGTAAGAGCTTCTCCCACGGTTCCCCGCGGTCCAAAATGCATCGCCTCAAAAGATCTTCCAGCGTCCGGGTGGTGTGTTCCGTCTGCCCGTCCGTCTGGGTATGGAATGCAGTGCTGAAGGTAAATCGCGTGCCTAGGTAAGCCTGCACGGATCTCCACTCCCTGGAAGTGAACTGGCCATCCCGATCCGATACGATCGTCTTGGGCACCCCGTGATATCGAACGAACTGCTCCACAAATCTGCGCACTAATACTCCCACAGAATCATCCTTCCTGATCGGAATGAACCTATCCACCTTTGTCAGCCAATCGACGATGACCGAAATCGAGTCGTTTCCCGTCCGTGATCGGGGAAGTCCGTGAATAAAGTCCATCGTGATGTCTTCAAACTTCCACTCCGGTACCGAGAGTGGTTGCAACAAACCCACGGGGGTTTTACACTCGGCCTTCACTAGCTGGCACGCCTCGCAGTGGGTCACAAACTGAGTGATATCTTTCTTCATGCCCGACCTGTACATAGTCTTCTTCAAGTCCGCAGTCATCTTCGTGATCCCCGGGTGCACCGAGTATCTGCTGTGGTGGGCCTCCGCCATGATATCTTCCCGGACCTGGCCTCCTTCCGGTATATAAGTCTGACCTCTAAAGCATACCACGCCGTCCCTCATCGTGTAATCCCCTGCTGCACCATTCTCCAAGGCCCGGAATATCGGCTCCAATTTGGCATCTCGCCTCTGTCCATCTCTGACTCGGTCTCGAATATCGTCTGTATCACTCATCGCAGCTAAATACTCCATGTAAAGCTCGGGGTCCTCGGACGACACCAGTGTGATGTGCATATCCTCCAATCTCCTCACCAGCTCCATAGACATAACCTGGGGCCCGACTTCGGAAGTGGCAGCTCTCCGGCTAAACGCGTCGGCCACCACGTTTGCCTTCCCTGGATGATAGTGCATCTCATACTAATAATCTGCTAAGAAGTCCACCCAGCACCTTTGCCTGATGTTCAGTTCCTTCTGCGTGTCCACATACTTCAGGTTCTTGTGGTCGGAGTAGATGTCGCAGTGGACTCCATAAAGATAGTGGCGCTAGACCTTCAAAGCAAAACGACCGCCCCCATCTCAAGGTCGTGCAGCGGGTAGTTCTGTTCGTGCTTCTTCAACTGGAGAGACGCATACGCAATCACATGACCCTTCTGCATCAGTACAACTCCCATACCCTGGTAGGAGGCATCGGTGTAGACCTGAAATCCTTCTCTCCCCGAGGGGAGAGTAAGTATGGGAGCCGAGGTGAGTCGATCCTTCAGCTCCTGGAAAGCTGCCTGGCACTGCGGGGTCCACATGAAAGGTACCTCCTTCTTCGTCAAAGATGTGAGCGGGAGGGCGATTCGAGAGAATCCCTCCACGAACTTCCGGTAGTAACCGACAAGTCCTAGGAATCTTCGTACGTCGGTGGCTGTCTTCAACTGCGCCCAATCCCGAACTGCCTGAATCTTCGCCGGATCCACTGCCAACCCGGCTCCACTGATAATATGGCCTAAGAAGCCCACCTCCTTCAGCCAGAACTGACATTTGCTAAACTTTGCATATAAATTATTCTCCCGTAGTCTCTGTGGTGCAGGGGTGAACGTGACACGGACGTGCTTACGCTGACGGTAGCTTACCCATCACAGAACATAGAAAATAAAGAGAGTGCTCCGACCAAAAGCGAACGAAAAGGGGTCGGTTGGCTCTCAAAAATACGGGACTCGATACCACGTCCTTAGGACCTAACTCTCCAACAAGCACACAACTCGCTCCTAGCCGGACTCGATACCACGACCTTAATACCTACCTCTCCAACAAGCACACATCTCACCGCACCTACACAAGCATCTATTATTTTCACAATAAGCCGTCAATCGCAGCGATAAAATAATTAGGAGCGGCGGTAAACGATAAAGAGCGATCAAGAACAAGTTGAGATTAACTCCCTTGTTAGCACAAGCGTGCCAAAACTTGGAGAACAAGGCAAGGCTAGGCCTAGTTTGTTCTCCAATGGATCTTCCCAATCCGGATAACAAGCGGGTCAATAACAACGTTCGATTCAGATTTTTGCAAGCGGAAAACACTTTAAAATCGCGGAAAAGACGGTTGAATAACCTCCACAAAATCTCACAGCAAGAAACACAAAGATAGGGAAGGGATTACCCAACCAAGAAGATGATCACACAATATTTGCGGGAGAATCACTCTCTCCACGGTTCCACCGGTTTCACACCGAATGGGGCTGCTTCCTTCTTCCACGGAGTCGCACCGAAGAAGCCACGCCAGAGTCGCACCGAACGGGCATGGAGGAGGCAAGGCTTGGCTTCACACCAAGGGGGGGGGGGGGGGGGGGGGGGGGGCTAATGGACTCTCTCCATGGCGGCCGAATTCCTCAAAGGGGGTTTTAGGTTTTCTTTTTCATTCCCATAACTCATCATAATAGCCTCCTTTAAATAGGAGTTACAAAAGAGATCCAACCGTCCATGATGGAGATGAAATCTCATCCTTCCGGGCGGTTACATACACATAATAGCCTCCTTTAAATAGGAGTTACAAAAGAGATCCAACCATCCATGATGGAGATGAAATCTCATCCATCCGGGCGGTTACATAGACACCAAGTGTTTAGTAGCACACCAACATGAAAATAAAAATTAATACAAGCCATATGTTTAAAGCGATTAAAATAAAACTAAGTAAAACTTTTAAGCAAGCTTTGCGCACCGCGGACGGAGGTTGTATCGCAGCTTTCCGTTAGCGTCCGTGGCATTGTCATGACGTCGCAAATCTTTAAATTGTTGCGCCGCGGCAACCGGGTCATCATCAGGAAGTGTTGGAGGGGCCGCGCCATCAATCCTCCCCCACTCAAAATCGCGCATCTCCGATGCGTGGGCCGAGAGAAAGCGGCGGAGAAGCTCGGTATCCAAACGTTGAAGCTCTGTCGCGAGGACCCATGAGTCGTCCGAAGGTGGGCGGTCACGCCAACAGATGAGGAAGCGGTAGGTAGCACCGTCTGGAGTAGTAAGTGGCTCAGCAGCGAGTATCACATCTGGATGGAGAAACGTCTTGGGAAACCTGGGAAACATGTCAGCAGTAGGAATAAAAGAAGGCAACGTACCATCCGATGTTATACCTGCGGGGACCGAAGGAGAGAGATCATCCGAACTACCACTCCCCAACCCATTAGAAATTTCAGTGGAGGGAGAAGACGACAAAGAAACCAACTCTTGTGGAGGCGCAACAAACAGCGTCAAATCCGAGAAGTTAAAAATAGGGGAGATACCCCATTCAGCAGGCAAATCCAATACGAAAGCGTTGTCACCTAGCTTCTTTATAATCCAAAAAGGACCGGCGCGCTTTGGAGCTAACTTTTTAACGGTGCCGGTTGGCATTCGTTCGGGAACTAACCGCACTAAAACCAGATCGCCGACCTTAAAGTGTGACACCTTCCTATGTAGATTAGCGTGCGCTTGATAAGACTCATATTGAGCAGTCAAGGTAGCTCGTATACGTGCATGTAAGTCGTGAATATGTTGGGCGAAGGATTGTGCAAACTGACTTGTTTTGTATGTGGGAGGTAAGGGGTCCAAGTCAAGTGGCACATGGGCCTTATACCCGTGAACAATTTCATTCGGAGACATACCCGTGGACCGATTTTTAGAATTATTGTAAGCCAGTTGTGCATGTGGAAGAAGTAAATCCCAAGTGCCTTTATGATCGCTCACGAGACATCTAAGAAGATTTCCTAGGCTCCGATTGACTACTTCCGTCTGGCCATCAGTTTGTGGGTGATAAGCCGCAGAGAATAATAATTTTGTTCCCATAAGAACCCACAATGTTTTCCAAAAGTAGCTAGTGAACTTGACGTCCCTATCCGAGACAATAGTCTTCGGAACTCCACAGTGACTAACGACGTCCTTAAAATACAGTTTCGCAATGTGAGAAGCGTCGTTGGTCTTACTACATGGGAGGAAGTACGCCATCTTGGAGAACCTATCCACGACAACGAGTATAGAATCATGACGTCGAAGGGTGGGGGGAAGGCCTAATACGAAGTCCATGCTCACATCTTCCCACGGAACGGACGGAATAGGTAGCGGGGTGTATAAACCTACATTGGACTTAGTACCCTTAGAAACTTGACACGTACGGCAACTGCTCACTACTTTCCCAACCATCGCCTTTAGTTTAGGCCAAAAGAATTTCTCCTCTACGAGCGTTATCGTTTTGTCTCGACCAAAGTGACCACTCAAGCCACCACTATGTAACTCCCAAATGATGTGGAGTCACAAAGAGGAGTGAGGGATACACAATTTTCCGTGTTTGAATAAATATCCGTCTCTAAGTGAAAAGGCCGTGATGGTCGCGGGAGAGCTATCCTGGGCAGATAAGTATGGCTCCTGAAAATCAGGGCATGTGGCGTATTCATCCTTTATACGCTCGAACCCTACCACGTGGACTTGCATGGAGGAAAGTAAGAGGGTGAGGCGACTGAGTGCATCGGCAGTGGGTCACAAACTGAGTGATATCTTTCTTCATGCCCGACCTGTACATAGTCTTCTTCAAGTCCGCAGTCATCTTCGTGATCCCCGGGTGCACCGAGTATCTGCTGTGGTGGGCCTCCGCCCTGATATCTTCCCGGACCTGGCCTCCTTCCGGTATATAAGTCTGACCTCTAAAGCATACCACACCGTCCCTCATCGTGTAATCCCCTGCTGCACCGTTCTCAAAGGCCCGAAATATCGGCTCCAATTTGGCATCTCGCCTCTGTCCATCTCTGACTCGGTCTCGAATATCGTCTGTAGCACTCATCGCAGCTAAATACTCCATGTAAAGCTCGGGGTCCTCGGACGACACCAGTGTGATGTGCATATCCTCCAATCTCCTCACCAGCTCCATAGACATAACCTGGGGCCCGACTTCGGAAGTGGCAGCTCTCCGGCTAAACGCGTCGGCCACCACGTTTTGCCTTCCTTGGATGATAGTGCATCTCATACTGATAATCTGCTAAGATCTCCACCCAGCACCTTTGCCTGATGTTCAGTTCCTTCTGCGTGTCCACATACTTCAGGTTCTTGTGGTCGGAGTAGATGTCGCAGTGGACTCCATAAAGATAGTGGCGCTAGACCTTCAAAGCAAAAACGACCGCCCCCATCTCAAGGTCGTGCACCGGGTAGTTCTGTTCGTGCTTCTTCAACTGGCGAGACGCATACGCAATCACATGACCCTTCTGCATCAGTACAACTACCATACCCTGGTAGGAGGCATCGGTGTAGACCTGAAATCCTTCTCTCCCCGAGGGGAGAGCAAGTATGGGAGCCGAGGTGAGTCGATCCTTCAGCTCCTGGAAAGCTGCGTGGCACTGCGGGGTCCACATGAAAGGTACCTCCTTCTTCGTCAAAGATGTGAGCAGGAGGGCGATTCGAGAGAATCCCTCCACGAACTTCCGGTAGTAACCGACAAGTCCTAGGAATCTTCGTACGTCGGTGGCTACCTTCAACTGCGCCCAATCCCGAACTGCCTGAATCTTCGCCGGATCCACTGCCAACCCGGCTCCACTGATAATATGGCCTAAGAAGCCCACCTCCTTCAGCCAGAACTGACATTTGCTAAACTTTGCATATAAATGATTCTCCCGCAGTCGCTGTGGTGTAGGGGTGAACGTGACACGAACGTGCTTACGCTGACGGTTGCTTACCCATCACAGAACATAGAAAATAAAGAGAGTGCTCCGACCAAAAGCGAACGAAAAGGGGTCGGTTGGCTCTCAAAAATATGGGACTCGATACCACGTCCTTAGGACCTAACTCTCCAACAAGCACACAACTCGCTCCTAGCCGGACTCGATACCACGACCTTAAGACCTACCTCTCCAACAAGCACACGTCTCACCGCACCTACACAAGCATCTATTATTTTCACAATAAACCGTCAATCGCAGCGATAAAATAATTAGGAGCGGCGGTAAATGATAAAGAGCGATCAAGAACAAGTTGAGATTAACTCCCTTGTTAGCACAAGCGTGCCAAAACTTGGAGAACAAGGCAAGGCTAGGCCTAGTTTGTTCTCCAATGGATCTTCCCAATCCGGATAACAAGAGGGTCAATAACAACATTCGATTCAGATTTTTGCAAGCGGAAAACACTTTAAAATCGCGGAAAAGACGGTTAAATAACCTCCACAAAATCTCACAGCAAGAAACACAAAGATAGGGAAGGGATTACCCAACCAAGAAGATGATCACACAATATTTGTGGGAGAATCACTCTCTCCACGGTTCCACCAGTTTCACACCAAATGGGGCTGCTTCCTTCTTCCACGGAGTCGCACCGATAGAAGCCACGCCGGAGTCGCACCGAACGGGGATGGAGCCAATCATCAGGAAGTGTTGGAGGGGCCGCGCCATCACTCTGTAGGGTCAGTGCCAGATTGCGAGCGTGCTCCTCCTCCATTCTCGAGTAGATAAGGATGTCATCGATAAACACAATGACAAACACGTTTAGATACTCCTTAAAAACCTGGTTCATGAGGGTCATGAACGTCGATGGTGCATTCGTGAGCCCGAAGGGCATCACCATAAACTCAAATAATCCATATATGCTACTAAAAGCTGTCTTCTGAATATCCTCCTCTCGAATCCGAAGCTGGTAGTAGCCCGACCTCAAATCTAATTTTGAAAAGGACTACGCCCCCTGCATCTGGTCGAACAGCTTGTCTATCCTTGGCAGTGGATAGGTATTCCAGACCGTCAGCCGATTTAGTGCTCGGTAGTCGATGCACAATCTGAGTGTCCCGTCTTTCTTTTTGACGAACAATACCAGAGCTCCCCATGGTGAAGAGCTTGGCCGCACAAATCCGGCTTCCACTAGCTCCTGAAGCTGGCTCCGAAACTCTGTCAACTCCCTTGGGGCCATCCGGTAAGGCCCTTGGATGCCGGCTTGGCCCCCGACACAAGCTGCATCTGAAAGTCCTGCTCCCTGTGCGGGGGTAATCCGGGTAATTTTTCTGGAAAAATGTCCACAAAATCCCGCACCACCACGATATTCGATATAGAATCTGTGGCCTCCGCCATTTCAAACAGCACCTCGTAGACCTCCTCCCCTGTAAATAGGCCTTAACGGCCTGTACTGAAGATAAGGGTATACGAGAAGCAGGTCTTATACCTTCGATGATGATGACAGAGTCCCCGTGCCTCACGGTGATCCTCTTTGCTTGACAATCAATATGGGCATGGTTCTAGTGTAACCAAGTCATGCCTAGGATCAGCTCGAAGACTGGTATCCTTAGGACCGTTGCCGATACTTCGAATGGCTTTCCTCCAATCTCCGCCTCCATGCTGCAGTGGGCAGAGGTGAGTATCTCTGATCCGTCGGGTAGATGCACCCTCCTCATCCGGCCTGTGAACCGCTCCACTCCTTCCAGCCCTTCCAGAAAGGCCTCCGACACAAATGAGTGCTATGCACCCGTGTAGAATAGAGTATAGGCGGGCTTGCCGCTGATGAAGACTATACCTGGGACGGTTAAATGTCTTGGTATTTATAACGAGTTTTCTTTCCTATTTATTCTACTTAGGGCAGTTCTACTTATTAGGCAATTGAGAAAGGGAACTCTATATAAACAATTTAAATATCTTGGCGTACCTGCTATGACCTGCTCTGGGTTCCGAGGCTGCGCTAGGTCCAACGCATACACCTGCTCCCTTTCTTGTCTACGATCGCTCCCTAGTAACCACATCCTAGGTCGCGCGCTCGGCCTCCAAAATATTGCACTGGCTGGGGAGCCTGTGGTGCTGGTGGGGGTGCCCCCCTCATGGGGCAGTTCCTCCTGATGTGCCCCACCTGATGGCAATTGAAGCATTCTGGCGGGGGATATGCCATTCCCCCGGGTTTCTGTCCCTCCCGTGTCTGAAGAGGTGGTGGGCCCACCACCACTGGCTCCCTTGTCTCCGGTCTTACCTCCTGACGAGGCTAGTCCTCGACCCTCCTCCCGTCCGTGATACGGGCTCGTCTCTGATCGTTCCTCGCTCCTCGACCTTGATCCTCCACTGGCCGTTTCCGGCCCCGAGTAGCGTGCCAATCAGCCTTAATCCTCTTTGCCATCTCCAAAATCCGGGTGATAGGCCCGTCGGATACAGACAACAAGGCCTCCCTCAACTCCTCTTTCAGACCCTTATAGAACCTCTTGATGTATCCTGCTTCATCCAGCTGGTAAGAACCTGCATATCGGGCCAAATGGTCGAACTCCCGATGGTACTCCACCACCGTCCTGGTGCCCTGCTTCAGCTGTAAGAACCGCTCCTCCAACTCATCCCTGGCCGACTGCGGAACAAAATGCTCCAGTAGCGTGGCCCTGAATTCTTCCCAGGTAATTTCCACAACCTCCCTATCGGCAAACGTCGTGTCCAACAGCGTCTTCCACCACCTCTTGGCATGGGACTCCAAGCAAGATACCACCAAAGCCACCCTCTCCTCCCAGGGGCACCGTATCCCGGTCAGCATCTCGTACATAATATCCAGCCACTCCTCTGTCCGCACTGCCGACTCTGTCCCCAAGTAGGACGGGGGAGAGAGTCCTCGGAAGGTTCTCATCCAGTTGGTCACCGGGTTTGGCTGCGGGGCCGGAGCCTGTTGAGTCCGGAAGGCCTCAAGGATAGCTGTAAGAGTTTGCCCCATGTCTGACTGAAGGAAAGGAGTGGGGACCAGGGGAGGTGGTGCAATGTTCGGAGTCTGCTGAGCTCCGCCTTGTGGGGTGGGCTGAGCTGGGGGCTGCAAAACAAACTACATTAGTAGGTAATCGACTCAATACCTAATAAGAAGTGGACAATTTACATGTGATCCCTCATATGGGCACACCACTGCTTCCGCTGCTTAGTTTGTCCCCAAACTAAACTTGCGCGGGGGTGACCCAGGGTTGTGGAATGCTACTTTTCGATCGAGGTTGGCTCTAATACCACTTGTAATACCCCCCCTTTTTTTCAAAACACCGGGGTCTTAGGCCCAGAACCGTCGTTTTGCGGTGACTTCTTCACGCCCTGAAGGGTCATCACCACAAAGTGCCGATTCTGCCGGCCAATTCGATCACAGAAAAGTAGCACAACAAAGAAAATGCAAACTAGCGGTCCATAGATAATCACATATCATAAAGAAATCTCCACGAAGGGAGTGTCCACAGAATAATATATCAGAGTACTTAAATACGGGCTTATGCCCGGTACATCATGTCCTAACTACAAATCACTCATGCGGAAGCAAAAGCAAAAAATCTACTCAAGGTCGAGACTCACGGTCCCGGCTGTATGAATTCTGGAGCTAGACTGCCCCATATCCAAGCGCACCGGTCTCTGGGGCTGCTCCTCCATGTTGGGCTCCACGATTCCCTAAAATGATGCGGTTCGAAAACCGTTAGTCTAAAAGACTAAGCCCTATCATCCCCCACCCCTTCCCCCATGGCTCCTAGGCACCGAGCGGAGAGGAAGAAAGGGGAAGACTTGAAGGTGGAGAATAATCAAAAACAGATGGCAGCGGATCTATACTAGTAATTCTATAAAAAATATTAACAATAAGATGAAATATGAAAAGTAACCTTCACTTATGTGAGAACATATAAGCCAAGGGTTCTTCTGCAAGGCTCCAATCATATAAAAAGTCCCATACCAATTTATACGTTGGGGTGTCGGTTGTCAAACAGCAGTAAATATATGTAAAAATTGACCTTAATTTATAAACTTGCACACACAAGCTTATAGACCAAGGGGTCGTTTTGCAGGGCCTAAAGTATAAGCGTCCTATTCCACTTATACTTTAGGTGTCAGGGTTAAATGAATCGATTATGCTATGACATGTAAGTGGGTATGATGGATCATGCAAGTGCAACACACACACCCGACTCTGTGCACACAGACCTTTAGTTCCCCCTTTCTGGAGCCTCACCTCCCAGGATACCTCCGTAGTGGCAGACGGAAGCGGTGGGTTGGGCCTCGCCCACCTCTAAACCAGTAAAGCACCACTGGTCAGACCTATCGTACGCCTCAACGCTTGGTGCAAAAAGCGGACTCCTGCATACTCTTGCCGGCTGGCGCACCGGACTTCTGTTGGCGAAGTGCTAACCACACTTGCTGAGTCAGCGTATTGGCGTCGGTGCATCGACCTTCCAATACCGATGACCCACCACCTTAATTTTCTTTCCTTTCATGCACATGCAAATTTATCATATCAGTACTGAGCCAAAGCTCCCCGGACCATCCCGTCCGTCACAAGTATCAACCGAGCCAAAGCTCGCCGGACCAAAACGTCCGTCACAAATATCAACCGAGCCAAAGCTCGCCGGACCAAAACGTCCGTCTCATAACCATCCAAGTCGAAGCTTCCAACTATCTTCCTGTGCTATCTGTGTTCGTGAAATGTGCAACCCTAATTACTAAGTTACTCTTTTTAGCTTGTTAATACAGTTTACGTTAACCCAGGACTGCCCCCGGTATTCCCTGTGATGGGCTCTCAAGGGGCACTAGGAATTATGTTGGGATTATGCCCAACGTTCCCTTTCGCAAGGTACTTATTATTGTTATTGGTTGATTCCCTTACCCATTACCTTCTCATATTTCGATAAGCTAATCCTAGGGTGATTTGACTCTACCTCACCTCGGGAAGGACGATCTCTCGTCAAACCCGAACGCCTCTAAACTCTAGACAAACCAATTCCTCACCACTCCTCCCATCATTCTATGGTGAACTCATCCACCTCTATCCAAAATGACTAACTCCTACACCATGTCCCATCGTATCTTATTGCAATCTTACCCATCTTGCCAAATGCAGACCATCCTAGGCTATATGTTGGTCCGGACAGGAGATAATCCAAATACTCATCCAAATGGCCTACCTTATTTACTGGAGACTTATCATGACACAAATAGACTAAATCCAGGAAATTATAATTTTCCTAACTTATCTGGTATTTAATTATTTTCCTTAAGGCTTCCAAAAGCTACCAGTTTGAACATGAACTACCCTAATACACATGCAAGATGCCTAGCAAAATTATGATAAATATTAGGTTATCTCAATATGGTAAATTCAAGGTATCACAATTTTTTCTATCAACAAAAGGGCACTAAAATTATTTTAGCAATATTTACTATCTTTCGTTGTTTATGAACCAAGTACAAAAAATATCCATCCAAAAATTATGAATTAATTGTACTATGCAGATAAAATCTTAAAAGTAGCATTGGCCAAGTTTCATAATTTTTCAGCAAGAATTATTCTCTGAATAAATCAATTATCAAAAATCTCAAAATTATGGACTTGTCAAGGAAGTACTATAAACAACCCTCTAAAAATTATGAATAAATTCCTACAAGTATATTTTGGCCTGAAATCATCAGTACCTAAGTCTCAAGATTTTTCAACAGTTATATCATCTATAAATAATTTTATTCCACCAAAGCCCCTTTTTGAAACTAGTGAAGGAAGTACTAAATATAATCCATTAAAAATTGTAACAAAATTCAGGGATATTCACTTAGACCAACATTATCTTCTGTCCAAGTTTTATCAGATTCAAATAAACAGAATAATCAAATTAATTAAACACCATTTTGGTCCTTTTGGTATTTAACAAATATAATACTAGAAATATAATCCATAAAATTCTAATAAAATTACCAAGGGTTCTAGGTGGTTTAAAACTTACGCTACCCAAATTTCATAACCTTTAGATAAGGTTTAGTGACTGATTTACAAAATTGTGCTTCTACCCTAAAATTAGGGTTAGGGTTTTTAGGTGCCTACCTTCCTCCAAATCCTCTAAGATTCCTTCCAGAGAACTTAGGTTACACTACCTTCAATTTTACTAAGTTTTCAAGGCTATACAAGGGAATTAGCCCCCATGTCTTTCACAACCCTCAAAAGTCCTTCCTTAGGGTTTGAGGTTGAACCCTAGGGTAAATCAAACCTAAATCACCCCATTTTCCTTAAGAGGGTGTCATTGGCCATACTAAGTCAGTGTCCAAGACCCCAGCCTCTATTGAGGGGAGGTGGCCACCCTAAGCCCATGGTGCACTTTTAATCAAAAATACCTCCTTAAGGCCAAACTAGGGTTTGGTGATTCCCTAACCAAAACCTATCCAAATGAGTTGAAAGTTTGTACAGAGCTAAGTACTGATTCTAGGGACCACTCACCAAAATTTGGGAGGGTTTGGAGGTCATTAGACCACTTAATTAAAATACCATAGCATTATTAAATAAAAGTAAAAACTTTCGGCAAAGTGTCTCTAAAAATTCTGAATTTTGGCCAGACCCTAGGTGTAGCTAGGGTGGACTCCCTACCAAAATTTTAATTAATTTGGACCAAGGATGAAGTGTGGGCACTCAGTTTAATATCTGCCTAGCCCTAGGTGTAGGTCCCACCAAAATGGGTGCCCTGGTCCAACCAGATGGCCAAATTGGTCCAAATCAATTTGGGATTGCAGTAGACCCATAGGGCTACAACTTTCATATTGAAAGTGTTCCCACTAGGTCGCCCTAGGTATTTGTAAAAATTAAACCCATTAAATACAGAAATCTGTGACAAAATGACATAATCTGAATATTTATACTATAGTTTTAATATCATATTAGCACGAATCTTGAAGCAAATGGACGGAATCCGTTCATCTCCTTCCTTGAGCCGACGACCACGATTTGCTCTTCCTGGGCCGACTTCAAGCGGCTGCCGCCGGCCACCCAGCCCCTTCCCCGGCCTGCCACCGCCACCACCACCTCCGTTGAGGTGGTGGCTGTCGCCAGGCGGCGGCACAGCCGCCGAAGAGGCGTTTTCTGGCGGTTCTACAAGGTTGTTTTTCGGCCAAAATCCATGAAAACTAGGATTTGGATTGGGCTCAATTGAGCCCGAACCTTGCACCTAACGAATGCTTTGATCTACCCGTGAGTTAAGGAGAGGAGGAGGACCTTTCTAGTGGTCTGGAGTCGAGTCGATCTTCGGGTTGCCATGGTGGTGGTGCCGCCCGCCGGATTTCTGCAACAGTGCAGTTAAGTGGCTCGAATTCCTCAGGTAAATGGTGGGAAGGGTTCCTCTCATGTTACTGATGGTGTTTAAATCATCAGTTGGGGGAGGGGAGAGGCCAAACATCAATGGCCATTAATGTCCATTGAAGGCTTGGTTCGGCCAAGGTGGTGGTGTGGGGGGGGGGGGGGGGGGTGAATCTGGCTTGGGGTGGCCAAGAGACTGCTGTAAACTCCTCCCCTTCTTCATGGGAGTTGAAATCAGCCATCAAAGATGGCTCTTGTCCTCCCTGAGCCATGAATGGCTTCTTCCTCCCTCTTTCTCTCTCCTCCATTAAAGGGCAAAATGGAGCTTTCTCTCTCCTAGTCATCATGAACGACTTTAATCATCTCCCTAGACTATTGGCAGCCCATAGCATCATATTAATAATAAAAATGAGGTTAGCCCAAGTGGGGGAAATGAGTTTGAGCTTGGGTTAGCCCATTTGGGCTAGGTTTGACTTGACTTAGGCTAGGTTTGACTTGGCTTAGGCTATGGTTGACTTGGGTCAATTTGATCATTTGGCTGTCCCCAATGGGTCCCTGGTGACCCATTGGCATCCCCTAAGGTCTATGTAGGGTTGGGTAGGGTTAACTTGGCACCTTGGAGGTCACTTGACCCTTGGTAAGGGCACTTTGACCACTTTGGGGCTTGAGTTGACTTGGGTCAACTTGGCCACTAGGTTTGACTCCAATGGGTCCCTAGTGACCCATTGCCCTCACTTTATATTTAGGAAGCCCTGAGTAAGGTTGGTTGGGCACCTTGGTGGTCACTTGACGCTTAGTTAGGGCACTTTGACCAAATTGGGGGTTAGAGTTGACTTGGGTCAACATGACCATTTGGGTTGACCCCAAGGGGTCCTTGGTGACCCCATGGCTTCCTATGAGGTCTAGGAAGGGTTATGTAGGGTTACCTTGCACTTTGGAGGTCACATACCCTTAGTAAGGGTACTTTGACCAGATGAGGGGCCTAAGTTGACTTGGGTCAACTTGATCTCTAGAGCTGAACCCAATGTGTCCTTGGTGACCCATTGACTTCACTTTAAGATCAGGGAGGGCATGGGTGGGGTCCACTTGGCTAGGGGAAGGTCAATTGACCCTAAGTAGGCTAGTTTGACCTATTTAGGGTTAGGGTTGACTTGGGTCAACTAAGTCTCTTTGATTGACCCCAATGGGTCCCTATGGCTCTAATGGGCCTCCCAAGGTATTAAGGGTGTTGTGGTAGGGTCTTGGGGTCAAGGTGTAGCCCCATGGTCATCCTAAACTATTGTTCATAATTCTACTATTTGCAGACCATGATGATTCCCAACTTCATGTCCAAGCTCACTTGGTCTTCTTGAGCTTCCTAGGGTTTTGTCATGACCTAGTCATGACAAAAACACTCTTAGGGGTCTAGTTGGAAATGGGATGTTACAACAGGATTGAGTTTATACTAAACCTAGATGCTCCAGAAGATCTTCCAATCACTAAGCAGCTAGAGTCCTTAGTGTAGAATAGTGTCCGCACCTCTACAGATGATCCACATGAATGGGAGAACCCGTAGACTCTTATCGAACAAGATCTAGGTCGGGAGAGGGCACTCTGCTTATTTACAGACTGCTAGGTCTGTTACAGAAGAGGTAGCGGCGATACTCACCGGGATCAGGTTTAGCAACGGCAACAGGATCGACGAAGGCGGAACAACTTCAGTCGGCCTTTTAGGTCTCGGGTTTTTTTTGCACAGTGCGGCTTGTGTGCTTAGACAAAATCAACCAGCAATGATCAGACAACCCTTATCTCGATGAATAAATAGAACAACCTATCGCTATTCACAGACCCAAGACTTGGAATGCAAAATTTCGACCAGACAACCCTTATCTCGATGAATCGTCGAGTATTTATAACATATTCGACGAATCGTCGAGTATACATAACATACTCGACGAATTGTCGAGTATCCATAAGATACACGATGAATTCAGCGCCAGCCTTGCAGAATCAACTTTTGACTCGATGAAGGCGTCGAGTGAACTAAACGCTCTCAACGCTCTCAACACTCTCAGTGCCAAACTCATCGAATAAACATTTGACTTGACGAAGGCGTTGAGTGAACTCAACGCACTCAACGCCTAAATTCCAGATTCGTCGAATCAACCTTTGACAAGACAAATCGTTGAGTAGACTCAACACACTAAACGCTTAAGTGCAATACTCGACGAATCAACACTTTGACTCGAAAAATCGTTGAGTAAACTCAACACACTCAATGCCATCATTCGACGAGTGAACACTTTACTCGACGAAAGCGTTGAGTGGTCTCAACGCACTCGATGCTTTCCAAGCCTGGCTGAGATAAGGTTTTTCCACTCATCATATGAGTAAAACCATACTAATCCAATCTCCCAATTTCTCCAAACATTCTTATGTGCGACCCTGATAGGCTCATACTGCGCTGATAGTGAGGCTACATATTTGATCACTTCCAGATCACAATGGTAACACCAACATAATTAGCACCAGGTATACAAATAAAATATTAAATTGGGTAAGGATTTAGTTGAAGTCCTTATGTGCTTGTTAGCATGGATTGACCATGGGAATTACATGTGTGTGTATGGTTGATACACTATTACATAATGATCCTAGTGAGAGGATTACTTGTGGCGAGTTTATGGGAGTCTCGGTCATCACACCGATGGAAGCTGATAGATAGACTACATCGTTTGGGCTAGAATATTTTGTGCTTACTTCCCCCAAACCCCTTTTGTGCCTTTTTAAGACTCAGAAGACCGAGCAAGTACGCATGGACTCCTCTATTTGGTTCTTAGCATTTACGTGTACATGAGGCTTAGGTTCGGTAGTGTGCATACCTATCTATTGATATGATAACTACTAAGTTATGGGAATTCTCATGTCATCTGTTTATAATATACACCACTGCTTATACTGTACCCCTTTTTCCCTCCTTTCGCCCGGTGCATAAGAGTCATCATGGGAGAGGATATGAAGACACTTAGTCTCTATGACTAATAGTTACTATTCCCACATTTTTAAGAGGACACCTCGCAGATGGAGCAACAACAAGACCCCGTGATAGATGTGAGATTTTGAACGCTCTAGTGTAGCCTTCGGACAATTTTGTACTATGATTATATTCAAGAGCCATGTTTCTTCCTATTTTATATTATGTTTAGACTTTTTTACTTATTGTGGATCATGGATTCTTAGGTTTTATTCTATTGATGGGATGATGATGTGATATTGGAACTAGCCTGCAGAATAGGCATCTTGTGGTACATATTAGCCCGTGTGCTGATGCTACCGCAAGCTGACTGTTCTGGGCATGAGACTCCCCTCAGCCATGTCCTGTGTTTTGGGAGGGGTTTTTTACAAATGGTATCAACTTGAAAACGAACCTGAGAAAAAGAAGTCCATTAATCTACTCGACCACCATGCTCAATAGGTTAGTTTGAGGGCAAACTGACATAGCAGAAGCAGTGGTGTGCCCATTTGTGGTTCACATTAAGTATGACCACTAATCCTTAGAACTAGTGCCAACCTAACTAGGACAACTCCTTATTCTAACTTACCAAGACGTTTCATGGCATATCCTAGTCAAGAATCAATCTCGCGGATAGACTTGGTTGAGATTTGAGGGTCCCCAAAGTGATTAAGGGAAGAGCTTAATGCAAGAGTAGGTTTTCAAGACTTATACTATAATGCACAACTTGGCTTATCGAGTGATATTATCACCTCTTACCCAAACTAATAGGAAGTATGGAGGGATATTGATGCCTGTAAACTACTCTTGAAGTAGTAAGAGACTCATAAGTCTAATTTTCTTGCCGATAACTTAGCGCTTCCCATTTTGATTGCATCGAATCAATCACCATGACAGAAACCAGAGGTTGAATAAGATTTTGAATCCAAAAAAGGCCCATTTTTGATTCTATCATATGTTGACCTAGAAAAGGGAGTCATAAAGGGTAGCTCTGAGGGCCTAAAGAATGGATTAAGTTCGTGGCAAAAATCCAAGTCAAGGATGGTGTGCCCTAACAATTGTGTGTATTTATAGGATGAATGTACCATGTTGGTGGTCGAAGAGACTCAGCCCAAGAGTTTCGGGGGGGGGGGGGGGGGGGAGGGGGGCGCTAATCTCTTCATTTATTGGGATAGTAATGTACCGACTGGGGTTTCTCTGGGAATTGAAAATCTTCACAGTTTTCAACACTGAGAAGTTTGTGATCCTTGAGTTATTAGTTTATCTTAAGCAAGGTGGACTGTTAACGCCAAGTTTTGATCGACAAAGTTTCACTCAAGGATGATTATCTTCCTATCTATATTGTTCTAAGACTACGTGATCGTTTGATGTTATGGTAGTCTAACTCACTTAGTGTGTGTGTGGGGGGGGGGGGGTGAATAGGTGGGTTGCACTTTAATTACTTCTTATTAGATTTCAGCAGATATGTTAATATAAAGCACATACATATCAATCACACAATGATTTATAGTGGTTACCCAAGATCTGGGTACATCCACTTTCCCTATACACCTATTTAACAATGCATTGGATGAGGTAATCTCCTCCCAAACTCATCTCAAAGAGCTTACAACACAAATCCTTCAGGATTTATCAGGTCTCCTCCAAGACCCTACCTCATGCACATATACCCTACACTCAGTCTTATCAAGAAGTCCTACCTCAGGAACACAACCCTAGTAGAGACGGTGGGTGGAGTTCCTAGTAGATTACCAGTTCGAGATGCACTACCACCTAGGGAAGGCGAATGTGGTGGCAGATGCGCTGAGCCGGAAGGCCACAAACTCTGGAGCAGGACCACAGTTGATGGCCTTAGAGTTGGTCCAGATATTAGAAAAGATGTAGATATCCTTGGTGTCCGAGGATCACCCAGAGCTGTACCGAGAGTACCTATCATCGTTGGTTGCCACAGATGACATACGAGACCGAGTCAGAGATGGGCAGAGGCAGGATGACAAGCTAAAACTGATATTTCGGGCCTTAGAAGCAGGCACAGCTGGAGATTACACACATATGGATGGCCTAGTGTGCTTCAGAGGACGGGTTTACATACTAGAGGGAGGCCAGGTCCGGGAAGATATCATGACGGAGGCTCACTACAGTCGGTATTCGGTACACCCGGGAGTTACGAAGATGACTGTGGATCTGAAGAAGACCATGTACTGGCCAGACATGAAGAAGGATATCACATACTTTGTGACCCACTGCGAGGCATACCAGCTGGTGAAGGTAGAGTGCAGAAACCCCACAGGATTATTGCAGCCACTTTCGGTGCCAGAGTGGAAGTTCGATGATATCATGATGGACTTCATACATGGGCTTCCCCGATCGAGGACGGGGAACGATTCGATATGGGTGATCGTCGACCAGCTGACGAAGGTAGCCAGATTTATCCCGATCAGAAAGGATGACTCGGTTGGTGTGTTGGTTTGGAAATTCGTGGAGCAGTTCGTCCGTTATCATGGCGTACCCGGGATGATTGTATCGGATCGGGATGCACGGTTTACGTCCAGGGAGTGGAGATCGGTGCAGGCTTACTTGGGCACTCGGCTGACATTCAGTACAACCTTTCATCCCCAGACTGATGGGCAGACAGAACGCACCAATCTTACTTTGGAAGATCTGCTGCGACTTTGCATATTGGATCGCGGTGAGCCTTGGGAGAAGCTGTTGTCATTAATCGAGTTCTCATATAATAGCAACTACCAGTCCAGCATACGGATGGCTCCTTATGAGGCCCTATACGGACGGAGGTGTAGGACTCCACTGTCGTGGATACAGGACAAGGATCCGTAGGCTTTGGGTTCGAATTTTGTTGAGGACACCGAGGCTCAGCTGAGGTTGATACGGGACAGGATGTTTGAAGCACAGAGCCGACAGACTAAGTATTACGATGCTTGGCATCGTCAGGTGGAGTTCCAGGTGGGGGACCGAGTATTCTTGAAGATCCGACCAATGCACGAGGTGTCACGGGTCCGCTGTCGGAAGAATAAGCTCAGCCCAGGTATATGGGGCCTTATAGGATCCTGGAGCGGATCGGTCCTTTGGCTTATAGGCTGGAGCTGCCACCAGAGCTGGCGAGTGTACACAACGTGTTCCATGTATCCTCTCTCAAGAGGGCTCTACTATGCCCAGAGCAGCAGATTAAGGCCACAAATGGGCCAATAGCATCTGATCGGTCAGTTCACTTGGAACCGGTCCGGATTGACGATTGGGAATACGAGTCTTGCGCCGCAAGAAGGTTCCATTGGTCAAGGTCCTGTGGAGGAATCATGGGGGAGAGGAGCACACATGGGAGCCTCAAGACTTGATGCAACAAAGGTACCCGGAGCTTTTCAGTCAGGTATTACTCACAACCTCTCGGGATGTTACAATTTAACTTTCACACTTGAAACCCCGTAGGCCTAACTAGAATTTCGAGGACGAAATTTTTTTTGTTTATATATTGGGATTTGTAACATCTCTCAAACAACTAGACCCCCTAGGAGTGGTTTTGTCATGACTAGGTCATGACAAAACCCTAGGAAACCCAAGAAGGCCAAATGAACTTAGGAATGTAGGTGAGATCATTATGGTCTGCAAATAGTATATTTCTAAACCCTAGTTTAAGATTATCATGGGGTTTCACCAAGACTCCAAGACCCCACCATGGTCTCACCAATCCATTGGGAGGTCCATTAAAGCCCTAAGGGTCCATTGGAGTCGACCCAGGATGGCCAAGTTGACCTAGAACCACCCTAGGCCTAAAGTGGGCAATGTGCCCTAACTAAGGGCATAGTTCCCCTAGTAAGCTCAACCAACACTACCAGGGTCTTTCTAGACCCAAAGTGGGGTCAATGGGTCACTAAGGACCCATGGAGGGCAGTCAAAGTGGTTAAGTTGACCAAAGTCAACTCTAACCCTAAATGGGTCAAGCTGACCTACATAGGGTCAACTGACCTTTCCTTAGCCAAGTGGATCTCACTCATGTCTTCCTAACCCTAGAGGGAGGTCAATGGGTCACCTGGGACCCAGTGTGGTCAACTCTAGAGCTAAGTTGACCCAAGTCAACCTTAGCCCTAAAAAGGTCAAAGTGCCCTAACTAAGGGTCAAGTGACCCCCAAGATGTCCAACCAACCCAACCCAAGTATTTATAGACTTTAGGGGAGGCCCATGGGTCACCAAGGACCCATTGAGGTCAACACTAGTGGCTAATTTGACCAAAGTCAACTAGTGGGTAAAAGTGGTCAAACTAGCCTAAACGGCTAACTCAAGCCCAATCCAAGTGGGATAGGCCTAGACAAGTATGACCCATTAGTCTAGGAGGTGGAGAGGCATATTTTGGGCCCACCGAATTCATAGATTGGTGACTAGGAGAGAGAACTAGGAAGTTACCCAAATTTGGAGGAGAGAGAGTGTAGAGCTTAATTGCCATCATGGCCATGAAGGCTCCATAACCCCTCCTTTTGATGTGGCTTTAACTCCTTGGAGGCAGCAGAGGAGTTTTCAGGAGGTGGCCGGCCAGTGGGGAGGCTCAGCCCATCAATTTGGGTGAAACCGAAAAAACTAGGTTAATGGCCATTAATGGTGTCTTGAAGAATTTGGGAGTTACAAGCCACCTCTCCCCAATTTCTACATTAAAAACCTTCACCAGGGCATGGGGAAGATTTTCTCCCGATCACATTTCAGTTTTAGAGGAGTTGGTGTGGAGGTTGCAGAGGAGCCAAAGCTTGGTGGTCGAAAATGGCAAGGAGGCACAACACCAGCTCTCAGGCCGCAATTCAGGTCCTCCGCTTCTCCTTCTTCCATGGGTAGATCTTAGGAAACATTAGGAATGGGAATCGGGCTCAGTTGAGCATGATCGAAGTTTGAAATTCCCTAGTTTTTTCACGTTTTTCACCTTGTCGGGATCGCCGGAAATGGCCCCTCTGGCGGCTGCGCCGCCGCTTGGCGATAGCCACCACCTCAACGGAGGTGGTGGTGGTGGTGGCCGGATGGCCGGCGGTGGCTGTTTGGAGTTGCTCTAGGTGGGCTGGATCGTGGCCGTCGGCTGGAGGAGGAAGTTGATCCAGCCACCCTTGGATCTTGCTTTAAGATTGGTGCTGGGTTGAATTAAACTATAGGTTATTTATTTCTGATTATTTCAATTCTGTCACGCAATTTCTATTTAATATTTTTAATTTTTGAAAATACCTAGAGGCTAAGTCAGAGAAAATGGTCAACGTATCATTTGTATCACTATGGGTCCACTTTAATTAAAAATTGGTTTGAACCAATTTGGGTGCCTGGTTTCACCAGGGCACTCATTTTGGTGGGATCTATACCTAGAGCTAGGCAGAGATTAAAATGGGTACCCACACTTTATCTCTTGTCCAAATAACTTGAAATTTGGACAGCAAGTCACCCTAGTCTATACCTAGGTCCTGCCCAAAAATGGGATTTTTGGGGATGGTTTACTATTATTTTTGAAATTATTTAATTACTTTAGGGTAAATTAATTAAGTGACCAAATGACCTCGAAACTCTCCCAAATTTTGGTGAGTGGTCCTTGGGTCATCATAAGGCTCTGGGTAAAATTTCATCTAATTTGGAGATGATTTGGGTTGAATTCTTGCAAACCATAGTCTTGCCATAATAAGGGTATTTAGGTCAAAAGTGCACTTGTGGGTTTAGGTGGCCAAACCACATCAACAGAGGTTGTAATTTGGGCCACTGACTTCAAAGGATTTTTTAACACCCCTCCATGGAGGATGTGGTGGATTGGAATAGATTTGCCCTAGGTCCTAAGACCCAACCCTAAGGAGGGGTTTTGTTGTCTTGTGAAGGGCATGTGGTCAAAAGATCTTGAAATGAATTGTAATTTAGTAGGGAGGGTACTAGGGTAGCTAAAGCCCTCTGGTGAAAATCTTGGATGAATTGGAGATAGGTAGGCCCCTCAAAACCCTAACCCTAGTTTAGGGCACAAACATTATAGTGCTAGAGTAGGTTATTAAAACTCATTGAACAGTGATGAAACTTGGCTAGTGTGGTCTTAGGATTAGAATGAATCTTTGGAAATTTAATTGGGAATTTTGGAACATTAATCTTAGTACTTTCTTTGTAAAGCATGAGTTAGCCCTACTTAATTATCTGGATATTGTGATCTCACTATCCATTTGAAAGTCATGAAAATTAGGCAAAAGAAGTTTTAGACACTATGCTCTTATATGAATTTTATTAGAATTTTTAAATACATATTTACAGTACCTACTTCATAAGCTCATAAATTTGGAAACTTGTAAAATAATTCTTTCAGGGCATATTTCTTGTTGGAAAATTATAAAATTTGGCCTAGAATGTTTATTGATCATTATATACTTGTTTGCATTTTCTCAGAATTTTTGGAAGTATTTTTGCTGTACTTGCCTCTTAAAAATGTTTAATATAAGTTATATTTAAAATTACAATTAGAGGCCTAAACCTTGCTGAAAAATTGGGCGACTTTGGATTCTATGTTAAGTAGTCTCATTTTATTTATCATAAATATTGTGGAGCATTTGCATGTCTGAAATTGGTACTCCATATTCAAACTTGGGTTTTTGGATTACTAGAATAATTAAATAAATTGTCAGATAAATTAGGAAAATTATGAATTTCTAGTTTTAGGCTAAAAATGTCATGACAGCCCTCCAATAATTATTATAGAGATACTGGATGAATATTTTGAGTACCTCCCATTTTATACATCATATAGCTTAGGATGGTCTGCGTTTAGTAAAACTGCAGATATTATGTTGGAATATGAATTTGGGCACATGGGTTGGGGTTAGTAGTTTGCTGGTTTGGATAAATAAAAATGAGTTCATTATTGGAAGTTAGGCTGAGTAGGGTGTTGGATTGGCTAGTGTTAGGTGGTGCTCGGGGTCGACGAAACATCGTCTTCCCCGTAGGAGAGGAAGTGTCAAATACACTAGGGTCAGATCCAGTATAACATTTAAGGGTTTGGGAGTTGGGTAGCAACCAATAATAATAAGTGCCTTGCAAAAGGAAACGATGAGCTTCAGCTTCCATCATAGTTCCTAGTGCTCTCGAGAGCCCTCCACAGGGAATACCTTGGGCAGTCCTGGGCTAACCTAACCAATAGGAATAATAAACTGAACTGCAAAAGTAACTAGTAAAACTAGGGTTTCACTTTAATTCACCTCGATGTCTCGAGGTGTTAGGTTGGGTCACTGAGGCAGTAGGCTCAGTGGACTTGGTGATGGGCAGGTCGGCCCGACGAGCTTTGGCTCGGTTGTTGTTTGTGATGGGCAGGTTGGCCCGACGAGCTTTGGCTCGGTTGTTATTTGTGATGGACGGGTTAGTCCGCGGAGCTTTAGCTCGGTAGTGATACATCAAGATTGAATGTGCATAAAGTATAAGGTGGTGGGTCTTCGGTATTGGAGGGTCGATGCACCGACGCCAATGTATTGGCTCGGCAAGTGTGGTTTAGCACTTGGCCAAATGAAGTCCGGTGCGCCAGCCGGCAAGAGTACGTAGGAGCTCCGCTTAGTGCACCAACATTGAGGCGTATGATAGGTCTGACTGGTAGTGCAATTACCGGTTTAGAGGTTGGCGAGGCCCAACCCACCGTTTCCGTTTGCCACTACAGAGGTATCCTGGGATGTTCGGCTCCAAAAAGGGGGAACTAAAGGTCTGTGTACACAGAGTCGAGTGGGTGAGTTGCACTTGCATGTTCACATCATGGCATAATTATATCTCATAGCATAACCATTGCATATAACCCGACACCTATTATAAGTGGTATGGGACGCTTTATACAATATGCCCTGTAAAACGACCCCATGGTTTATAAGTTCGCGCGAGCGTGCTTATAAGTTAAGGTTTTACCCAGTAAATTTATGTGTATGCTTGTTAGAAAATCGACACCCTATCACATAAATTAGTATGAGACTTTTTATACGATAGGAGCTCTGCAAAAGATCCCTTGGTTTATGTGTTTTCATATAAGTTAAGGTTACTCTTCTTGTTCAGTCTTTCTTACCTTCATTTTGTCTTATATACTATAGAACTGCTAGATTAGTTTCGCCGCCACCTACTTATATTTGTTATTCTCCAATTTCATGTCCTCTCCTTTCCTTCTCCCCGCTCGGTGCCTAGGAGCCATGGGGGAAGGGGCGAGGGATGATAGGACTTAGTCTTTTAGACTAACGATTTTCGAACCACATCACTTTAGGGGACCGTGGAGCCCAGCATGGAGGAGCAGCCCAGGAGGTAGGCATGCTTGCAGATGGGGAGGTCTAGTACCAAAGTTCAGACAGCAGGGACTGTGAGTCCTTATCCCTAGTAGTTATATTTGTTTTGCTTCCGTGATGAGAGATATGTAGTGAGGATATGATGTACTGGGCATGAGCCCAAGATTCAGTACTTTTATTATTATTTCTGTGGACACTACCTTCGTGGAGATTATTTACTATATGTGATTTATGTGGACTTGCCTTTTATTTCTTTGCTACAGTTGTGATCGATTTGGCCGGCAGGATCGGCATTTTGTAGTGATGACCTTCTCGGGCGTGAAGGTGTCACCGCAAAGCGGCAGTTCTGGGCCTAAGACCCCGATGTTTCAAAAAGGGGGGGGGGGGTCTTACAAGTGGTATCAGAGTAGACCTCGATCGAAACGTAGCAGTCCACAACCCCTGGGTCACCCCCGCACGAGTTTAGTTTGGGGACAAACTATGCAGCAGAAGCAGTGGTGTGCCCATATGGGGGAATCACACGTAAATTGTCTACTTTTAATTAGAGTTGAACGATTACTTATAAATGGCTTTTGTTACGCAGCCCCCAGTACATCCCACACCACAGGGCGGAGTCTAGTAGACTCCAAATGTTGCACGACCTCCCCTGATCCCCACTCCGTTCCTACAGTCAGAGATGGGGCATACTCTGACAGCTATTTTGGAGGCTTTCAGGGCTCAACAGGTTCCAGTTCTGCAGCCAAACCCAGGGGCCAATTGGTTGAGTATTTTTTGAGGACTTTCTCCCCCATCCTACTTGGGGACAGAGTCGGCCATTCAGATGGAGGAGTGGCTGGACATCATGTATGAGATGCTAACTGGGATACGGTGCCCGTGGCAGGAGAGCGTGCCTTTGGTTGTATCTTGCTTGGAGTCCCATGCTAAGAGATGGTGGAAGATATCGCTGGACATGACGTTTGTTGACAGAGAAGTTGCAGAGATTGCTTGGGAGAGTTCAGGGCCGCACTGTTGGAGCATTTTGATTCGCAGTCGTCCAGAGATGAGCTGGAAGACAGATTACTACAGTTGATACAGGGTAGCAAGACAGTGGTAGAGTACCATCCGGAGTTCAATCATCTAGCTCGGTTTGCAGATTCTTATCAGTTGGATGAGGCAGGATACACTAAGAGGTTCTATTAGGGCCTGTGAGAGGATCTGAGGGAGGCTCTGCTGATCGTGTCCGATGGGCGTATTCCTCGGATATTGGAGATGACGAAGAGTATCGAGGCAGATTGACACACTACCCAAGGCCGGAAGCGGCCAACTGAGGATCAGGGTCGGGGAGCCATAAATGATCAGCGATAGGGCCGCATCACAAATGGGAGAAAAGCAGAAGACCAGCCTTGTCAGGAGGTAAGACAGGAGCAGAGGGAACCAATAGTGGTGGCCCCTCAGCCTCTCCAGATGCGGGATGTGCAAAGACCCGGGGGTATGGCATATCCCCTGCCAGAATGCTTCAACTATCATCAGGTGGGGCATATTCGGAGGAACTGCCCCATGAGGGGGGCACAACCTCCAGCACCACCGGCTGCCCCGCCAGCTCAGTATTTTGGAGGCCGAGGATGTGGATACCAGGGCAGAGACCGCAGACAGGAGAGGGAGCAAGTGTATGCACTTGATCTGACTCAACAATGGAATCCGTAGCAAGTGATCATAGGTAGGCCAGTTAATTTTAAGTTTTCTCTTTCCTAGGTAATTAGAGTTATGGGTATAGGACTGATAAACTAGGAAAGAAAACTATATTTAGATTTCTAAGACTTTAACTACCCCAGGCATAGTCTTCATCAGTGGTAAGCCCGCCTATACACTGTTCGATACGGGTGCTTCGTACTCATTCGTGTCAGAAGCCTTCGTGGAAGGGCTGGAAGGCGTGGAACGATTCACAGGCTTGATGATGAGGATACGACTACCAGACAGATCGGAGCTATTCACCTCCGCCCGCTGCAACATGGAGGCAGAGATCGGCGGGAAGATATTTGAAGCACCAGCAACGATCCTGAAGATGCCAGTCTTTGATTTGATCCTGGGCATGATATGGTTGCACTGGAACCATGCCCAGATTGATTGCCTGTCAAAGAGGATCACTGTGAGGCATGGGGATTCCTACATCATCATCGAAGATATTAGACCTATTCCCCCTCTCTTGCTGTCATCCGTGCAGGCCGTCAAGGCCCACTTCCATGGGGAGGAAGTCTATGAAGTGTTGTTTGAAATGGCTGAGGCCAAGGTTTGCATCTCGGATATCCCGGTGGTGCGAGATTTTGCTGACGAATTCCTAGAGAAGCTGTCAGGCCTACCTCCACACCGGGAGCAGGATTTTCGGATATAGCTGGTGCCAGGGGCTAAGCCGGCATCTAGAGCCCCTTACTGGATGGACCCGAAGGAGATGACAGAGTTTCGAAGCCAGCTCAAGGAACTAGTGGAAGCCGGATTTGTCCGGCCAAGCTATTCACCTTGGGGAGCCCCGGTGTTGTTCGTCAAGAAAAAGGATGGGACACTTAGATTGTGCATCGACTACCGAGAACTGAACCGACTGACAGTCCGGAATACCTATCCATTACCAAAGATAGAGGAGCTGTTCGATCAACTGGAGGGGGCGCATCTCTTTTCAAAATTGGATTTGAGGTCAGGCTACTACCAGCTGCGGATCCAAGAGGAGGACTTTCCGAAGACTGCCTTTGTAACGCCCCAAAACTCAAAGGAGCGAAGGGGGACGTTTTGGGCCAGTTTTGGTTTCTGGCTGAAGGCACACGGCCTGGGACACGGGCGTGTCCCAGGGCGTGTCAAGCGTGTGCCGACACTTAGCCGCGAAGTCGTCGAGATTTTCTCGACGATTCGCTGAGAATGGGCACACGGCCTGCGACACGGGCGTGTCGCAGGGCGTGTCGACCCGTGTCGACACTTATCCGCGAAATCGTCGAGATATACTCGACGATTCGTCGAGAATGGGCACACGGCTTGCGATACGGGCGTGTCGCAGGGCGTGTCGACCCGTGTCGACGATCGTCCCGGGGAGTCGTCGAGATTCGCGCGACGATCGTCGAGACAAGGCACACGGCCTAGGACACGGGGGTGTCCAAGGCCGTGTCATCGAGTCGTCGATCTTCACGCGACGAAATGTCGAGTTCGTGTACACGGCCTGGGGTCCAGGCGTGTCAAAGTGACACGGGCAAGGACACAGGCGTGTCCTAGAACCCGTGCAGTGCTCGGGTTGAAAATGGGGAAAAATCATGGGGTACACGGCCGGCTTCACGGCCGTGTCAGCTGGAACACGGGCGTGTCAGCTCGAACATGGGCGTGTTCGATACCCGTGTGAGGTTCCAGGCGAATCGATTTTGACGGCGAATGCGGCACACGGCCCTGGATACGGGCGTGTGCCAGGCCGTGTTCGGTCCAGATTGGGCATTTCAGCCCCGGATCAAAGCCGTTCGTTTCCTTAGGTTGAGATCCAACGGCTGGGGGTTGTTCCTGAAGGGATATACACGGGGTTTGACTTAGAAATCCATCACTTTTCATACCTTATCATCTCTCCAAGTCCTTAGAGAAAGAGGATAGCCAAGGGTGGAAGAAGAGCTAGATCTCGCCATTGGAGGAGCTTCGGAGCTCCGAATCGCGAGCCGACTCCGGATCCACGGAGGCAACGCTAGTGCGGTGGTTTTCATCCGATTACTTTTCAATGGCGCCAAAGAGGAACTCAAGGGTAACGATCCTCATCTTGAGCATGAGTAGCTCTCTTTCTTTGCATAGGAAGCCCGCTCTCGCGAGTTTGTGGCGAGTTGGAGGCGTTCCTTCGGGTAGATATGTGAATTCCCCGTTGTTTAGAGTCCGTAAGCGAGAACGGACATAGGCACGATGTGTGAAGCCTACCCGGACATGTTGGTCTGGATCGGTGATGTTGCATTGCATAAATGCCGGAGAAGACTCCGCGCTATTGGTTGTTTTTCGGGTTTTCTACGCGGTAGATTGCAGCAGGGAGTCTTGGGGACTAACCCAAAGGTGCACCCAGAAAACTGGGCGGATACGAGATCTTGCCAACTTGGAGGCCTGAGAGCCAACTTGAACATAACCGAGTTATGTGAAATTGTGTGACGAAAATGGGACTCGGGAGAAGTTTGACCTGCGCAAATGGCTTAAATTGACGTTGCGACGTGAGCACGGGTTAGATGGAACCGTACCCATATCTATGTCGTTCTGGTTAAAGAGACCTAAGGTTACGTGGCACTTGCCGTTGGCATAGATGGGAGTCTTCGGCGGTCAATGGCTTAAATTGACGTGACCCATGCCGGGAAGACAAATTGCTCATTTGTTTGGCCGTCAAAGTGGCGGTGGTGGGTCCGGAATGTCCATGGCTTAAACTGACGTGACATCGACCAGTTCACCGAGAATGTGCCCTGAGTGCACGGGGTGTGTGGCCTTGTGAGCCTACGCCTGTGATGATATGAATACTCTTATATTGCTCGCTTGTGCTAATAAAACTGCAGGGAAGGAGCATTACCGCCCCGAGTTGGGGGCGGGATCGTTATAATTTGGTCAGCATTGCTGACCGTTGCCTTTTTGTTTGCCACCGTGCGGTGGTTGTGTTGCTTGCAGGTGCTGCTGGACCATGCAGTCAATAGCGGGCAAAAGCCCAAGTGCGAAGCCGGCCCTTGAAGGCCTATTTGGAAGTGTTTACTGTTTTTTTTATTCATGTATGACCAGCCTGCGTGCCGTGGTTTGTAAATCATGTAATATCAAGTGAAACATTTTGTAAGGCCTTAAGGCTAACGGTTGTATTTGTATTACATTCCTATTTTGGTTTAGTGGACATTCAGGTTTTAGTGCTTGGTTCTTTAATGCAACTTTTATAAACTGCTTCCGCTAGAATGCTCTGTGTAGGACGTGTGATTGGTTGGATGGTTTCCATAAGTAACCACCCGGTCTGTCTGTGGTTTATGGCGTCGGGCCCCGGCCGGACCTACTGCTATATGCTATGCGACGGATAGGGGGTGTTACAATTTGGTATCAGACTACTGGTTTTGGTCGGGCTTAAAGTGCCTTCGTGGGCAAATTCTTTTTAAGGGGTGGTGAGCACATTGTGTGCGTCATCGTAATAACAGTAAAAAGAACCCATGAATGTCCACTTAGGAATGAAAATACTCGTGTTTGAGGAACCTGCGTGTTCCTATAATTGCTGTTTGCAATTTATTTTGTCGCTTAACGGTGTTTTGTACCACTATAGGTGACCAGAAGTGGTGTTGGGCCGTCAGAACGCCGAGTTTCTGAGGCTAGTAGTGCACTGGAAGTTGCTCCCACAACACCTCTGTCGGCTGAGAATATACGATTGGTGGCTGAAGCGGTGTTGGCCGTGATAAATGCGCAGCCTGGAAGGCAAGCGCAGCAGCCCGCTCCTGTGTTGGAGCAAGTACCTCTTCAAGAGGCTGAGCCGAGGAGAGTGGAGCAAGTGGTTGTGGAACCAATTGTGCCAAGGAGGGCAACTGATAGGCAGCTAAAGCATGTAATTAGCTTTAACCCTCCGTTATTCTCGGGGTTGGGAACCCCATCTCAGGCTGAAGACTGGCTCTCTAGGGTGAAGAGAGTCATGACAGCGACGGAGACGGAGGAGTGGCAAATGACCACCATCGCTACGTTCCTTTTGGACGGTGAAGCGAGGATGTGGTGGGAAGGATTGGAGTTGCATCATTTGAGAGGTAGAAAACTGATAGACGTTCCAATGGAAGAGTTCTCGGGATTGTTCTTAGCAAGATACCTCCCTTCTACTCAGAGGATTTCAATGGAGAATGAGTTCCTGAAGTTGGTGCAGGGTGAGAGGAGCGTGGATGAATATCTCCACGAGTTTACGCGTTTGAGTCGTTATGCTAGCTCCACCATCATGGATGAGGAGCGCAAGACTAATCGCTTCTATGAAGGCCTGAGGGATGAGTTGAGATTATTACTTTCAGGGCCAATGACGTAGGGTTTCTTAACCTTGGTCAATACTGCCCGGTCCTTGGAGAAGGACATGAAGAGCGTGCAAGCGAAGAAAAGCTTGAGTGAAAAGAAATCTGAGTTCAGAGTGCCGACTACTTCAAAGTCTGGCTATCAGAGGTCTTTCAAGAAGCATAGGACTTCGGGTCCAGCTCCTTCTGGCGCTTCTGGGGCGACTACGGGTCGGACCCCGGGTGCGTGCTTTACATGTGGAAAGATGGGGCATTTCACCCGTGATTGTTGGAGCGGACGTCCTAAGTCCGAGAGGAGGCCGGGAGCTACTTATGAAGATAAGGGAAAGGCGGTGGAGTCGACCACATCCCATTATGCTCCGGCCCAACCAAGGGTCTACAATCTTGGCCAACAGGAGGCCATTAAACAAGCTGATGTGGTGACAGGTACGGTTTAATTTATAGCAAGTCAATTTCTTTAAATACTTGTTATGCACATGTTACCTTACCACTACTTGTTTAGGATTTGTATTGATTTGTGAAAATCCGGCACGAGCACTCTTCGATACGGGAGCTTCACACTCCTTCTTGTCCGAAGGATTTATATCACGCATCGGAGTCCCTTCTTCGATGGCGAAAGATAAGTTGGATGTGTTGTTGCCCAATGGGTGTTCGATGCGAGCGGATAGGATTTGCGATGTTAAGGTTCGTATTGGGGAGCAGGAGTTCGACCTGCGGGCGTCTTTACTTCCGTTAGTGGAGTTCGACATCATATTTGGCATGGACTGGCTCTTGGAGCAGCATGCCCATATAGATTGCGGTAGCAAGGAAGTCAAGCTGGGAGCAAGTCGTGAAATGACTTTTACGGGCTTAAAGGGGTCGAGCAAGACGTTGATGTCTGCTCTTCAGGTGGTGAAGACGGTTCGTGCCGGAGCAGAACTGTTCTTTACACTAGTGGAGGTTGCAAAGCCGAAGCCCGCTTTGGATTGTATTTCAGTGGTATCGGAATACCCTGATGTGTTCCCCGCAGAACTTCCTGGAGCCCCGCCTCAGCGGGAGATAGATTTTACGATCGAGCTAGTGCCAGGTGCAAAGCCTGTGTCACGATCTCCGTATCGGCTAGCACCTAAGGAAATGGCGGAGCTGAAAGTTCAACTGCAAGAGTTGTTGGAGCAAGGGTATGTGCGCCCGAGTTCTTCGCCTTGGAGCGCACCGGTCCTCTTTGTTAAGAAGAAGGACGGAAGCTTGAGGTTATGTATTGATTATCGGGAGCTAAACAAGCTGACTGAGAAGAACAAGTACCCGATCCCTAGGATTGATGATCTCTTTGATCAGTTAGTCGGGTCGACGGTGTACTCGAAGTTAGATCTCAAGTCTGGGTACTATCAACTGCGGATAAGGGAGAGTGACATCCCGAAGACAGCGTTTAGTACGAGATACGGGCATTATGAGTTTACGGTCATGCCGTTTGGGCTGACTAATGCGCCGTCAGTATTCATGGATTTGATGAACAGGACGTTCAGGGAGTACTTGGACCATTTCGTGATCGTCTTCATCGACGATATTTTGGTGTAGTCGCAAAGTGAGGAAGATCACTTCAAGCATCTTCATTTGGTGTTGGAGGCGCTAAGGAGAAATCAGTTGTATGCCAAGTTCTCGAAGTGCGAGTTTTGGCTATCCTCAGTGACGTTCCTCGGTCATATAGTGAGTGGAGAGGGTATTGCTGTGGATCCGGCGAAGATTGTTGCGATACGGGAGTGACCTGAGCTTGCTACGGTAGCAGAAGTCCGGAGCTTTTTGGGGCTTACCGGCTATTATAGGCGCTTCGTAGAGAACTTCTCGCGGATAGCGTTGCCTCTCACTACTTTGACGAGGAAGGAGCATAAGTTCGTTTGGACGCCGGAGTGCGCGCGAGCTTTTGAGGAGTTGAAGTGTCGGTTGACCACGGCGCCGGTGCTGAGTTCGCCGGTTGGGACCGAAGGCTATGAGATATATAGCGATGCTTTAGGCAGCGGTTTGGGTTGCGTGCTACTGCAGCACGGAAGCGTGATAGCTTATGGCTCGAGACAGCTAAAAGTGCATGAGAGGAATTATCCGGTCCATGACTTGGAGTTAGCGGCCGTGATTTTTGCCTTGAAGCTGTGGAGACACTATTTGTACGGTGTGAAGATTGATATCTACACCGATCATAAGAGCCTGAAATATTTGATATATCAGAAAGATCTGAATATGCGGCAGCGTAGATGGATGGAGTTCTTGGGGGACTACACATTCAAGATCCACTACGTGCCTGGCAAAGGGAATGCGGTTGTGGACGCGTTGAGTCGCCGAGCCCCAGCTCAAGCCAATTGGCTATCGGGGCATGATGAGCGGTTGGTGCGGGAGTTGGAGGCGTTGGAGATTGTTTGTGTGGACAGACAAGCAAGTGCTGAAGCAGTTCTGAATTGGACTGAAGTCCAATATGACCTGGCTGATCGGATTTGGCAGGCTTTGGATATGGATGCTCATATGAAGCAGTTCATGATAGAGGCTCTGGATGGGTCAAATTCCCAATTCGTCGTGGAGGACGGATTGCTGTGGAAAGACGGTCGTCTGTGCATCCCTTGTGTGGGCAATTTACGGGTGGAGTTGTTATACGAGGCACACCATACCAAGTACTCGATTCACCCGGGGAGCACGAAGATGTACCGCGACGTCAAGAAGCTATTTTGGTGGCCGGGTTTAAAGAAGGATGTGGCGCTATACGTAGCGAAGTGCCAAACCTGCGCCTTGGTAAAGGCGGAGTGCCAAAAGCCGGGAGGATTTCTTAAGTCCTTGCCTATTCCGGAGTGGAAATTCGACGACATCTCTATGGACTTTGTGCACGGTTTGCCAAGGTCGCAAAAGGGGAACGACGCCATTTGGGTGGTTGTTGATCGATTAACGAAGGTGTCGCATTTTATTCCGCATAGGAAGGATGATCCGGTGGAGAAGCTGGCAAAGCTTTATGTGGATAACATAGTACGGCTTCATGGTGTGCCCCGCAGCATCGTGAGTGACCGAGATGGGCGGTTCACGTCCAACGATTGGAGGCTAGTGCAACAAATGTTGGGAACTAAGTTGAAGTTCAGCACAGCCTTCCATCCGCAAACGGATGGGCAGACCGAGAGGGTCAATAAAACCATGGAAGACATGCTCCGCATGTGTGTCTTGGATTTCGGAAAGCAATGGGAAGACCACCTTTATTTGGTGGAGTTCGCGTACAACAACAGCTACCAAGCGAGTATTCAGATGGCGCCTTTCGAGGCCCTATATGGTAGAAGATGTCGCACGCTGTTGTCTTGGTTAGAAACGGGTGAGTCAAAGTTGTATAAGCGATCGGAAGTGGATGATGCTACTTCTTTGGTGAGAACCTTTAGGGAGAGGTTGCTTATCGCTCAGGACCGACAAGCAAAGTACTATAATGCCAAGCACAGGAACGTGGAGTTCGCTGTAGGCGATTATGTATACTTAAAGATCAAGCCGTTCAAGGGTGTCTCGCGAGTGCGGCGATTGAAAAAGCTAAACCCGAGGTACCTTGGACCGTTTGAGGTTCTGGAGCGAGTTGGTGAAGCGGCCTATAGGTTGAAGCTTTCAGTGGAGCTTAGTGGTTTACACGATGTATTCCACATTTCGGTGCTTCGGAAGGCGGTGCAAGAGCCTACGCAAGTGATCGCGGTTGATCAAGTGCCGGTGGAAAGTGGGCTAACGACAAAAGTCAAGCCCGTACGGATTGAGGACTCGGAGGTCAAGCGGCTACACAATAAAGAGATCAGGATGGTCAAGGTCCGGTGGGACAATTGCGGTCGTGAGGAGCTCTCTTGGGAGCGAGAGCAGACTATGCTTGACGAGTATCCGGAGTTGTTCCGCTCAGGTACAAATTTTAGTTTTGTACATGTCTTTCCTTTATATAATTTCGTGGACGAAATTCTTTTAAGAGGGGGAGAGTTGTAACGCCCCGAAACTCAAAGGAGCGAAGGGGGACGTTTTGGGCCAGTTTTGGTTTCTGGCTGAAGGCACACGGCCTGGGACACGGGCGTGTCCCAGGGCGTGTCAAGCGTGTGCCGACACTTAGCCGCGAAGTCGTCGAGATTTTCTCGACGATTCGCTGAGAATGGGCACACGGCCTGCGACACGGGCGTGTCGCAGGGCGTGTCGACCCGTGTCGACACTTAGCCGTGAAATCATCGAGATATACTCGACAATTCGTCGAGAATGGGCACACGGCCTACGACACGGGCGTGTCGCAGGGCGTGTCGACCCGTGTCGACGATCATCCCAGGGAGTCGTCGAGATTCGCGCGACGATCGTCGAGACAAGGCACACGGCCTAGGACACGGGCGTGTCCAAGGCCGTGTCATCGAGTCGTCGATCTTCACGCGACGAAATGTCGAGTCCGTGTACACGGCCTGGGGTCCAGGCGTGTCAAAGTGACACGGGCAAGGACACGGGCGTGTCCTAGAACCCGTGCAGTGCTCGGGTTGAAAATGGGGAAAAATCATGGGGTACACGACCGGCTTCACGGCCGTGTCAGCTGGAACACAGGCGTGTCAGCTCGAACACGGGCGTGTTCGATACCCGTGTGAGGTTCCAGGCGAATCGATTTTGACGGCGAATGCGGCACACGGCCCTGGACACGGGCGTGTGCCATGCCGTGTTCGGTCCAGATTGTGCATTTCAGCCCCGGATCAAAGCCGTTCGTTTCCTTAGGTTGAGATCCAACGGCTGGGGGTTGTTCCTGAAGGGATATACCCGGGTTTTGACTTAGAAATCCATCACTTTTCATACCTTATCATCTCTCCAAGTCCTTAGAGAAAGAGGAGAGCCAAGGGTGGAAGAAGAGCTAGATCCCGCCATTGGAGGAGCTTCGGAGCTCCGAATCGCGAGCCGACTCCGGATCCACGGAGGCAACGCTAGTGCGGTGGTTTTCATCCGATTACTTTTCAATGGCGCCAAAGAGGAACTCAAGGGTAACGATCCTCATCTTGAGCATGAGTAGCTCTCTTTCTTTGCATAGGAAGCCCGCTCTCGCGAGTTTGCGGTGAGTTGGAGGCGTTCCTTCGGGTAGATATGTGAAGTCCCCGTTGTTTAGAGTCCGTAAGCGAGAACGGACATAGACACGATGTGTGAAGCCTACCCGGACATGTTGGTCTGGATCGGTGATGTTGCATTGCATAAATGCCGGAGAAGACTCCGCGCTATTGGTTGTTTTTCGGGTTTTCTACGCGGTAGATTGCAGCAGGGAGCCTTGGGGACTAACACAAAGGTGCACCCGGAAAACTGGGCGGATACGAGATCTTGCCAACTTGGATGCCTGAGAGCCAACTTGAACATAACCGAGTTATGTGAAATTGTGTGACGAAAATGGGACTCGGGAGAAGTTTGACCTGCGCAAATGGCTTAAATTGACGTTGCGACGTGAGCACGGGTTAGATGGAACCGTACCCATATCTATGTCGTTCTGGTTAAAGAGACCTAAGGTTACGTGGCACTTGCCGTTGGCATAGATGAGAGTCTTCGGCGGTCAATGGCTTAAATTGACGTGACCCATGCCGGGAAGACAAATTGCTCATTTGTTTGGCCGTCAAAGTGGCGGTGGTGGGTCCGGAATGTCCATGGCTTAAACTGACGTGACATCGACCGGTTCACCGAGAATGTGCCCTGAGTGCACGGGGTGTGTGGCCTTGTGAGCCTACGCCTGTGATGATATGAATACTCTTATATTGCTCGCTTGTGCTAATAAAACTGCAGGGAAAGAGCATTACCGCCCCGAGTTGGGGGCGGGATCGTTATAATTTGGTCAGCATTGCTGACCGTTGCCTTTTTATTTGCCACCGTGCGGTGGTTGTGTTGCTTGCAGGTGCTGCTGGACCATGCGGTCAATAGCGGGCAAAAGCCCAAGTGCGAAGCTGGCTCTTGAAGGCCTATTTGGAAGTGTTTACTGTTTTTTTTATTCATGTATGACCGACCTGCGTGCCGTGGTTTGTAAATCATGTAATATCAAGTGAAACATTTTGTAAGGCCTTAAGGCTAACAATTGTATTTGTATTACATTCCTATTTTGGTTTAGTGGACATTCAGGTTTTAGTGCTGGGTTCTTTAATGCAACTTTTATAAACTGCTTTCGCTAGAATGCTCTGTGTAGGACGTGTGATTGGTTGGATGGTTTCAATAAGTAACCACCCGGTCTGTCTGTGGCATACGGCGTCGGGCCCCAGCCGGACCTACTGCTTTATGCTATGTGACGGATAGGGGGTGTTACAGCCTTCAGTAGCAGATATGGGTTGTTTGAGTTTACCGTGATGCCCTTCGGGCTCACGAATGCACCGTCGGCGTTCATGAGCCTCATGAACCAGGTTTTCGAGGCATATCTGGATGTGTTCGTCATTGTGTTTATTGACGACATCCTCATCTACTCGAGGACAGAGGAGGAGCACACACGACATCTGACGCTGACCCTAGAGAGACTACGGGAGCATCAGCTTTATGTGAAGTTCAGCAAATGCTAGTTCTGGTTGAGGGAGGTGGCTTTCTTAAGCAATATCATCAGTGTTGCTGGCCTGGCAGTGGACCCGGCTAAGATCCAGGTAGTTAGGGATTGGCCACAGCTGAAGTCAGCCACAGACGTGCGAAGTTTTATAGGACTTGTCGGTTACTACCGGAAGTTTGTGGAGGGATTTTCTCTCATTGCCCTTCCACTCACATCCCTGACGAGGAAAGATGTGCCCTTTGTCTGGACCCTGCAGTGCGAGGTTGCTTTCCAAGAGCTGAAGGATCGACTCATCTCAGCTCCTATACTTGCTCTTCCTTCGGGGAAAGAAGGATTCCAGGTCTACACCGATGCTTCCTACCAGGGCATGGGTGCAGTGCTGATGCAAAATGGTCATGTGATAGCGTACGTTTCACGGCAGCTGAAGAAGCATAAGCAGAACTACCCTGTTCATGACTTAGAGATGAGAGCAGTCGTATTTGCTCTGAAAGTCTGGCAGCACTATCTGTATGGTGTCCACTGCGACATATACTCCGACCACAAAAATTTGAGGTATGTGGACATGCAGAAGGAGCTGAATATAAGGCAGAGATGGTGGGTGGAGTTCCTAGTAGATTACCAGTACGAGATGCACTACCACCCAGGGAAGGCGAATGTGGTGGCAGATGCGCTTAGCCGGAAGGCCACAAACTCTAGAGCAGGACCACAGTTGATGGCCTTGGAGTTGATCCAGATGTTAGAAAAGATGCAGATATCCTTGGTGTCCGAGGATCACCCAGAGCTGTACCGGGAGTACCTATCATCGTTGGTTGCCACAGATGACATACGAGACCGAGTCAGAGATGAGCAGAGGCAGGATGCCAAGCTAGAACCGATATTCCGGGCCTTAGACGCAGGAACTGCTGGAGATTACACACAGAGGGATGGCCTAGTGTGCTACAGAGGACGGGTTTACATACCAGAGGGAGGCCAGGTCCGGGAAGATATCATGAAAGAGGCTCACTGCAGTCGGTATTCAGTACACCTGAAAGAAATTGTACCTAATCACCTAGAGGGGGGGGGGGGTGAATAGGTGCCTTAATCTTTTTAAACCTTTTTAGGCAGATTGCAGATTATATCACAGATTTATAACCAATTCTACACAGCAGTCAATCAGCAATCACAGCAATCAAACAATCACACAGTGAACACACAAATTTATAGTGGTTCCCCAAGGTTTGGGTACATCCACTTTCCCCCTTCGCCTATCTAGTAGTGTACTAGATTCAGCCAAACTCCTCCACTATCTCAGATCCTCAGATCTTACACTCAGAACCACGAAACATGTTCCTACAGCTCAGGCCCAAGGCCCTACAACTCAGTCTTCTTCAAAGACCTACACTCAGCTTCTTCACAAAGCCTACACTCAGCCACAACAGGCCTACACTCAGAGAATCAGATCTCCTACACTCAGGCACACAGGCCCTACCACTAAGCCTTTATAATTACATGCTTACAACTCACATCCCTAAGGATCCTACAAGAAATATAAAATACAAAGTGTATATACCTACAACTCTGAATAGAGAGATGAGTTGATAGGTTGTTGATGAGTTCTTGGAAGAACTCTATTGAGATCAACCTCACTTGGCTTTTCTTCAAAGCTTCTTGAATGTAGAATACAATAGGGTTGATCTGCTCTGCAGCTGATCCTTGATCTCTGAAACTTAAGATTCAGAACAAAGTCTGAACCCTTCTTCTCAGCCTGGTTCCAACGGCTGTCTTCTTGGATGGAGCTCTCTCTCTCCAACTACTTAGAACTTTACTTGAAAGTCTTTAATGAATTGCTTTTAAACAACTTGTTATCTGTAGAATGTATAAGCCTTTATATAGACTTTCTTCATGGTGACCGGCTGATCCAGTTTCTAACAGCTTTCTGACAACTCTGACAGGTATAGTAGACCGGCTGGAATGGCAGCTGTCAAGTCATCCAGTCAGTTCTTGAAATAACTGTAACTGCCTGAAAGTGTCGAGACAATCTGTCTTTAAGTGTCGACACGTATAGACCAAGTGTCGACACAAGTAGACTAAGTGTCGACACTAGCCTTCAAGGTGTCGATACAACTCCTTGTGTTGTAGAAATCACTTCTCGACACAGCTTCTTCATCATGTGTCGACACTGATATTGTGTGTCGACACAACTCCTTGTTCTTCAGTTCTTTGTTGAATTATTGTAAGTGTCGACACAACTCCTTTGTGTCGACACATCTTCATGTGTTAAACTTGTTCAGTGTCGACACATCTTCTTGGTCTCTACACATGCCTTCAGTGTTGATACTTACTGATTGTCGACACAGCTCCTTGTGTCGACACATCTTCTTATGTTGAGACTTTTGCTGAGTGTCGACACATCTCCTTTGTGTCGACACTTGTACTTAGAATTTTGTTGAACTTTGCTAAGTGTCGACACAGCTCCTTGTGTCGACAATTTCTTCAAGTGTTGAGTCTTCTGCTGAGTGTCGACACATTCTTTCTTGTGTCGACACTTTCTTCAAGTGTTGAGTCTTCTGCTGAGTGTCGACACATTCTTTATTATGTCGACACTTATACTTAGACTCTGCTGACTTTTGCTGAGTGTCGACATAGCCTCCAAGTGTCGACACTTTCTGATGTAGACACAGTTCCTCAGGGTGTCGACACAACTGCTAAGTGTCGACACAGCTTCACTGGACTTTTCTTCATTGAGTGTCGACACAGCTCCTTGTGTCGACACTTTCTGTCTGGTGTCGACTCTGCATCACTGGTGTCAACACAAGTACTCCAAGTGTCGACACTGCTTGTCTGGGTGTCGACACAAGTCTTCTTAAGTGTCGACACATTTCTTCTGGGTGTCGACACATGGACTTAGAATCTTTTCATCTTTACCTGCAAATACTTAACCTGCACAAGGCAACTCAAAAATACATCAAATACATTTTGATGTATATCATTGAGTAGGGTGAGGCTTCTTCAAATCAGGTACATTTAAACCAATGTACCCAACAATCTCCCCCTATTTGGAGAAGTCATAACCCTTAGTCATATACACCATACAGAATAAAATCATAGCATGATGTAAAGCAGGATTATATAACAGGGCAAACATAAACATATATTAAACAAATATGTATACATAGATATCATCTCAGAACAATTATGCAATAGATTTACAACACATCACATTGTTCTAACAGCTTTGTCATATTCATTTTTCAAAAGTTTACAAAGTATTAAAAATCAAAAGATTACAATTGTAAACTCAAGATGAAATCTATCCTATTTCTGCTCAGCCTCCTTAATTACAATTCCCTTTCCAGACTATATCTTGGCTTGTACAAGGGCTTCAGCATCTTCATTATCAGCAGGCTTTTTCCCTTTCAGCTCCTTCTTCTTTAGCTCTTCAGCTTTAATCTTCTGCCTCTCAAAGTAATGATAAGGCTTGGGAAAGTACTTGCTAGGCTCCTGGATAGTAGGAGGTAGCTTTCCCATCTTTGCCTTCCTTCTATATTGCACTATGGCTTCTTGCCTAGATTCATGCTTTCTCCACTCAAGTTCAGAAAACCACTTATTTCTATCTTGAACATTATCTTTGGCAGCCTTCCATGCAGTTAAGATAATGTTTCTTGAAGTGGGGCTCCACTGTTCAAAATCAGGCCTTTGTTCAGCTTGCTCTCTGAACCTCTTCTTAGACAATCTAGCTTCTTGTTCAGCTTGTTCTTTCAGTATAGCTTCATGTAAAGCCTCAGATACTGGCTGAACCACCTTCTCTATGATGACATTTTGCTGACCCTCAGATACTGGCTGAACCACCTTCTCTATGATGACATTTTGCTGACCCTCAGGTGGGCTGTACATTGAATGTATATCTGCTTGTATCATATCAAAATCTGGTGGAGGATAGATCACCTAAGCTACTTCAGCTTGCTCACCTCCAAGATAGGCAGGATTAATCCCATATTCTGCTACATTATCATCATCACATAAAGGAGGATAACCAAGAGTAGCTCTGATAGAATTAGAAATCCACTTGGCATGATCAGAGCTGGCTTTGACTAACACCCTCTCCCCCTTTATGACTTCTCTTTCCATGTGATCTCTTAGATCATCCTTTTGAAATCTGATTTGTGCATTAAGATAATTGACTCCATCCTTGTAAAAAGGTTTTAACCTTTGGAGTTTTTCTGAGATCAGCTTCTGAGAATCTTGAATAACAGATGTAACAGTAGTGATGCCCTCTTGTAAAGCTTTATCAAACTCTGCCTTAGCAGTAGCAGTAGAAGTAGTCTGTCCAGCAGCTATATTCTTCATCTCTGTGACAATGGCATTGTGTGAAGCAGTCAAATTATCATTCATTCTGAGCTGGTTCTCTAGAACATAACCTTGCTTCAGTACAATGTCATCCACTTGAGCTTTTATTTTCTCTTGATGAGTAGCTAAGTAGACTACTGCATTCCCTCCCTTGTGGAAACAGTCAGTCATCTCCTTCTTATTGAGATTCATTTCAAATCTTATAGACTTTATGTCTTGGGCCAGATCAAACTGCAAAGACTTATGACCCTCATCCATATATGTTTCTATAGCTTTCCTGTGCTCATCAAGCTTAATTTGCATAGCAACCATCAAAGTACTGTAATCTACAGTTGGTGCTGGCTGTAGTGCAGGCTGTGGTGTTATAGTTTGCAGAGCTTTCTTATAAGTCTGGCTCCTCCTCTTGAATACTTGGAATTTTCTTTTCTTTGCTCTTGCAGTCTCCTCATCTTCAGAAGCAAATGTGCTGGCTATTTCTACCCTCTCCCTAGGTAGCTCTTCAACATCCTTGGGTTTCTCAGGCTCTTTCCTTGTAGGTTCTTCTAGCATTTCCACTTGCTCCCCCTCAACTTGAGCATTCTCCCCCTCAGCAGCAGTACTTTCCTTCTCAAAGTCAGCATGGTCCAGATTAAGGAAGAGATCTTCCATTGTAAACTCTTGTTGAGGAAGAGATGGAGATTCTCTTGGCTCATCAGCAACTTGATCAGATACAACTTGAGCTGTAACAGATGTGTCCTCCATGACAACATCTGGGAGTTGACTATCAATCTGAGGTTGCTGATTAACATCAGATAAGTTGTCAATTATAACTTCACTCTCAATAAGGAAATCTAATTGATTGATTTCTGAGATTACCTCAAGGATAGTGTGGGTTGCTTGCTCACTTTCTAGTGGAGTTGGCTCTTCCACTACTAGAGGCTCCCCCTGGATAGAATCATGGTGTATGGGGATAGCTTGAGGTAGCTCCCCCTGCCTTTCTGCATCATCTTGTTGAGCTGGAGACTTCCCAGCATCTCTAGGTTCTTGTTCATCATCTGGTGTAAAGACAACTTGCTCCTCAGAGCTGCTAGATGACTCTTGAGCCACAGAGGCTATCTTCTTCTTCTTTAGGGGTATTACTTTCTCAGGAGTAGGCATCTCCTTAGTTAAAACTCTGTCCCATCTAGAGAAGATCCTCATGTCCATCTTCCTCATGTGGTTGATCTTTGATCCAACAGCTTGACTCATTACTTCTGGTATACTACCAGCCAAGTAAAGACTAAGTATTCTACCCAAATTGGGTTTCTTCAGGCTCTCCTTAATCTTCTCAAATAATACTGCAGACCAATCAGTAGTTAGTTGAAAGATAATTCTTGTTATGATGCTGAACATGTAAGCTGAAATCCTGTCATGTCCTCCAGACTTGCACATGATAACTTTGCCAACAATTTCTGAGAGAAATTTCCCCTAGCTGTTCATGCCTTTCCTATTGAATACAGATCCAATTTTCAGCTTGGAATCTAGACCACACCAAGTTAATGCTTCTCTGGTCTTAGAAGCAGTAACTTCATCCTCTTCTTTTGTCCTAGGTAGGTTTAGGACCTTTCTAAAACTCTTTGGTGAGACCTTCACTTTTTCTCCATGAACCCTGGACTTTATCTTGAATCCTGATTCGTCTAGGGTTGCTCCATTCAGAAACTCTAGAACTTCTTTCTTCCAAATCTTGGTTGGTTCTGACACAAGAAAATCTAACCCTGAGTTTGCGACTAGGGTTACCACATCCTTGATCTCTTGTTCTGCATCGTCAAACGCATGCCGCACCAGTTCATAGCCTTCGTTCACGTTCTCCTCGAGCTTTGGCGCCATTAGGGTTTGAAGAATTTAAATGGAGAGAAGAGAGGTGTCGACACACAAGTTTGGTCTCGAAACTTTGGTGAGCGTGTCGACAGACAATGGCAAAATCCTATTTATACCTTTCTAGTATTGAAGATGAAAGGGCGGGTTAACTAACTTAAATTATGTCGATACTGTTGAAAAGTGTCGACACAGACTTATAATGCCTCGACAACTATGTGTCGACACAAGTATAGTCGACAGAATATATGTGTCAACACTTGTTTATGTGTCGACACCACTCAACTCGACACTTAGTCGAGACTTTACTTAGATAATTCTGAGTAAATTCTAAGTGTTGACACCAACTTGGATGTGTTGACACTGACTCTGTATGTGTCGACACTAATTTTCTGAAGTGTCGACACCAACTTTCTAGATGTGTCGACACCTTTTACCTAAAGTGTCGACACCACTTTTCTGTGTCGACACAGATAACTCTGTGTGTCGACACCTTTTTACTTAGCCATTTCTGTAAACTTATTCTAAGTTTATCATACCTAATTCAATTTTCAACCTATTGAATTTGGTTTCTTCTAGGGGCTTAGTATACATGTCAGCTAGTTGATTATCTGTATTTACATACTCAAGTGATATATCTTCTTTTTCTACATGTTCCCTTAGAAAATGATATTTTATCTCAATATGTTTAGTTCTACTATGGGAAACAGGATTGTTAGCAATAGATATAACACTTGTAGAATCACAAAACAGTGGTGTTCTACTTACTTGAATACCATAATCCTCAAGCTGATGTTGTATCCATAGAAGTTGAGCACATCAACTTCCTGCAGCCACATATTCTGATTCTGCTGTGGAGATAGCCACACTTGTTTGCTTCTTGCTACTCCAAGATATCAGTCTTCCACCTAGGAATTGACAGGTTCCAGTTGTACTTTTTTTGTCTTCTTTGCAGCCTGCAAAATCTGCATCTGAATAACCTGTTAGTTCAAAGTCTCCATTCTTAGGGTACCAAAGGCCTAGATAAGGAGTGCCCTTTAGATATCTCAGTATTCTTTTGACTGCTGTCAAATGAGACTCTTTAGGGCATGCTTAGTACCTAGCACAAACACATGTAGCATACATGATATCTGGTCTACTTGCAGTCAAATATAGAAGGGAGCCAACTATCCCTCTATACAAAGTCTCATCTACAGGTTTCCCTGCATCATCTTTGCTAAGAGAAATACTTGATCCCATAGGAGTTTTCATGGTACTGGATGAATCCATACCATACTTCCTTATCAGTTCTAGGGTGAACTTAGACTGGCATATGGATAAACCATTCTCAGTCTGTCTAACTTGGAGACCCAAGAAGAACTTAAGTTCCCCCATACTGCTCATCTCAAATTGTCCTTGCATTATGTACAACCCCGTGTCCGGCGAGCAAGGCCACCCAGGGGCGAGCAGGCCAGACCAGGAGCAGCAGGCGAGCTCGGCAGCGGCAGGGGCGAGGCTGAACTCGGCAAGCGTCGACCAGAGATCGACGATCGGAGACCCCCGAGCTCGGCGTTCGCCAGGCGAGCCACAGCTCGCTTCCCCGCAGTGGAGCTCGGCAACAATGGGTGAGTAGTGCATGCCGAGGTGGCCAGAGCTCCCAGCTCGCCTGGGTGTCTGAGGTACTTTTTACTATTTTACCCCCGCTGGTCTGCCCATAGCCCTTCAAAACAGCGGAGTTTGGCTGTTGGCAGGCCCAGCCAAGGGTTTTCTGGTAACTTCAGGCCAGTTATTTTGGTTATTGGCAGTCCGGATCTCAAAAACTATAAATAGGACCCAAGGGGTACCCTAGAAAGCAGGTTTTCCCCTGAGCTCCTCTCCCCAAATTCTCTAAGTGCTTTCTGTGGGTACCTTAGCTCGGCTTCATGCTAAGGAGGGGAAGCGCTCTGAGATCTTCCGGGTTTGTGGTGGGACCTCCCCGCCGAGCCCTTGGGCCTGTTTCTCCTTGTCTTGTTGTTTTTCTTGCAGGAGCGAAGTAGGCGCGAGACCACCCCTTTCCCCAAGGGCGAGCTCCACAGGAAGCTGGGTTCCAGTTTCAACATTTTGGTGCGGTGAGCGTGGAACGTGGTCAGCGCAGAAAAGTTTCTGCGAGCTCGATGACGGGACAAGGATCCGACAGGCCGAGCTCGCCGCCCCCCCGCCCCTCGCAACGGTGGGAATGTTCGAAGACTTCAGAAGCGAGGTGCTGAATCTGGTCAAGTTCGCACTCGGCACGCGGGCCGAGTGCTCGACTCCGGCAAACCAGATCGCGGCCGCCCCCTCATTGGGCGAGGACGCTCCCGGCAGGCGAGCTGGGAAGGAAGTGGCCGAGGAAGGCCGAGGGTGCGAGCTCCCCGGGCGTGAGCTCTTCCCAGGCTCGGCAGGCCGAGGTTGCTTCGGCGAGCTGGGCTCGCGAGACTCGCCAGCTCGCCCAGTGGGAGGAGGGAGTCCTTTCAGCGAGCTGGTCTCTTCAGCTCCAGTTCCAGATGGGTTCAGGGAGCCCGAGATGTCCTATTACACTGGGAAGGGAGACCCGGTACAGCACGTCCAATGGTTCGAGGACGTGGTCTCCATCCGTCAGATGTCGGACGGATTCAAGTGCCGGCTCTTCGCCATCACCCTCCGGGAGAAAGCGAGAGAATGGTTCCACCAGCTACCGGTCAGCTCCATCTATTGCTTCGAGGACTTGCGCCGAGGATTCATGCTGAGATTCACCACTTCGAAGAAGAGGAAGAAGGAGTCCGAGTCCCTGTTTCACATCAAGCAGGGGGTAAACGAGACATTGGGAAGCTATGTGGACCGATTCCAGGAGGAAGTTACTCAGGTTCAGGAGATGCCAGGCCATAGTCTGATGATGGCCTTCACCCTAGGCCTGCAGCAGGGCTTCTTCCGGATGGAGCTGAAGAGAGTTCCCCCCTTCTCCTATGAGGAGTTGATGGAAAGGGCGGCGAGAGAGGTTGACGGGGAGGCGTCAAACCCGGAGTTTGCAAGGAAGTTGGCCAGGTGGGCCACAGAGGAGGAGAGGGAGTCGAAGGGAGGAAGAGGCCAGGAGGAGAGAAGAGGGGAGCCTAGGCAGAGGGAGCAGAGGCAGCTCCAAGGGCCGCAGCAGCCGGGGTGGGGGCGTCAGGAGCCCGACCGTCGGCTAGGCTGGAGGCCAGAGTGGCAGGGGCAAGGGCCACAGCGGGGGAACTTCGGAAGGGGTCACTTTCAGGGGAGGCAAGACCAATTCCACCCCCCAGGCTGGAGACAGGGCCAGAGGCCCCGGCTCCCCGATCAAGAGGAGGCCATGGCCATAGCCTTGGGGGCCAGGAGAGGAGTATGAAGGAGAAGAAGGAGGGAGATTAGGGTGGAGCTGCCCTATTGCGACTTCCATCAGGAAGAGGGGCACGCAACAGCCACGTGCCCGGAATTCTTGGAGATAAGAGGGAACAGGGAGCGGCAGCAGCAGCAGCAGGAGGTGCGGCAGGAAGTGAGGATCGAGGAGGTCCTGCCTCGGGCGGAGGAGGATCGGTGTGAAGACTGGGTGGATGTGGGGACCCGAGGAGGGATCGGGATGATCCACGGGGGAGCAGGGATCGAGGCCTCCCGTAAGGCTAGTCTCCACACCATGTACTGGCGAAGCGTCGCCTCTACATCCCAAACCCCGCCACCGGAGGAGAGGATCACCTTCTCCAGGAGTGATCTACCATACCACGAGGACCCGTTCTGTGATGCGCTGGTCATCAAGACGGCCATCGAGAACTTCACCGTCTCACGGATCCTCGTAGACAACGGGAGTTCCGTCAACGTCGTCTTCAAAAAGGCGTTTGACGCAATGAAGGTGGAGACGAGAAGGGTGCTGGCCTCGGATGGCCCCCTGTTCGGGTTTTCAGGAGAGAGGAAGGAGGTAGAAGGAGGAGTCGGACTCCATGTCACCTTGGGGGGGCAGTCCCGAAACTGCAAGTTCGTCATTGTTGACGCCCCCAGCAGCTACAGCGCCATCTTTGGAAGGCCCCTGATCAGCGCCTTCCGCTGCGTCCCCTCATCTTTTCATCAATGCTTGAAGTTCAACACCGAGGGGGTCCAAGTCAGGGTTAGGGGAGACCCAAAGGTGGCGCGGGAGTGTTATGTCACTGCGGTGAACACCATCTCTTGGCAGGAGGGAGCCGAGGAGATGGGGCGAAGGATGGAGGAGGTCGAAGAGGAAGCAGAGGGGGAAGAGCTGGGAGAGAAGGGCTGCGCAGAGGAAGCGGCCGGAGGAAGTTTGGAGGAGGTGACCAAGGTGAGGGTCGAGGAGGAAGCGATGGAGGTAGAGGACCCCGCTCCGGAGGAAAGGGACGCCGAAGGATGGGCAGAGCAATCCAGGCTGGAGGCAGCTGAGGAGGTGGTGGAGCTGGAGGTGCTCACCCGAGGAGGAAGGATGGAGAAGGTCCGCGTCAGCGGGGGGCTGACCCCGGAAGACCAGGGCAGGATGCTGGAGTGCATCCAGAAGAACGTGGACATCTTCGCCTGGAACGCCGCGGAGATGCCGGGGGTTGACGCGGATATGGCCTGCCACCGCCTCAACTTGGACCCGGGAACACGCCCCGTTCAGCAGAAAAAGAGATCCACGGCGGACAAGCTGGCAGAACCCATCAGGGAGGAGGTGGCGAAACTTCTCAAAGCTGGTTTCGTGTCTGAAATCCAGTACCCTGGCTGGGTCTCAAACGTTGTGATGGTCAAAAAAGGAGATGGCCGCTGGCGGTTGTGTATCGATTTTTCCCTTCTTAATAAAGCTTGTCCTAAGGATTGTTACCCCTTGCCTCGGATCGACGCGCTGGTTGACTCAGCCGTCGGTTTTTCTGTAATGAGTTTTTTAGATGCATTTTTAGGTTACCATCAGATCAGGATGCACCCCCCGGACATCAAGGATGTCTCATTCATCACAGGGGACGGCTGCTACTGCTATAAGATGATGCTGTTCGGGCTGAAGAACGCTGGGGCCACCTACCAAAAAATGATGGATAGGGTCTTCAAGGAACAGAGGGGGAGGAATTTGGAGGTATATGTAGATGATCTCATGATCAAGAGCCGGGATGTGCACTCCCACCTCCGGGACCTGGAGGAGTCCTTCGCCACCCTGCGCAAGTACAAGATGCGATTGAATCCACTAAAATGTGTCTTTGGGGCCAGCAGGGGAAAGTTCTTGGGGCATCTCCTCACCCCCGCGGGGGTCGAGCCGAACCCAGACAAGGTCAAGGCCATCTTGGAGCTGGGATCCCCGCAGAATGCAAAGGAGGTCCAATGATTGACAGGGAAGCTAGCAGGGCTGAGTCGCTTCCTCTCTCGGGCAGGGGAGAAGTGCTCCCCCTTCTTCAAGACGCTAAGGGGGGGGGGGGGGGGGGGGTCAGAGGTTTGAATGGAGCAGGGAATGTGAAGAGGCCTTCCAGGCCCTCAAGGTGCAGTTGACACAGGCTCCGCTGCTCCAAGGACCGAAGGAGGGGGAGGACCTGTTCTTGTATCTGGGGGTCGGGATGGAGGCCTTGAGCTCGGTCCTGGTTCGAGAAGAGGGGAAGAGACAGCTCCCAGTCTATTATGTGAGCCGGGTCCTGAGGAAGGCCGAGCTCCGGTATCCGATCTTGGAGAAGCTTGCGTTCGCCCTAATCATCTCGGCTCGGAGGCTACGACCCTACTTCCAGGCACACTCAATCCGAGTGGTGACCGACCATCCCCTCCGCAACATCTTTGAGGGGGTGGAGCATTCAGGCAGATTGGCTAAGTGGTCGGTGGAGATGAGCGAGTTAGACGTCTCCTTCGTTCCGCGGCTCTCGATCAAAGCCCAGGCGATGGCGGACTTTCTTGCTGACTATGTGGTTGAAGTGGCGGAAGAAGAACTCACTCGCCCGGCTCCTTGGAAGGTGAGAGTGGATGGAGCATCAGGAAGGCACTCCTTAGGAGTAGGAGTGATCCTAGAAAGCCCTCAAGGGACCCGGATCGAGCAGACGATGGTGGTGCACTTTCCCATCACCAACAACCAGGCCGAGTACGAGGCCGTGATAGCAGGGCTTCGCCTAGCCAGGGAGCTTGGAGTGTCAGATGTGGAGGTCCTCACAGACTCCATGGTAGTAGCCTCCCAAATCAACGGGGAGTTCGAGGCAAGGGAGCCCACCCTGCGTTCATACTTGGCCAAAGTAAAGGGGATCATTGGAACTTTCCAAACTTTCGCCATCCGACATGTGCCCCGGGAAGAGAATGAACAGGCCGATCAATTGGCTAAGCATGGTCCCCAGGTGGGAGGCACCATCACCGACCTGTTTCGCCCCTCCATCGAAGAAGGAGAGCTCATGGAGATCGATCAGCAAGCTTCATGGATGGATCCAGTGGTGGTTTTTCTCTCCACAGGGGAGTATCCGGAGGGGGTAGACAAGAAGAAGCTGAGGCACAAGTCAGCATACTACCTCCTCCAGGACGGGCAGCTGTACAGAAAGACCCTCTCAGGGATGCTGGCCCGCTGCGTAACCGAGGGTGAAACGCGAAGGATCTTGGAGGAGGTCCACTCCGGGGAATGTGGGAGTCACTCCGGGAGTCGAACCTTGGAAGGAAGGATAGTCAGGCAAGGTTATTTCTGGCCCACCCTGGGCCGGGACGCTGCAGAATTCGCAAGGAGATGTCACAAGTGCCAACTGTTTGCCCCTCTCCAGCTGCAGCCGGCCCAACGGCTCCGTAGTATCACGACCCCATGGCCCTTCGCAATCTGGGGAATGGATCTGGTGGGGCCGTTTCCCCAAGCCAACGGCCAAAGAAGGTTCCTCCTAGTGATGATTGACTACTTCTCAAAGTGGATGGAGGTGAAAGCGTTGGCCAAGGTGACCTCCCAGGTGATCAGGAATTTTGTATGGGGGGAGATCATCTGTCGCCATGGGCTGCCCCAGGCCATCGTCACAGACAACGGGCCCCAGTTCGCCAGTGCCGAGTTCATCAGCTTCTGCGAATAGCTTGGGATCGATCTCAGGTTCGCCTCGGTCCATCACCCCAGGAGTAACGGGCAGGTGGAGGCCGCAAACAAGAGCATCGTCAACCTCCTCAAGAAAAAGGTGGAGAACCTGAAAGGGAGCTGGGTGGAGCAGCTTCCCGCGGTCCTTTGGGCCCTGAGGACCACCCCCAACACAGCTACAGGAGAGACCCCTTTCAAACTCTCTCACGGGTGCGAGGCCGTGCTCCCCATTGAGTTCGAAGTCCAAACGCCGTGAGTCGTGACAGCAAAGGAAGGCCGTGAGGAATGGCAAGCGGAGAATGAGGAGGAACTGAGGCTCTCCCTTGACATGGTGGAAGAAGTAAGGGACCTTTCCGCCATCCGACAGGAAGAGGTAAAAAGAAGAATGGCCAAGTACTTTGACAAGCATGTCAGGGTCAAGCAGTTCGTGGAGGGGGACTTGGTGCTGAAGAAAGTAGATGCAGCAGGGAGGTCAGCATCCGTGGGAAAGCTCAATCCCAGCTGGGAGGGACCGTTCATTATAAAGGTAGCCTTGGGGTCGGGGGGCTATCGACTCCAAAATGTAGAAGGCGAGACCCTGAGTCTCACCTGGAGTGGTGACGACCTCAAACGCTTTTTTCCCTGAAACATGTAAGCAACACTTTGATTATAATAAATTACTTCAAGCTCTCTGATATCGTTGTAATTGGCCCGCATGGTGGAATGTGATGTATTATGGACCCCGAGCAGATCCCGCTGTCAGGCTCTCACCTAGCTGGCAGGGCTGGAAGTCACTCGGTGTCATCCTCGGCCTCGAGCAGATCCCGCTGTCAGGCTCTCACCTAGCTGACAGGGCTGGAAGTCACTTGATGGTAGTAGTAATGGACCCCGAGCAGATCCCGCTATCAGGCTCTCACCTAGCTGGCAGGGCTGGAAGTCACTCGGTGTCATCCTCGGCCTCGAGCAGATCCTGCTGTCAGGCTCTCACCTAGCTGACAGGGCTGGAAGTCACTCGATGGTAGTAGTAATGGACCCCGAGCAGATCCCGCTGTCAGGATCTCACCTAGCTGGCAGGGCTGGAAGTCACTCGGTGTCATCCTCGGCCTCGAGCAGATCCCGCTGTCAGGCTCTCACCTAGCTGACAGGGCTGGAAGTCACTCGATGGTAGTAGTAATGGACCCCGAGCAGATCCCGCTGTCAGGCTCTCACCTAGCTGGCAGGGATGGAAGTCACTCGGTGTCATCCTCGGCCTCGAGCAGATCCCGCTGTCAGGCTCTCACCTAGCTGACAGGGCTGGAAGTCACTCGATGGTAGTAGTAATGGACCCCGAGCAGATCCCACTGCCAGGCTCTCACCTAGCTGGCAGGGCCGGAAGTCACTCGGTGTCATCCGTGGGCCTCGAGAAGATCCCGCTGTCAGGCTCCCACCTAGCTGGCAGGGCCGGAAGTCACTCAATGTCGGTAGTTTTAGACCTCGAGCAGATCCCGCTGTCAGGCTCTCACCTAGCTGGCAGGGCTGGAAGTCACTCGATGGTGCCGGCCTTGAAGTCGTTGGGAACATGCCAAGGTCTGTGGCAGGGAGCGAGGGGAAAGGGTCCTGTCGGGGCGAGCTCGGGCTCGACAAACTCAGCTCGGCGTAATCAAGAAGGCAGGCCGAACTGGAGGGCTCGACGAACTTGCCTATGCCTAGTTCGGGCTCATCATTTCCGGCTCGGCATGGGAAAGCAGGCCGCGAGCCAGGGCCTCGCCAAAGACAAGCCAGACCGAGGGGCCTCGCACCCCAGGCCCATCACACTTCGAAAAATTTCTTCTTCGATGAGCACAACCTGGGTGGCTCGCGTGCGAGTAAAGGTAGGCGGATAAAAGGCAGAAGGCCGCGCGCGAGTAGTAATGGCGTAATAAGGGCGGAGAGTAACTCGCCGCGAAACCATTTGGGGCTCGGCGAACACTCCAAACACGCTTTGCTCGCGTGCGCTCTCATGATCACTCTACTCGCGGAACCCGTCTCTGCGAGGTCGCGGGAGGAAGCACTCACACACATTCATAACACATCGGGCATGAGAAAGAACACCGGTATGATCAAAACACTTTCATTTATTATTCACAAATGTACAGGGAGCTCGCCACAGCAAGTAGTCAAAAAAGAAAAGAAATAAGAAAACAAAAGTACAAGGCTGTCAACTGGCCTCGCCCCCTCCGCCGGAATGATCCTCGCCGTCGCCCGAGAAGTCCTGTAAGCTCTTCCCAAACATCGCGTCCAGGCTATCCTCCTTCTCGCTGGGCGGCGTCGCCGGAAACAGACTCGGCATCAGGTCCCGAGCGGAGATCTCCCCGCATCCTTCCACCAGCACACCCGAGTCCTTCATCATCGCGAGGGTGCACTCGGCGGTCTGAATGGAGTTGATCCGCAATCTCTCGACGAGGTCCTCCTCGCCGAAGATGCGCGGGCTCTTGTAGGGGAGTGTGGGATCGATGTCGTGCCCCGGGAAGAAGATCTCCGCCTGGCGACGCACCTCGCCGAGAAGGTGCTGGTTCTCCCCCTTCAGCTTCACGTTCGCGCTCTCCAACTCGCCAAGGCGTGCGCGCAGTTGGACGATCTCCTCCCCTCGCTCGACGTCGCGAGCCTGGAGCTCCCCAGCAGCGTCAGCATCCACGGCCAGCTGCGCGCGCAGGCGGCCGTTCTCCTCCTCTAGCTCAGTGTTGCGAGCCTGGAGCTCGCCCGCCGCCTTGGCATCCTGGAAAAAAGCTCACTTAGCAGCAGCACAAAGCTTTCTAAGTAAACGAGAGAGGTGCGTGACACTTACCAGCCCGCCAGCAGTCTTGGCGAGAAGACTATCCGCGATGCCGAGCCGTCTCGCCTGATCGGCAACCTGCTCCTTGGCGAGGTCGCGAGCCTGCTTGGCCTTTTCGAGCTGGTGGCTGATGGCGAAGCTGCGGCGCGCTAGCATATGGTGCAGCTCCAGGGTCCGTAGATGGGACTGCAGCCCCTCATGGCCGAGCTGCCGGAGGGTCGACCTCTTGTAGGCCTCGGCATCCTCCCGGCCATAAAGGCCAAAGCCGAGGGCGTAGGCGTGACCGGTGGCGGGCTCGCGGTCGTGCCAGGACGGGTGTAGAGTGGAGACGGAGACTCGATGCGCGAGCTCGTCCCACTGCAGCATGGGCTCGCCCGCGGAATCCTTCCAGCGCGCGCCGAAGTTGAAGAGGGGGTGCTGCTTCGGCGGAGCGCGCTCGCGGGCGGCCCTCTTCGCCGAGGGAGGAGGGGAGATCGCAGCCGAGGAAGAGGGGGCCTTGCCACCCTTTCTGCCCTTGCTGGTCGTCTCCTTCAGCGGGCTCCCCGGGGACGCGTCGGGAGGAGTCTCCCACGAGCTGATGTACTTGGGGCTGGACTGATGTTGTTGTTGCCCCCGCGGAGCTAGCAGGGCCCTCCGCATCTTTTTCATCTGACGGGGGCCGGATGGCGGGTTCGACCCCGCGTCCTCAGAACGCCTCTTGCCAGAAGAGGGCTGCGAGAGGGCCGCCTCGTCTCGGCAGGCCGCCGCCGCCGCCCTCTCGCGAGCAAGAGGGTCAGTATCAAGCCCCGGGTCCGCAAAAGGCGGGTTCGCGGGGATTATTCGCTCCCCTGCAGAAAAATACTTGGGAAGGTTAGAAAACTCAGAGATAATAATGTGCCGAGTCCGCGAGTAGGCGAGCTCGGCAAGGTGAAGGAAGCATACCTTCGCCAGGAAGAACTGGGGGGAGCGCGTCGAGGCCCCTCCGTAGGAAGGCGACCTCGAAATCTTTGTGGAGGAAGAATTTGTGGAGCTCGGCGTCGTTGCCGGACACGGCCGGCGGGCGGTACACCTCCTCGACTTTCTGTTGCGGCGAGTAGGGGATGTTGCCGAGATCTCCCTTGATGAAGGCGATCTTGGTCATCCAGGTGTGGTGCTTGTTCGCGATCTCGCGAACTTTGATCAAGGAGCCGCCGAAGTAGGCGACCCCGTCCGTCGTCGCCTTATAGGAGAAGAGTTTCCTGAACACTGTCAGGTTGAACTCGATCCTCTCCCGCCGGAGGTAGCTCGCGAACGCCACCATCATGGCGATGGCGTTTGAGTTCAGCTGCGCGGGGACGGCCCCGTAGTATTTCAGGATCTGCCGGATCTCCGGCCACAAGGGAAGTCGCAGCCCCACCTCGAAGTGCGAGATGGGGAATGCGAGCTCGTTCTCATAGAACGTGTTGATGGCCTCGCCCGGTCCCGACCTGCGCGCCTCAAAGCCCGGCGACACATACAGGGCCTTGAATTCTGCGAGCTCCTCCTCGCTAGTATGGCCGTCGAAGAAGCAATAATCCGCAAAGTGCTGCGCGCATTTGGAGCGGCCATCAGCGTCCGGATTGGTCTTGCCCATGATCGCAGGGAAGAAGCGAGGCGCTGCGCGAGCAGAAGAAGGAAGAAAGCAGGGAAGGGAAGCAAAGCAATAAAGATAGTACGGGGGTAGGTGAGGGGGGGGGGGGGGGGGCTATTTATAGGAAAAAGAATCTGAGGTAGGCTGTCACATCGCGGCATCTCGCCACCCCAGCTCGCCACCCCAGCTCGCCGGCTTCCGGCGCATCCCAACTGAGGCTAAGTCACAACATTACGGCTTTTTATTTAAATAACAATTAAAAATGTTCTAAAAATTATTCATCCCAGCAGGGGAAAGTTCGAAACAGAAAACGGGACGCGCGAGCAGGGAGGGAACCAGGATGCGAGCGCCGGTCGGCTCGGCAGAGGAGCCCGCAAATTTACCTACCCCGGCCTCGCGATCCCCGCCCCCAAGCTGCCGCGCGCGGAGAAGCTCGCGGATCCTTCCAGAGTTCCTTTGCGTGACCAAGAGACCGTCATCTATCTCATCCAGGAGTCGGGAAGGAGACATCAACTCGCCAGGCCGGCCGAGGCGCACCTCCTCAGTAAGGCGCGCATAGTCGCGCTGCAACGTCTCGTTGACTCCTTGCACCTCGCGCAAACCACCCACCAGCTTCTTGAGGAGCTTGACCTCCCTCCTCATCAGCTCGCCTTGATCCACCTCCGGACCTAGGTAAGAGTCCAGCGAGCTCGGAGACGGGAGGGGAGAGTGATGAGCTGCCCGCGAAGACTCCTCGGCAGCCGATTGACTGGGAAGGGCTGTAAAGGTAGATGTCAGCAGAGCAAAAGGTTGTGAAGCACAGGGTTGAGCGAGGCGGACCTGAAGAGCTCGGCGGCTCAAAGGAGACGCGAGGAGGGATGAACCTCAGGTCCTTCCCACGACCTGGGCCCCGAGCCCCCGGCGAGATGGGCTCGAAGCCCGGGACAGGAATGGACCTCAGGCCCCCCCCGGCGGCCGCATCAATTTGCCGAGGAGGGGAGCCAGGTGGTGACGCTGGCCTCTGCGAGCTCACAGGCAGGATCCCGAAGAGGAGCGGCGGATCCCGTGGGAGGTCCGGTGCCGAGAGTCACGAAGTGACGAGCGTGACCTCGCCTCGCAGCGCGGGGACCCGCGGCGCGGTGCCCTCGTCTTCTGGTAGGCCGCCCTGGTCGTCGCCGACAACGACAACCTCCCTGTCATTCTCCAGAATAGTTCGAGTAGAAGACCCGGTCTCGCGAGCCAGCGTGGCCCTCAGGTCGTGGAAGATGGGCTCGGCCTCCTCGGGGAATGGCTTCGTCCTCTTGGAGCTCGGCTCGGCGGGGTCAATTTGAGGAACCTTTGCGGGGACCGCCGTCAGCGCGGCAACGCGAGCCGCGGAAGCCTGGCGGGCTCGATCTATGCGCTCTTGAATCTTGTTGGGTATTGTATCCACAATTACCTAGATTTGAGGAAGCCACCTGTCAAGCTAAGATGAATTCACAATGTATTTGACGAAACATCTTAAGTTGTACTTGCAGTTCCTCCACACTAAGTGCACACCAATGTCAGGGTGCAGTAGGTCAATATACACGGGTCTGCACGACGTAATCCCTCGTTGAGCAGATCAGTGTGTTGGCCTATGTGTACTCTCTCTATTGGAGTGCACTTACTTTCAAGTACAGGGCCATTCATATGCAAGCAAAGACAAGGAGCATGGAGAATCAAGGAGCAGCTCCTAGGTGGAAGACGAAAAATCGTCCAAGGCAAATTCGGCGAGAATCACCAAGTGATTCTTGCCGAATCGGCGAGAATCACTAGTGATTCTCGCCGAATCGACGAGAATCACCAGTGATTCTCGCCGACTCCTTCTGGCCATCTCAAAATGGTGCCAAGTAAGATTCGGCGAGAATCACTTGTAATTCCCGCCGAACCAGTGGTCAAGAAGCCCATGAATACAAAGTCAAATTCGTTGAGAATCGACAAGTGATTCGACGAGAATCACAAACGATTCTCGACGAATCGTCGAGAATCACTTGGTGATTCTCGCCGATTCGTCGAGAATCGTCTGCGATTCTCGCCGATTTTTACTTGGCGTTTTCTCAGAATGCTGCTGAACCGGATTCTGCTTCTGGACTAGTTTGAACCGGATTTTGGGGATTTCTTTTGTGGGTCCCACAAACGGTCATATTGGAAAGCAGCTACAGTATAAATACATGGGTATTTTGAACAGTAAAATGACAGACAAGAGAGAAAGAAAACCGAGCCGCGACGTAACCCTAAATTCGCGAAATCGCTCCGCTCCGCCGCCGCCGCTCGCGTCAAGTGGTCGCCGCTGCTGATCGCTCTTCTTCCCGATCTCCGGTGACAGAAGCTTAGCAAAGCTTGAGTCTCACGCGTCTATCCGGAGATCTCTTGTCTCTCGATTTGTTGACCGGGAAAAACTTCCCCGTCCGAATCGATCGAGACGACTGATCCTAGAGTGACCGTTGGTAGACCGAGTTTGCTTCGCTACGAAGTTTGGATCTCCAAGTTCTGCAGCCGCTCTTCATCGTAGCCGCCGATCCCGAAGCTAGCCGCTGCTTGTGTTGCCGCCGCCGGTTATGGGGAGATCCTCTCCAAGAGGGACCAAGGTTGTAGACTCTTCATCGACTTCAAGAATACGTCGTCGAACAAAGAGGAACACCGTAGTCTCCAAAAGAAGTTTGTATCTCGTGTACATTCTACATTTAATTTTGTTGTAAAGGAACTTTTGTTCCGAGTTGTAAGGGTTGGGTGCAACCCGTTTTGTGGGAGTGTTGACTCTCACGTGTGGAAGGGCTCCTTCCGTTAGTGAAGGGATTGGATTTCAATCCCGTTGGAGAAGTGACCGAGTCGTCCCTTGTTGGGGAGATAGGTCGAAGGGGGAAAGTGGATGTACCCAAGTCGGGGAACCACTATAAATTTGCTGTGTATTCTGTGTGCTGTGCTTGTTTTTTTTATTGTGCAGGTACATCCGTAAATTCCGCAAAAGAACCACACGTCACCTATTCCCCCCCCATAGGTGCACATAGCTGACACTAGGTGGACTTTCAAGTGGTATCAGAGGCATGTTGCTCTTCAAAAAGGTTAACACCTTGAGTAGAATCCTGCCACCAGTGTCAGAAGCATGGATCTGGATTATGACGTATTGCCACTCAAACTCCCTGCATGCACAAAGGATTATTATCCCATCTGGAGGATGAGAGTATTATTTCACCTGGATGCCATCGATCCACGAGCATCCCTCATCCTGGAAGAGGGTCCGTTTATCCCCATGAAGACCTCCGACTCGGGGATCCAAGTGCCTATGTGCATTGCTGAGATGACAGAGATGGAACTCTCATTTTTCCAACTGGACCAGAGGATTCGACAAATTATCATGGATGTCTGGTCTGGAGCCTCTCGCTCTAGATTGGAAAAATGTAAAACGGCTAAATCTCTGTGGATGATGATCTCAGAGCTGATGGGGGGGTCAGAGAAAGCTGAAGTATGTTGCCAATCAGAGGATGAAGCGTATGTGGGGGTCCTCACCTCTGAAGATGAATGCAAGGATCCCTCGGATTGCATCAGAGCTCCCGTGTCCGTGTCAGAGACTGACGAGACTAGTGAGGAAAGCAGCTCTGACGAGGACGAAACAATGGTCACTGATTCTAATGACAATAACTCAGATGAGCAGGTAACATCTTCACCCTGCCCCATATCCTTTGACTTTTCTGAAGACAGAAACTGCTCTCCTCCAGAAAATACTGATTCCCTGAAGAGAGCCCTTCAGGAAAGCAATCTACTTGCTGAGGAGCAAGCTCGAGAGATTGCTCGACTGAAGATCTTGTTGGTTCTCCAATTGGCGTCCAACAAGGTCAAGGACTCTAAGATCTCAGCTCTAGAGAATAGTCTAGACAATGAGAAACGTATAGTATCTAACTTTTCCAAAGTTGATGCTATAAAGAGAAAACAAGAAACCGGGTGGATCTCCCGGATTATCCAGGGATGGAGAAATGGGGAAACGGTGTTCCGACCTCCCACTCCAAGTAGGAAGGCAACTCATCATGCCTTCAGGTATGACCACAGGAATAATCGTGGTCACTGCAAGGGTGATTTGTCCCTATGTGGAAACGTCCACAGTGCAAGAGGGGTCATGGCCACCCATGAGGAAATACCTAAGGCTCATTCTGAGCCCTTTGTATTCACGGCCACTGCCACAACAAAGTGTGGATCTGCATGTCCTAGTCCACAGAAGAATTCTCTCCATTCGAGGACACGGGATAGGGAGAATAGAAGTCATGATGTCTGGCTTCATGGAGCCTCAGCAAGGAAGATGCCTGAAAGAATGGCACCACCTTCTCGGCCTCATAACGCTCACATCATGCATTCGTTCCACCCTTCCTCATGCCTCGATGGAAGAGGAATTTGTGCGACAAGAACATGCCCTATCCCTTTTAGACCTAGGACCGTGACTACATCAGTCACTAGATCAGGTCGAAAACGGCGATACAACATTCACCCTTGTTGGTGCTGCGGCAAAGTGGGACACTTTGCCATTGACTGTTGGCACAACCTCTCTGTGCCCACAGCAAGGACTTATCCACATTATAGGGACAGAGGCAGTCTTCCAGACAGGTTTTCTCAAGGAAGGCAGTTGCATGCTTATGCTAATAGAAACCTAGGACCCAATATGATTTGGGTTCCTAAGGTAAAGTAATTCTGTCTTGTAGGGTAGTCTAGGTCCCCGTGAATACTATGGGAACTAGACAGTAGGTGGGTCAAGGCTAACTTGGAACAAGCGTCTGCAATAACAGATGTGCTACCTGTTGAGCATACTCACTTTAAGCTACTAATATGTTCTACCTGTGGGACTAAGACGATGACTCTCCAAATCCCAGGTAATTTTGATCAGTTCAAGGACTTGTGTCATGATGCATCCTCATTCAAAGTAAATATATATATATATATATATATTTCTATCCTTGTGTATACGTATACTTATGCTTATCACGAGGCATGCAAACCATTACACATCAATAAAAGGTTAACAAAGATATGTCATTGCGAATTTTGACACTTCACAATTGACATCAAGAAGTGTCTGGAGAAGTCTCGCTCAAATCCGAATAGATTGTCGTTATAATAAACATGTATTTATTAATCTTGTATTAACTTGACATTCGAAGAATTTGAAAATGGTGCAATGCTTCCCAAAGTAGTCAAGAAAAACATCAATATATACTCCGAATCCCGCCGACCCATTTTATATCTCGCCGAATTAGACAAACGGTATTAGAAACCAAATTAGACAAATCCCGCCGAATCCCGCCGAAGGAGCTCGCCGACCGCTCGGCTTCCTTAAGTATCCCGCGGCATCAGAAATCTTCTTCTCCCCGAATCCCAACGACTTATATAAATCCCGCCGAAAGACTATCTCCGCCTGTTCGCCTTCCTCACGACTCGCGCAAGAGAACACCCGACGACCCTCGCGCAAGAGAACTCCCGACGACTCGCGCTAGTGTACTTCCGCGGATTCGCTGAAACCCGCAGCCCTTCGACGCTCTCGTCGAAGTGAGCGAATCGCCGCTGTGTCTCCATCTTCTTCCCGTGAGACTCTAGCAAGGCCGAACCCCACTGGATACTCTTCCATCCACCGAAGATATTCCCGAAGCTCATCAACTCACTTGCGTGTAAGCCCTTAGGTAACCTCCTCCTCAATGGCTCCAAGGCCGAACCCCAAGTGATGCTTTCCTTTTGAATGTTCACTAATGCTTAGAGTCGGGCTTCTTTCTAGATCCTCAATGGCTCCAAGGACGACTGCAGGCTTGATTTCTGGTTGCGAGCTGGTTCGCACTGGATTCTCTCATGCCTCGGACGAGTTCCGGAATATCGTTCTCATGCTGGAAGAGGCCGGGCTAACCTTCATATTGGAGCACCCTTGCAAAGTCCTGGATAAAGAGGTGCTGGAGTTCTTCTCTACCGCAAGACTCCGAGATAGAGACTCCATCATCAAGAGCAAGGTGGCTGGGACAAAAGTAAAGATGACTGCCAGTAAGCTAACTCGCTACCTGCAGCTCTCAAGTTCGGAGCAGGAAGATTATCTGGAGGACGAGGACAAAGCCAGAACCCTCTTGTTCTGCGGTCTTCCAAGAGGCACTCGATCAGTAAAGAGAAAAGAGATGAATGAAGAAGGGAAGCTCCTATCTGACGTCATAGGAAAAGTACTCATCTGCAAGCCAGGCTCCCACGATCATATCTCCGGAGATATGTTCAAAATTCTCATAGCTGTGGTCTGCCGAAAGAGGTTCAACTGGGGGGAGTTGCTGTTCCAAAAGATCAAGGACACTCTGGGCACTCCAAGCTTCGGCCGCATCATTAGTCTATATCTAAACCAGCTCAACGGAGACAAATTCGACATGAGCAAAGGAGTTCCTCTCCATTACTTGAAAAAGATGGATGCTACTGTGTTTGATCGATGGGAGCGGCGCATCGGGCAGCCGGCTGTGGAAGAGCAAGAGAAAGTATCTCCAGCAGCCTCCCCCGGTGAAATTCCTGATACTGTGACTGCAGGAATCGAGAGGGAGACTCTACCCTCTCATATGGATATAATATCTGACATCGCCCAGGTGGCCAGGGATGCGGTGGCCGAAGTTCATGAAGAAAGTGAACCTGGGTTGGAGGATGAGGAGGTCCTGAACAGAAACACTCAAGAAACTGAAGCTACAGCACTGGACACTGCTGATCAAGAAGTGGAAGAAGCTGCTGTTATGGATGAATTTTTGGATGAGGACGGAGAGGACGAGGTAAATGAGGGGCATGAAGTGTTTGAGTCTCCAGATACTGTTGAACCTCCTTCTGATAAGTCTGCACCAGTGGAGGGGGAGTTAAATAAATCTACAGAGGCCGCCCACACTCCTCCTGTAGAGACTGTGATGGTATCCAGCTCCACCGATGCGTCTGCTGACGAGCAAGAGCAAGGCCAAGAAGTGCCTCCGGCTATTCCATTACGAGATGACCTAGCCATTCACACCGTGCATATAATTCAGGGCATCGTGAATGAGCTTAAAACCTATTTTGATAAAGCTCAGAAAACAATGCTGCAAGAGATTAAGACTTCTGAAGATCTCATGCTGAAGAATATGGTGGAAATCAACCATAAGCTGGACGTGATGGAGAAGAAATTTGAAGAGAAATATACCGCGGCCGGCGAAGCTGTCACACTCTTAATGGCTGGCTTAAAAAAGAATACTGATACTCTGGCTGTTGTAAATCAGAATGCACACGTTGTAGCCAACAATATTCAGAAATTTGATGGTAATATGGTCATTTTAAATGCAAATCAGCAGGCCCTGATCACTGAATTCACCAAGACAACTAAGCATATTGATGACTCCCTGCACTCATATGCCAACTGCATAGCTGACGAAGCCAAAAAGGGGGAGAAAGAGTATATAGCTAAGCTGGCCGAGCTTCAAGAAAGTATGGACACAAACTTCGCCAACTCAAGCAAATATGTCTATGAGAGCTGCAGGTGGATGCTCCAACAGGCGCTAGGTACGTTAGGCGTCGTTCTACCTGACAATCCTGCTGGTATTCATGTCCCTGGGACATCTAAGGCCGCTGAGGAAGTAAGTGTTGCTGAGGATGTAAGTGCAAGTGCTGCAGATATTCCCACACATGACGTTGATGCTAGGGCTAAACGGAGGAGCATGTTTGATCAAGAGGCCCTAGCAAAAGCCAAGGCCAAGAGGAAAGCTCAGGAAGGGACCTCCAAGGAGATACCAACTGAAAAGAGGATCAGACTGAGTGAGGAGGACGTACGAAATGAAAGGTGGAGTCCAGTTTCAAGGAACATCATCTTAGACACCTTCCGGCTGCAAGAAAGAGGAGAGATCAATCGAAATGAAGCATATAGCCAGTATGAATGGGAGACGCACAAAGCATTTGAAGCGAAACGCAACATTTTCTTCAGAAACAACAAGGATCCAGACAAAGTTGCTCCTCCTAGGTACTACCCGAAGCCCAAGGAATGCATGGAAAGGCAAAGAAAAAAGTACTTGGCTCAAACTCTTAAGGGTGACGTAGCTAAGGACAAATAGTTATTATTTTATAGCTGGTCACTGTGTCTTAAGAACATTTAATGATTAGTACTGTCGTATGAACGATTCTGGATTATATGTGAATATATTTCTCTTGGTTTATATATATTTGAATGTGTGAATGACTCAAGTCCTGTTCTGATTGCATATATTCTCTTGTGTTGCATGTCTAATTTTTGAATGCTATGTTATTATTTGATAAGTGTTATTCATCTTAGCTAGTAGGGTTTTGGCTTCGTCAAATAGGGGGAGATTGTTGGGTATTGTATCCACAATTACCTAGATTTGAGGAAGCCACCAGTCAAGCTAAGATGAATTCACAATGTATTTGACGAAACATCTTAAGTTGTACTTGCAGTTCCTCCACACTAAGTGCACACCAATGTCAGGGTGCAGTAGGTCAATATACACGGGTCTGCACGACGTAATCCCTCGTTGAGCAGATCAGTGTGTTGGCCTATGTGTACTCTCTCTATTGGAGTGCACTTACTTTCAAGTACAGGGCCATTCATATGCAAGCAAAGACAAGGAGCATGGAGGATCAAGGAGCAGCTCCTAGGTGGAAGACGAAAAATCGTCCAAGGCAAATTCGGCGAGAATCACCAAGTGATTCTCGCCGAATCGGCGAGAATCACCAGTGATTCTCGCCGACTCCTTCTGGCCATCTCAAAATGGTGCCAAGTAAGATTCGGCGAGAATCACTTGTAATTCCCGCCGAACCAGTGGTCAAGCAGCCCATGAATACAAAGTCAAATTCGTTGAGAATCGACAAGTGATTCGACGAGAATCACAAACGATTCTCGACGAATCGTCGAGAATCACTTGGTGATTCTCGCCGATTCGTCGAGAATCGTCTGCGATTCTCGCCGATTTTTACTTGGCGTTTTCTCAGAATGCTGCTGAACCGGATTCTGCTTCTGGACTAGTTTGAACCGGATTTTGGGGATTTCTTTTGTGGGTCCCACAAACGGTCATATTGGAAAGCAGCTACAGTATAAATACATGGGTATTTTGAACAGTAAAATGACGGACACGAGAGAAAGAAAACCGAGCCGCGACGTAACCCTAAATTCGCGAAATCGCTCCGCTCCGCCGCCGCCGCTCGCGTCAAGTGGTCGCCGCTGCTGATCGCTCTTCTTCCCGATCTCCGGTGACAGAAGCTTAGCAAAGCTTGAGTCTCACGCGTCTATCCGGAGATCTCTTGTCTCTCGATTTGTTGACCGGGAAAAACTTCCCCGTCCGAATCGATCGAGACGACTGATCCTAGAGTGACCGTTGGTAGACCGAGTTTGCTTCGCTACGAAGTTTGGATCTCCAAGTTCTGCAGCCGCTCTTCATCGTAGCCGCCGATCCCGAAGCTAGCCGCCGCTTGTGTTGCCGCCGCCGGTTACGGGGAGATCCTCTCCAAGAGGGACCAAGGTTGTAGACTCTTCATCGACTTCAAGAATACGTCGTCGAACAAAGAGGAACACCGTAGTCTCCAAAAGAAGTTTGTATCTCGTGTACATTCTACATTTAATTTTGTTGTAAAGGAACTTTTGTTCCGAGTTGTAAGGGTTGGGTGCAACCCGTTTTGTGGGAGTGTTGACTCTCACGTGTGGAAGGACTCCTTCCGTTAGTGAAGGGATTGGATTTCAATCCCGTTGGAGAAGTGACCGAGTCGTCCCTTGTTGGGGAGATAGGTCGAAGGGGAAAGTGGATGTACCCAAGTCGGGGAACCACTATAAATTTGCTGTGTATTCTGTGTGCTGTGCTTGTTGTTTTTATTGTGCAGGTACATCCATAAATTCCGCAAAAGAACCACACGTCACCTATTCCCCCCCCATAGGTGCACATAGCTGACACTAGGTGGACTTTCAAATCTCCTTAGGAAGGGGCATCTTGGCAAGGCAGCGGGGAAAATGGCAAGAGTCAGGCAGCAGAGCAGGTGCATATATATAGCCGCAGGTGGCCCCCACCAGAAGATTCCCTTCAACTCGCCAGCCGGAGCTCGCCGCACACTTCGGGTTGGATGATTCTTTCCGAGCTTTTTGACAAGCTCGAAAAGAGCGGGGATTGTGTACAACCCCGTGTCCGCCGAGCAAGGCCACCCAGGGGCGAGCAGGCCAGACCAGGAGCAGCAGGCGAGCTCGGCAGCGGCAGGGGCGAGGCTGAACTCGGCAAGCGTCGACCAGAGATCGACGATCGGAGACCCCCGAGCTCTGCGTTCGCCAGGCGAGCCACAGCTCGCTTCCCCGCAGTGGAGCTCGGCAACAATGGGCGAGTAGTGCATGCCGAGGTGGCCAGAGCTCCCAGCTCGCCTGGGTGTCTGAGGTACTTTTTACTATTTTACCCCCGCTGGTCTGCCCATAGCCCTTCAAAACAGCGGAGTTTGGCTGTTGGCAGGCCCAGCCAAGGGTTTTCTGGTAACTTCAGGCCAGTTATTTTGGTTATTGGCAGTCCGGATCTCAAAAACTATAAATAGGACCCAAGGGGTACCCCAGAAAGCAGGTTTTTCCCCTGAGCTCCTCTCCCCAAATTCTCTAAGTGCTTTCTGTGGGTACCTTAGCTCGGCTTCAGGCTAAGGAGGGGAAGCGCTCTGAGATCTTCCGGGTTTGTGGTGGGAATTTCCCGCCGAGCCCTTGGGCCTGTTTCTCCTTGTCTTGTTGTTTTTCTTGCAGGAGCGAAGTAGGCGCGAGACCACCCCTTTCCCCAAGGGCGAGCTCCACAGGAAGCTGTGTTCCGGTTTCAACGCATTAGTTTTGCAAACGTTTTGCAAAGACTACTTTCAGTAGACCCAAATATGATGTCATCTACATATATTTGGACTAGTATGATCTTGCCTCTGGATTCCCTAAGGAATAGAGTCTTGTCTATTTTCCCCCTTGTGAATTTATTCTCAATGAGGAAACTAGACAGGGTTTCATACCAAGCCCTAGGGGCTTGTTTTAACCCTTACAAAGCTTTCCTAAGTCTATAAACATAATTAGGTTGAGTTGAATCAACAAAACCTGATGGTTGTTCCACATAGACCTCTTCTTTCAGATTACCATTCAGAAAGGCTGACTTAACATCCATTTGGTAAACTTTAAATCCTTGAAAGGTTGCATAGGCCAGGAACATTCTTATGGCTTCCAGTCTGGCTACTGGAGCAAAGGTTTGATCAAAGTCAATACCTTCTTCCTGCCTATATCCCTTAACAACCAGTCTTGCTTTGTTCTTGAAAATCACTCCATGTTCATCCATCTTGTTCCTAAAGATCCACTTGGTTCCAATTATGTTGTGGTCTTTTGGTTTAGGAACAAGCTCCCAGACTTTGCATCTCTTGAACTGATTCAGCTCCTCTTGCATTGCCTCAATCCAATGAGGGTCTAGGATGGCTTCTTCAAACTTCTTTGGCTCTACTTGGGATAGAAAACTGGAGTAGAGTACTGCATTCAGATTTCTACTCCTTATTTGTACCCCTTGTCTTAGATCACCAATGATTTGTTCTGCTGGATGATCTCTTAGATGTCTATTAGCTGGAGGCATCCTGACTTCAGGTTGAACTCCTTCAGCTTCTTCAACTTGCTGCACTCCTTGATCTTCTTCAGCATTATGTACATGTAGTACTCCCCCTGGACAACAACTACTATCATCTACATGCTGACTTACAGTTGGTTCTTCTTCAATAGTGAGCTTGTCCATCTTCTTAGTTACACCTGTGGAGCTGCAAATACTACTAGACAACTCATTGTTAATAAGTCTAGTTTCATCAAATACTACATGTACAGACTCTTCTACAACTTGAGTAGACAAGTTGTAGACTCTATAAGACTTACTATTGTTGCTGTACCCAACAAAAATCCCCTCTTGGGACTTGGCAGCAAACTTAGTCAAGTAAGACTTACCATTGTTAAGTATAAAGCACTTACAACCAAAGATCCTGAAGTAGGATAGGTTTGGTTTTTTGCCTTTCACAATCTCATAGGGGGTCTTGTTGTGGCTTTTAGTAATGGTAGCCCTATTAATTACATGGCATGCAGTATTCACTGCCTCAGCACAGAAATATTCTGGTAGAGATGTATCACTTAATAGGGTTCTACCAGCCTCAATCAAGGTTCTATTTTTCCTCTCAGCAATGCCATTTTGCTGAGGTGTTCTTGGTGAAGAAAACTCCTGAAATATCCCAAATTCTTCACATAGTTTTGTCATGCTATCAGACTGGAATTCAGTACCATGGTCACTTCTTATCTTGACCACTGTACTGTCTAGTTCATTCTGAATTTGTTTGACAAAGCTATAGAAGATACTAGATGTTTCAGATTTCTGTCTAAGGAAGAACACCCAGGAAAACCTTGAGTAGTCATCTACAACCACAAAGGTATAAACCTTCCTACCTAGGCTGTGAACTGGCATAGGACCAAAGAGATCCATATGCAAGAGGTATAAGCACCTCACAGCATCTTTGTTTTCAATGCTACTAAAAGTGGATCTAGTCTGCTTGCCCTTTTTACAAGCTGAGCATATTCCATCTTTAATACACTTAACTTGAGGACCATTCCTCACTAACTCTTTGCTATAGAGTTGACCAATTGTCTTGTAATTGAGATGGGCTAGCCTCTTGTGCCATTTGACACAATGAGAGACTTTCTCATCAGCTACAAGACACACTGGAGAACCATTGGTCTCGCACATGATGTCTAGGCAATAGACAGTCCTCTTTCTATAACCTGTCAAAATGATCTCTTGATCATTTGACCTCCTGATATGACAACCATCTTTGACAAATGAGATGTCATATCCTAGATCACTCAATTGACTTATACTAATAAGGTTATGTTTCAAACCTTTAACATAAGCCACTTGAGTAATAGTTATATGGGTGCTAGAAATGTTACCAAAACCCTTGATGATTCCTTTTTCAGAACCACCAAAGGTGACTTTAGGACCATCCTTGATTAGTGTGAAGTCCTTTAGCAATCCCCTAGTTCCAGTCATGTGTCTGGAACATCCACTATCCAAGTACCATATTGGGGCATGACCACTTGGACTCACCTGCAAAACAGATTAGTTGACCTTAGAACCAAAAGAATTCTTGGGTCCTTGGTGCTGGTTAGTTTGCCTCTTAACAAAGCTACCTGCTGATCTTCCAATAGGCAGTTTGCTACTCACTTTGGCACTAGAATTGTGCCAGCAGTCTATGACATAGTGGCCTACCTTGCCACAGCACCAGCACTCAAACCTATTGTACCTTTGCTTAGGTACATCTCTAGCTGTTTTATCTACAGCTGGCTTGTTGAGAGCTGGGGCTTTTCCCTTAGACTTGGACTGAACAGTCCTAGCAGGTTTAGTAAATCCTAATCCAGTTTTACCTTTATGATGAACAAATTCATCAATTAAGGGTAAAACAGACTTAAGTTTAGAAAACCTAGCAACAATGTCTCTCTCCTTCTGAAGACTAATCTCCAGACTCTTGATTTGATCATTCTTGAATGTTATAGTCCCCATCTGAATAACAGTTATGTTCTTTAGTCTGGCTATTTCATTCAACTTTTGATCAATCAGTTTATCAAAATCAGTTGCAGCCATTTTGAGACTTGCAATCTCCTTAGCCTGACTCTTGACCAAGGATTTGCTTTCCTTAAATGCTTGCAACAGAACTCTATATTCATCAATCAATTGATGAACATCCCCTTCAGACTCAGATGCACTCTCATCACTTGATGATGATGAATCTGATTCTGAACTAGCACAAGAAATTGAACTTAAAGAACAATTTTGTACCTTACTAGGTCCAGGCTGCTCCTGGATTTTGTCACCTTCTGTTATGGCCATCAGTACTTGGCACTGGATGTCCTCTTGCTCATATATGGAGTTCATTATCTGGATGAACTCCTCTTCCTCTTCTTCAGCAAATAGTCCTATATATGCTTCATCTTCTGACTCAGTTTCTGAAGAAGACATGTCTGACAGGCCTTTGTCCTTCTTGGCAACAAAAGACCTTTCCTTCTTGCCCTTGAATTGTGTCTTTTTCTAATCAGTAGATTCTTTTCTCTTCTTAGGACAGTCAGCAACAACATGTCCTTGTTTGTTACAACAATAACAAACTATCTTTGAAGATGAAGTTCTATTTGACTTGGGCTTTCTTCTGTCATTCTTTGATGACCTCTGTGCTGTGGATGGCTTAGTCCTCCACTGTTTCTTCTTTAGGAACTTCTGAAAGTGTCTTGTGAAGGCTGCAAAGTCCTCATCACTTTCACTGCCTTCAGATTTTCTGCTTTCTGAATCATCTGACTCAGTCTCAGTCACTTTTGGAGGTGGAGATGGAGACTTACTTTTATATTTCTTGGTGGCTTCTGTTTTGAATGCCACTGCTCTTTCTTTGTGCTCACTTCTTGTAGTCTTCTCCTCCTCCTTCCTTACCATCAACTGCATTTCATAGGACAGCAGTTTTCCAAACAAAGTTGGAGGGGGAATATCTGCTAACTTGGCCATTTCCCTAATGGCACAGATCTTAGTGTCACAATCCTTTGTTAGGGACCTCATGAACTTATCATTTAGCTCATAATTACTGAAATCTCTTCCATAGGACATTAGCTCATTCACAATCCTATAGAATTTCTTATAGCATTCTGTTATGCTATCAGTCCTACCTTGCCTGAAACTTTCATATTCTTGGTTTAGCAAATACTTTCTGTCTTGCCTCACTTCTTCAGAACCCTCCATATACACTATCAAGGTATCCCACATCTCCTTAGATGTCTTACAGTGTATTAAATTCTGAAAGGTAGCATCATCTATGACACTCACAATGATATTCTGAGCCCTTTTGTCCATTGTGGCTAGAATTATCTCATCTTTTGTCATTTCAGAGAAGTCCTTAGGTGTTCTCTGATTTGCATCCAGGACTGAAACCTTCATAGGCACATATGGCCATTCTTTAACTGTGATATATATTCTAGGGTCTGAGGCTTCCATAAATAGTCTCACCCTTTCCTTCCAGATGCCAAAAATTTCTTTTATGCAAATGGGTAGCTTCATGGATCCAAGTTCCTTATGATTCTCTGTTGAACCCATGTTTTTGATTTTCTTGATTTCACTTAATCTGCCAACAGGATCTACTCAGACAGTTATGTTCTTTTTGAGTAACCTCCCTCTGATACCACTTGAAAGAAATTGTACCTAATCACCTAGAGGGGGGGGGGGGGTGAATAGGTGCCTTAATCTTTTTAAACCTTTTTAGGCAGATTGCAGATTATATCACAGATTTATAACCAATTCTACACAGCAGTCAATCAGCAATCACAGCAATCAAACAATCACACAGTGAACACACAAATTTATAGTGGTTCCCCAAGGTTTGGGTACATCCACTTTCCCCCTTCGCCTATCTAGTAGTGTACTAGATTCTGTCAAACTCCTCCACTATCTCAGATCCTCAGATCTTACACTCAGAACCCCAAAACAGGTTCCTACAGCTCAGGCCCAAGGCCCTACAACTCAGTCTTCTTCAAAGACCTACACTCAGCTTCTTCACAAAGCCTACACTCAGCCACAACAGGCCTACACTCAGAGAATCAGATCTCCTACACTCAGGCACACAGTGTAACATCCCGCCTTTTATTGGGCCACCAGAGCCTTAGTGGGCCCAATAAAAGTGGCCCGAACCCTACCCATGACCCGGTGAGAAATAACCCTAAGCGGGAAATAGAGCTAGAGAACTCTGAATTGAGTTCTGTCAGTTCCTGTGGCCTCGTATAGTCAATACGAGTGCATCGGAACTCGTTCAGTTGGACTCCGAGGTCTAACGACAATTTTACACATTTCGACCATTTTAGCGCGCTGCGACGCGCAAATTTCGGACTTTCGTCAAACGGACTCCGATTCAACCCCAGTTAGTGGCGTTACACTCGTGTGGTCAATACGAAGTCAACGGAAGTCGTCCCGGTCAATTTCGATGACGATTGGTCAACCCGTGGTCAAATCAAGCATAGTTGTGCACCGAAAAGCGTGCGCACACCAATTATGACACGACACCCGAACTTTGACCCGACCCCGACGACTTGGACCCACTTTGACTTTGACCAGCAAGGGGACCCAACCTAGGGTTGACTTGGTCAAACCCTCATAAAAATCCACTTTTTGGATTTTTCTCCAAGTGAGGGGCCCACCTCCTCTCCAAAGAAGGATGGCCCATGCCCCCCTCACTCTCCATGGGCCCCAACCAGCAAGCCTCCCAAAGCTCAAGTGGAGGCCCACCCATTGTTTCTTTTCTCCCACTCTACCCCTCTCTTTCTTCACCATGAAGGCCCAAGCTTCAAGCCCATAAAGGGCCCATCCATTTTCCCCAAATGGGGGAAAATGGGAGACTTCCAGCTGTCATTAGACAGCTGGAGGGTGAGGATTAATCCCTCCCTAAGGAGGGATTAGTCCCACACCACCCAAAGGGAGGGAACTCTCCCTCCCCCTCCATATAAAAGGACCTCCCCTCCCCTAATCCTCCTCACACCTCTCAGAGAAGCTCTCTCCCCCTTCTCCCCCCCTCTGCCGGAGCTCAGGTGGCCGGAAAAAGCCAAGACGGAGCTCCTCCTCCCCCACCTTGAGCCATGTCCGACCAAGCCGTCCCCTCCCGAGCCCACCAAACTCAGGTGGAAGCCTTCTCCCTCCTCCTTCTCCATTTTGGACGTCTTGCATGACACTCCCGGCGGCCGGAGCGCCGCCGCCGTCACCCCCTCCCCTCCCGTCCATTTTTAAGAAAAAAAGCTCCGGCGGCGGCAGGCCGCCGGACCACCGCCGGAGGGAGCGCCCACCACCGGCGGGTTGGCCGGTGGTGGAGCCACGGCCGGCCGGTGGCCTGCCGGCGGCTGGAGAAGCCCGTAAGGGGCGGCAGAATGATACAGCGGGGGGGGGGGGGGGGGGGGGTAGGGGAGATGAACAGTAGTTCTGTTTTATAATTTATATATATATAATAATATATTATATATATTATTATAATATTATAATATTATAATAATGGGTAGATTTTATTTGAGACTAAAATAGGCTCCTAGGGAAAAAGTGTTGAACATGAAAAATCTCCCCTTTGTTAAGGGCTTCCTCCACAAAAAGTTTGAGAATTTTTGGTGTTGATTTGGTATTTTTAAAAGCCCAATTAAACTTTATTTGGCCAAATTAAAGGGCCAAAACTCTTTGAAAAATTATGAAAATTTTTCTATACTCATTTTATATCCATATAAGGATTGTATCAAAATTTGAGCTCATGGGGATAAGTTCTGATGTTTTTCCCAAAATATGGAAGCCTAGGACCGCGTTCGATATTATTACGCTCGTTTTCTTCGAAAATGAAAATTGGAGCGCGCGACTATCCTCTCTAATTTGAATAAGTTTCATATCGACGAGAGTGGCCGAGGCAAGTGACCCAGCTCCGGGTGTTTCGAGATTTCATGAAAACTATCAAGCGCCTCGACTCTCGGGCGATTTGGGCACGCTCGGAAGATGAGAGCACGAGTGGTGAGATATGAATTATTCTTGACGAATAATGAAAGTATAACTCCTGATAAGCCCCAATCCGATTAAGCCGTGGTTAATAAGGCGCAACCAACTCATAATCAGATCTTAATAAAGGTGTAACCCAAGGAAACCTTATTAAAAACTGGTATGGAACTGAAAAATCTCTCCTGAGAACGGAGATGGAACTGAAGCCTCCTGTATGGAGTGATTGGACTACTAACCATTTTCTTTATGATTATTCCAGTTTTGCACTGGTCCAGTTCCTTTATTCTTTTCAGTTCAGTACTTTCAATTCAGTACTACTCCAGTCTCGTACTGGTCAAGATTATTTCATTACTTTCATTTCAGTACTACTCCAGTCTCGTACTGGTCAAGCTTATTTCAATACTACTCCAGTCTTGTACTGGTCATATTTCTTTCCAGCACTTTAAATAAGCAGCATAACCACCGCACTTGATCTTATCGCAATTTACTTTTATATTCCCGGGTCCTGCTCTGACGAGCAGTTGTTGTTTAGGTTGAGCCTTAGTTGGGGATAACCGGAGTTGAGGTAGTCCTCCAGGTCTAGCCCCAAATAAAGCGCTCCCACGCTCCTTGTCGAAAGTAGAGCAAAGTGCCGATGCCCGAAGTGTAAGCCTAGTAATGCAGGCCGTCGTAGACCCGATGTTATATTGTTTGCAATTGTTTGATTGATTGTAAATTGCTTGCGGTGAAATGGTGGCGGGTCAGTCCCTTCCGCAGACCGTTCGTACCGGTGCGGCAAGGTTGACGACTCAAGGCGACAGGGAGATGAGTACCACGGGTGACCGGCCATTATATTCCCCGTCGGGTTTTCCTCCGCTGGTCGGCCAAAATGATTCGCCGGATGTCGCTCACATCCAAGAGTACACAAGGTTGTACGTGAGGGCCTGGGGTTGTGCGGTACGATCACCCCCAGAAGTGGCAGGACTGGCCACTGTCACCGACGGCCACATCGGTGAGGCCCGCGGGGCTCGCTACCCTGCTGGAACAGAAGCGGTCCAAACTATGTTGACATAGGGTTTGTGTGCGCGGCTATGAATGCCTGCGGTTTGTGTGCGCGGCTATGAATGCCTGCGGTTTGTGTGCGCGGCTGTGAATGCCTGCGATAGAATTCAAGATATGAAAACCTGTTATGCTGATGAGCTAGTAGAGCCTTGCTATAACCGTTTTATGTTATTGCTGCTTTTTCCGGTTATACTGCACTCTTTTATAATTGCTCCTAGTTGTTCATATATGAAATGTTGTGATAACCCTCTCTTGCTTCAGCTATTTACTTTTGTTGGGTGAGTGCGTGCTCGTCCCCAGGATGTGGATCCGCGGAGGAGATTTGTTTCCACTTAGCTCTGTGACTAACAGTTATTTGATTAACCATTCACAGGAGGTGGAGCACCGTAGTGACCCACTGCCGCAGGAGATTACGCCAGCAGCTAGGTCTACTCGAGCAGATGCACCGCCGCCGTTTTCGGTGTTTAGAGATGTGAGTACCGCCGAGCAGTTTAGAAGAGAGAGTGTGTGAGAGACTTATGTAATACATGTATAGCCCACGGGCTTTTATAAACGCATAAGGCTTCGGCCCTAGAACCTCTGTATTAATATGATATGTTATATATATATGTAGTGGTTTCCTGTTAATGCTTCCGCTATATTCTGATGGGTTGTAATTGTTATGATTCGAACCACTCAAGACGACCATCTAGTGCTTGAATAGGGTGGATTGATTCCCCTATGAGCCCTGGGTGGACGTCTTGGGCCAGTAGTACCCCTCCGGCCCAACCCGGGCAAAAGGTTGGGGGGGGGGGGGGTACTACAAATGGATCAGAGCGATCACGATTCGTCCTTGTGGAGCAGTCTCTGGATCCCTTCGTCCCTCGCTTCGTTCTAGGTTCGGGACGAACCTTGCAGTGGAAGCCTGGTGGACCCTAGTGTAGAGGCTTAGGGATTCTAGACTGTGCGTTAGTACGCCCATACACCATTATTTTCCGCTTGGGTTGTCGCTTTTGCAAATTCCCTTACTTTTGCAAAATACTGACACTCTTTCATGTTACTTCTCTAGATACCGGAGTACAGTAACGGGGGATCCTCGTCCAGAGGATACGTTCCAGCTACCCCACCACCAGAACCGGTTGCTCCCGCAGCCGTACCGTTTGCCGAGTCAGATATAGGGCAGACACTGACGGCTATACTAACGACTTTCCGAGATGCCCTGGCACAGCCACCGCGGGAGATGACCGCACCCACAGATCTGCTGACGACTTTTCGAGGACTGAGGCCTCCCCCTTTCAGGGGTACAGAGACGGCCATTCAGGTAGAGGAGTGGGTGGAGCGAGTGGAGGAGCTGTTGGTAGGGATGATGTGCCCAGCTGTGGCAGCAGTCTCTTTGGTGGTGACCCTCTTGGAGGGATATGCGAGGGATTGGTGGAGAGCGTCTAGTCGCTCTACCTTCCGAGGTCGGCCGATGAGCACGATCCTTTGGGGGGAGTTCTCCGTGGCTCTACTAGAATTTTTCATCACAGATGCAGACCGAGCCGCGCTGCAAGAGAGGTTCCTGCTCATTCGACAGGGCAACCGCACTGTGGCAGAGTATGAGAGAGAGTTCATACACCTGGCACACTTCGCCGGGAACCTGGCTGCCTCCGACAGGGATAGGGCTTCTCGGTTCTACCGAGGACTACGAGACGACCTGAGGCAGGCCTTGATTATGCTCTCTCAGGCCACCTTCCACACCATAGCCACCCATGCGGCAGCTCTAGATTTGGACCAGCAGATGGTGGCTCAGCGGCGCAGAGGTCAAGTAGAGCTTCCTCGAGACCAGAGGCGAGACGTTGGAGTCGCTCCCCATAGACAGGATAGAGAGAGCAGACAGCGATGCCGCAGGCTGCCTTATAGGCGCCCACCAGCACCCCCAGCACCCCCAGCTGCACAGCAAGACAGTAGACCAGCTCCAGCTCCACAGCCCCCACTAGTGGCCCGACGAGATGTTCCCTTCGCAGGGAACTGCTTCTTGTGTCAGCAGCCGGGACATATGAGGGCCTTCTGCCCTCAGGCGATAGGGAGACCAGGACTAGGAGCAGTCCAGGGTGGACAGCCGGTACGGGGACATGGTCAATAATGCCGTAGAGGCCGAGCTGGCAGGAGAGGCCAGCAGGGCCGAGCAGCTCCCCAGGAGGCCTATGCACTGGACCTGCAGCATGGACCAGCCCCTGACGTAGTCATAGGTATATATCTTAGGCGATAGAAGATATCAGATCTTCCACTATTGTTGTATATTTCATATATATATATGTATATGTATATTAGTTGGATGATATATATCTATTTGTTTTCCTATGACGTCAGGAATCTTGTTGGTAGAAGGTCACCCTTCCAAAACCCTTTTTGACACAGGAGCGACTCATTCTTTCGTCTCCCACGATTTCATCGTAACAAAGGGAAATGTTATTCGCTCAACCGGACTGTCTATACGAATCCGTTTACCAGACGGGTCGGATATGACATCCATCGAAAAGTGTTCGTTCCAGGCTACGCTGGGAGAGGTAGAGTTTGAAATCTACGAAACCATCCTAGCTATAACTGGGTTTGACATAATTCTGGGAATGGACTGGCTGGCCGAGCACCAAGCCCATATAAACTGTTCCACGCGAGAAGTCCGGCTACAGAATCCAAATGGCCAGAGCGTCGCGTTGACAGGTGTGCCATCTGTCTCTCGTATTATCTTGACTTCTACACAGATGGTGAAGTCAGTCCGTCAGAAGGATGAAGTATTCCTTATTTATTTCGAAATGGAAGATAAGACCCAGGTGCTCGCCAAGGTCCCAGTAGTCCGAGACTTTCCAGATATCTTCCCTGAGTCCCTCCCGGGATTGCCACCTCAGCGAGAGGTCGACTTCCAGATCGAGCTCGTGTCCGGAGCACGGCCAGTATCGCGAGCCCCCTACCGGATGGCCCCAAGGGAGCTGATTGAACTAAAGATCCAGCTACAAGAACTAATAGATGCTGGATTCGTCCGTCCAAGTTCCTCGCCCTGGGGAGCCCCGGTACTTTTCGTCAAGAAGAAGGACGGGACTCTGCGATTGTGCATCGACTATAGGGAGCTAAATAAGCTTACTGTACGCAACACGTATCCCCTTCCTAGGATCGACGAACTGTTCGATCAGTTACAAGGTGCTTCGGTATTCTCCAAAATGGACCTGAGGTCCGGCTATTATCAGCTTCGGATTCGAGAGGAAGATATTCCTAAGACTGCCTTCAGCTCCCGACACGGTCTTTACGAGTTCCTAGTGATGCCCTTTGGGCTCACCAACGCTCCCTCTGCCTTCATGGCCCTGATGAATAGAGTCTTCGAACCCTTCTTGGATCACTTTGTCATCGTCTTTATAGACGATATTCTAATCTACTCGAAGACCAAGACGGACCATACCCGGCACCTGCAGATGGTTCTATTAAAGCTCCGGGAGCACTCTCTCTTCGCCAAATTCAGTAAGTGCGAATTTTGGCTAGAAGAAGTTGGATTCTTGGGCCACATGATAAACAAAGAAGGAGTGGCAGTGGACCAAGCCAAGATCCAGGCAGTACAAAATTGGCCGCCACTCAGGACGGCTGCGGATATCCGGAGTTTCCTCGGCCTTGCCGGATACTACATGAAGTTTGTCAAGGGATTTTCCAAGATTGCCCTACCCCTGACTGCTCTCACCAAGAAGGACGCCATATTTCGATGGACGCCGGAGTGCGAGGCTGCGTTCATCGAACTGAAGAAGCGTCTGACTTCCGCGCAAATCCTTACGATTCCTTCAGGGACCGAGGGATTTCAAATCTACACTGATGCCTCCCTGAAAGGATTAGGAGCAGTCCTAATGCAGCATGGTAAGGTAGTGGCCTACGCTTCGCGGCAATTAAAGCCGCATGAATTAAACTACGCAGCACACGATTTAGAGTTGGGCGCCGTCGTCTTCGCCCTTAAAATCTGGAGGCATTATCTGTACGGAGTAAAATGTGAGATCTTCTCCGACCACAAGAGCCTCAAGTATATTTTCACGTAGAAAGAGCTGAATCTACGGCAGCGCCGATGGTTGGAATTCTTATACGATTACGACTTCACTCTCCAATATCACCCCGGGAAGGCTAATAGAGTCGCTGACGCCTTGAGCCGCCAGCCTGCGATAGTCGGGAGTTGGATGGAGCAGATCCCTAAGGAACTTTTCCAGTCTTTGATAGACTTGGAGATTACCCTGGTTGCCCGAAGAGATCCGGAAGAGTACTATTCTCAGCTGTATTGGATGGAGATCCAATGCGATATCCGGGACTGGATACGAGAAGCCCAGAAGCTCGACCTAGAGGTAATGTCGATCATCCGATCTCTGCAAGGAGGGGCACAGGAGGATTATAACTTGCATGATGGGATTCTACAATTCAAGCATCACATATTTATTCCCGCTACTGGAGGGATTCGTGGGGAAATTCTGCAAGAGGCCCATCAGTCGAGGTACTCGATTCACCCTGGCGTAGTTAAGATGTACGTGGACTTGCGTAGGACCATTTACTGGCCCGGAATGAAGAGAGATGTCACCAACTTCGTGGCCCGATGCCAGACCTGTCAGAAGGTCAAAGCTGAATGTCGCAGTCCAGGAGGCCTATTGCAGCCCCTGCCGATACCAGAATGGAAGTTCGAAGACATCCCGATGGACTTCGTCCACGGCCTACCTCGATCCCGTGCTGGGAATGACTCAATATGGGTGGTCGTAGATCGACTCACCAAGGTAGCGCGGTTCATTCCAAACCGACAGGGTGACGGAGTAGATATCCTGGCCAGGATGTTCCTAGAACAAGTGGTACGATTTCACGGAGTACCAAAGACCATCGTGTCTGATCATGACGGTCGTTTCACATCTAAGGAATGGAGGCGGGTGCAGGCATATTTGGGAACCAAGTTGGCCTTCAGCACTGCCTTCCACCCGCAGACAGACGGACAGACGGAGAGGACAAACCGGACGATGGATGATCTTCTTCGACTGTGCATAGTGGAGCACAATGAGCCATGGGAGCAGCTGTTGCCGTTAGTCGAATTTTCGTACAATAACAGCTACCAGGCTAGTATTAAGATGGCTCCGTACGAGGCATTGTATGGAAGGCGTTGCCGAACACCGTTGACTTGGGCTCAGGAAGAGGACCCGGAAGCCTTGGGAGTGGATTACATCGATGACACTACGGCAGCGATACGGCTGATTTAGGAGCGAATGCGGGAAGCGCAGAGCCGGCAGGATAAGTACTATGATGCGCGACACCGACCGGTGGAGTTCAGCGTGGGGGAAATGGTGTTTCTGAAAATAAAACCCATGCATGGTGTCTCCCGGTTGAGGAAGCAGAAAAAGTTAGATCCCCGCTTCTTGGGCCCCTACCCGGTGATAGAGCGTGTTGGCCCCGTCGCCTATCGTTTAGCCTTACCCCCAGAGTTGGGGAATCTTCATAATGTGTTTCATGTTTCTTCCTTGAGACGAGTCCTCCGGCAACCAGAGCAGTACCTTCCTACCCCTCCGGCGCAACTACTGTCAGATAGATCCGTCCGGCTCGAACCCGTCAGAGTAATAGATTACAGGTGAAGACACTACGGAACAAAACCATTCCGATGGTTAAGGTGCTATGGTCAAACTGTGGACGAGAAGAGTTCACATGGGAACCTGAATCACTCCTCCGAGAAAAGCACTCAGAGCTCTTTCCCCAGGTATGTTACTTTTTCCCCCCTACTTCAAGCAAATTTTCGGGGACGAAAATCCTTTTATTTTTATTGGATTGTAACATCCCGCCCTTTATTGGGCCACCAGAGCCTTAGTGGGCCCAATAAAAGTGGCCCGAACCCTACCCATGACCCGGTGGGAAATAACCCTAAGCGGGAAATAGAGCTAGAGAACTCTGAATTGAGTTCTGTCAGTTCCTGTGGCCTTGTATAGTCAATACGAGTGCATCAGAACTCGTTCAGTTGGACTCCGAGGTCTAACGACAATTTTACACATTTCGACCATTTTAGCGCGCTACGACGCGCAAATTTCGGACTTTCGTCAAACGGACTCCGATTCAACCCCAGTCAGTGGCGTTAGACTCGTGTGGTTAATACAAAGTCAACGGAAGTCGTCCCGGTCAATTTCGATGACGATTGGTCAACTCGTGGTCAGATCAAGCATAGTTGTGCACCGAAAAGCGTGCGCACACCAATTATGACACGACACCCGAACTTTGACCCGACCCCGACGACTTGGACCCACTTTGACTTTGACCAGCAAGGGGGACCCAACCTAGGGTTGACTTGGTCAAACCCTCATAAAAATCCACTTTTTGGATTTTTCTCCAAGTGAGGGGCCCACCTCCTCTCCAAAGAAGGATGGCCCATGCCCCCCTCACTCTCCATGGGCCCCAACCAGCAAGCCTCCCAAAGCTCAAGTGGAGGCCCACCCACTTTTTCTTTTCTCCCACTCTCCCCCTCTCTTTCTTCACCATGAAGGCCCAAGCTTCAAGCCCATAAAGGGCCCATCCATTTTCCCCACATGGGGGAAAATGGGAGACTTCCAGCTGTCATTAGACAGCTGGAGGGTGGGGATTAATCCCTCCCTAAGGAGGGATTAGTCCCACACAACCCAAAGGGAGGGAACTCTCCCTCCCCCTCCATATAAAAGGACCTCCCCTCCCCTAATCCTCCTCACACCTCTCAGAGAAGCTCTCTCCCCCTTCTCCCCCCCCTCTGCCGGAGCTCAGGTGGCCGGAAAAAGCCAAGCCGGAGCTCCTCCTCCCCTCCTCCACCACCTTGAGCCATGTCCGACCAAGCCGGCCCCTCCCGAGTCCACCAAACTCAGGTGGAAGCCTTCTCCCTGCTCCTTCTCCATTTTGGACGTCTTGCATGGCACTCCCGGCGGCCGGAGCGCCGCCGCCGTCACCCCCTCCCCTACCGTCCATTTTTAAGAAAAAAATGCTCCGGCGGCGGCCGGCGGCGGCAGGCCGTCGGACCACCGCCGGAGGGAGCGCCCACCACCGGCGGGTTGGCCGGTGGTGGAGCCACGGCCGGCCGGTGGCCTGCCGGCGGCTGGAGAAGCCCGTAAGGGGCGGCGGAATGATACAGCGGGGGGGGGGGGGGGGTAGGGGAGATGAACAGTAGTTCTGTTTTATAATTTATATATATATAATAATATATTATATATATTATTATAATATTATAATATTATAATAATGGGTAGATTTTATTTGAGACTAAAATAGGCTCCTAGGGAAAAAGTGTTGAACATGAAAAATGTCCCCTTTGTTAAGGGCTTCCTCCACAAAAATGTTGATAATTTTTGGTGTTGATTTGGTATTTTTAAAAGCCCAATTAATCTTTATTTGGCCAAATTAAAGGGCCAAAACTCTTTGAAAAATTATGAAAATTTTTCTATACTCATTTTATATCCATATAAGGGTGTATCAAAATTTGAGCTCATGGGGATAAGTTCTGATTTTTTTCCCAAAATATGAAAGCCTAGGACCGCGTTCGATATTATTACGCTCGTTTTCTTCGAAAATGAAAATTGGAGCGTGCGACTATCCTCTCTAATTTGAATAAGTTTCATATCGACGAGAGTGGCCGAGGCAAGTGACCAAGCTCCGGGTGTTTCGAGATTTCATGAAAACTATCAAGCGCCTCGACTCTCGGGCGATTTGGGCACGCTCGGAAGATGAGAGCACGAGTGGTGAGTTATGAATTATTTTTGACGAATAATGAAAGTATAACTCCTGATAAGCCCCAATCCGATTAAGCCGTGGTTAATAAGGCGCAACCAACTCATAATCGGATCTTAATAAAGGTGTAACCCAAGGAAACCTTATTAAAAACTGGGATGGAACTGAAAAATCTCTCCTAAGAACGGAGATGGAACTGAAGCCTCCTGTATGGAGTGATTGGACTACTAACCATTTTCTTTATGATTATTCCAGTTTTGCACTGGTCCAGTTCCTTTATTCTTTTCAGTTCAGTACTTTCAATTCAGTACTACTCCAGTCTCGTACTGATCAAGATTATTTCATTACTTTCATTTCAGTACTACTCCAGTCTCGTACTGGTCAAGCTTATTTCAATACTACTCCAGTCTTGTACTGGTCACATTTCTTTCCAGCACTTTAAATAAGCAACATAACCACCACACTTGATCTTATCGCAATTTACTTTTATATTCCTGGGTCCTGCTCTGACGAGCAGTTGTTGTTTAGGTTGAGCCTTAGTTGGGGATAACCGGAGTTGAGGTAGTCCTCCAGGTCTAGCCCCAAATAAAGCGCTCCCACGCTCCTTGTCGAAAGTAGAGCAAAGTGCCGATGCCCGAAGTGTAAGCCTAGTAAGGCAGGCCGTCGTAGACCCGATGTTATATTGTTTGTAATTGTTTGATTGATTGTAAATTGCTTGCGGTGAAATGGTGGCGGGTCAGTCCCTTCCGCAGACCGTTCGTACCGGTGCGGCAAGGTTGATGACTAAAGGCGACAGGGAGATGAGTACCACGGGTGACCGGCCGTTATATTCCCCGTCGGGTTTTCCTCCGCTGGTCGGCCAAAATGATTCGCCGGATGTCGCTCACATCCAAGAGTACACAAGGTTGTACGTGAGGGCCTGGGGTTGTGCTGTACGATCACCCCCAGAAGTGGCAGGACTGGCCACTGTCACCGACGGCCACATCGGTGAGGCCCGCGGGGCTCGCTACCCTGCTGGAACAGAAGCGGTCCAAACTATGTCGACATAGGGTTTGTGTGTGCGGCTATGAATGCCTGCGGTTTGTGTGCGCGGCTATGAATGCCTGCGGTTTGTGTGCGCGGCTGTGAATGCCTGCGATAGAATTCAAGATATGAAAACCTGTTGTGCTGATGAGCTAGTAGAGCCTTGCTATAACCGTTTTATGTTATTGCTGCTTTTTCCGGTTATACTGCACTCTTTTATAATTGCTCCTAGTTGTTCATATATGAAATGTTGTGATAACCCTCTCTTGCTTCGGCTATTTACTTTTGTTGGGTGAGTGCGTGCTCGTCCCCAGGATGTGGATCCAGGGAGGAGATTTGTTTCCACTTAGCTCTGTGACTAACGGTTATTTGATTAACCATTCACAGGAGGTGGAGCTCCGTAGTGACCCGCTGCCGCAGGAGATTACGCCAGCAGCTAGGTCTACTCGAGCAGATGCACCCCCGCCGTCTCTGGTGTTTAGAGACGTGAGTACCGCCGAGCAGTTTAGAAGAGAGAGTGTGTGAGACACTTATGTAGTACATGTATAGCCCACGGGCTTTTATAAACGCATAAGGCTTCGGCCCTAGAACCTCTGTATTAATATGATATGTTATATATATATGTAGTGGTTTCCTGTTAATGCTTCCGCTATATTCTGATGGGTTGTGAATGTTATGATTCGAACCACTCAAGACGACCATCTAGTGCTTGAATAGGATGGATTGTTTCCCCTATGAGCCCTGGGTGGACGTCTTGGGCCAGTAGTACCCCTCCGGCCCAACCCGGGCAAAAGGTTGGGGGGGGGGGGGTACTACAAATGGATCAGAGCGATCACGATTCGTCCTTGTGGAGCAGTCTCCGGATCCCTCCGTCCCTCGCTTCGTTCTAGGTTCGGGACGAACCTTGCAGTGGAAGCCTGGTGGACCCTAGTGTAGAGGCTTAGGGATTCTAGACTGTGTGTTAGTACGCCCATACACCATTGTTTTCCGCTTGGGTTGTCGCTTTTGCAAATTCCCTTACTTTTGCAAAATACTGACACTCTTTCATGTTACTTCTCCAGATACCGGAGTACAGTAACGGGGGATCCTCGTCCAGAGGATACGTTCCAGCTACCCCACCACCAGACCCGGTTGCTCCCGCAGCCGTACCGTTTGCCGAGTCAGATATAGGGCAGACACTGACGGCTATAATAGCGACTTTCCGAGATGCCCTGGCACAGCCACCGCGGGAGATGACCGCACCCACAGATCTGCTGACGACTTTTCGAGGACTGAGGCCTCCCCCTTTTAGGGGTACAGAGACGGCCATTCAGGTAGAGGAGTGGGTGGAGCGAGTGGAGGAGCTGTTGGTAGGGATGATGTGCCCAGCTGTGGCAGCAGTCTCTTTGGTGGTGACCCTCTTGGAGGGATATGCGAGGGATTGGTGGAGAGCGTCTAGTCGCTCTACCTTCCGAGGTCGGCCGATGAGCACGATCCTTTGGGGGGAGTTCTCCGTGGCTCTACTAGAATTTTTCATCACAGATGCAGACCGAGCCACGCTGCAAGAGAGGTTCCTGCTCATTCGACAGGGCAATTGCACTATGGCAGAGTATGAGAGAGAGTTCATACACCTGGCACGCTTCGCCGGGAACCTGGCTGCCTCCGACAGGGATAGGGCTTCTCGGTTCTACCGAGGACTACGAGACGACCTGAGGCAGGCCTTGATTATGCTCTCTCAGTCCACCTTCCACACCATAGCCACCCATGCGGCAGCTCTAGAGTTGGACCAGCATATGGTGGCTCAGCGGCGCAGAGGTCAAGTAGAGCTTCCTCGAGACCAGAGGCGAGACGTTGGAGTCGCTCCCCATAGACAAGATAGAGAGAGCAGACAGCGACGCCACAGGCTGCCTTATAGGCGCCCACCAGCACCCCCAGCTGCACAGCAAGACAGTAGACCAGCTCCAGCTCTACAGCCCCCACTCGTGGCCCGACGAGATGTTCCCTTCGCAGGGAACTGCTTCTTGTGTCAGCAGCCGGGACATATGAGGGCCTTCTGCCCTCAGGCGATAGGGAGACCAGGACTAGGAGCAGTCCAGGGTGGACAGCCGACACGGGGACAGGGTCAAAGAGGCCGTAGAAGCTGAGCTGGCAGGAGAGGCCAGCAGGGCCGAGCAGCTCCCTAGGAGGCCTATGTACTGGACCTGCAGCATGGACCAGCCCCTGACGTAGTCATAGGTATATATCTTAGGCGATAGAAGATATCAGATCTTCCACTATTGTTGTATATTTCATATATATATATGTATATGTATATTAGTTGGATGATATATATCTATATGTTTTCCTATGACGTCAGGAATCTTGTTGGTAGAAGGTCACCCTGCCAAAACCCTTTTTGACACAGGAGCGACTCATTCTTTCGTCTCCCACGATTTCATCGCAACAAAGGGAAATGTTACTCGCTCAACCGGACTGTCTATATGAATCCGTTTACCAGACGGGTCGGATATGACATCCACCGAAAAGTGTTCGTTCCAGGCTACGCTGGGAGAGGTAGAGTTTGAAATCTACGCAACCATCCTAGCTATAACTGGGTTTGACATAATTCTGTGAATGGACTGGCTGGCCGAGCACCAAGCCCAGATAAACTATTCCACGCGAGAAGTCCGGCTACAGAATCCAAATGGCCAGAGCGTCGCGTTGACAGGTGTGCCATCTGTCTCTCGTATTATCTTGACTTCTACATAGATGGTGAAGTCAGTCCGTCAGAAGGATGAAGTATTCCTTATTTATTTCGAAATGGAAGATAAGACCCAGGTGCTCGCCAAGGTCCCAGTAGTCCGAGACTTTCTAGATATCTTCCCTGAGTCCCTCCCGGGATTGCCACCTCAGCGAGAGGTCGACTTCCAGATCGAGCTCGTGTCCGGAGCACGGCCAGTATCGCGAGCCCCCTATCGGATGGCCCCAAGGGAGCTGACTGAACTAAAGATCCAGCTATAAGAACTAATAGATGCTGGATTCGTCCGTCCAAGTTCCTCGCCCTGGGGAGCCCCGGTACTTTTCGTCAAGAAGAAGGACGGGACTCTGCGATTGTGCATCGACTATAGGGAGCTAAATAAGCTTACTGTATGCAACACGTATCCCCTTCCTAGGATCGACAAACTGTTCGATCAGTTACAAGGTGTTTCGGTATTCTCCAAAATGGACCTGAGGTCCGGCTATTATCAGCTTCGGATCCGAGAGGAAGATATTCTTAAGACTGCCTTCAGCTCCCGACACGGTCTTTACGAGTTCCTAGTGATGCCCTTTGGGCTCACCAACGCTCCCTCCGCCTTCATGGCCCTGATGAATAGAGTCTTCGAACCCTTCTTGGATCACTTTGTCATCGTCTTTATAGACGATATCCTAATCTACTCGAAGACCAAGACGGACCATACCCGGCACCTGCAGATGGTTCTATTAAAGCTCCGGGAGCACTCTCTCTTCGCCAAATTCAGTAAGTGCGAATTTTGGCTAGAAGAAGTTGGATTCTTGGGCCACACGATAAACAAGGAAGGAGTGGCAGTGGACCAAGCCAAGATCCAGGCAGTACAAAATTGGCCGCCACTCAGGACGGCTGCGGATATCCGGAGTTTCCTCGGCCTTGCCGGATACTACAGGAAGTTTGTCGAGGGATTTTCCAAGATTGCCCTACCCCTGACTGCTCTCACCAAGAAGGACGCCGTATTTCGATGGACGCCGGAGTGCGAGGCTGCGTTCATCGAACTGAAGAAGCGTCTGACTTCCGCGTCAATCCTTACGATTCCTTCAGGGACCGAGGGATTTCAAATCTACACTGATGCCTCCCTGAAAGGATTGGGAGCAGTCCTAATGCAGCATGGTAAGGTAGTGGCCTATGCTTCGCAGTAATTAAAGCCGCATGAATTAAACTACGCAGCACACGATTTAGAGTGGGGCGCCGTCGTCTTCGCCCTTAAAATCTGGAGGCATTATCTGTACGGAGTAAAATGTGAGATCTTCTCCGACCACAAGAGCCTCAAGTATATTTTCACGCAGAAAGAGCTGAATCTCCGGCAGCGCCGATGTTTGGAATTCTTATGCGATTACGACTTCACTCTCCAATATCACCCCGGGAAGGCTAATAGAGTCGCTGACGCCTTGAGCCGCCAGCCTGCGATAGTCGGGAGTTGGATGGAGCAGATCCCTAAGGAACTTTTCCAGTCTTTGATAGACTTGGAGATTACCCTGGTTGCCCGAAGAGATCCGGAAGAGTACTATTCTCAGCTGTATTGGATGGAGATCCAATGCGATATCCGGGACCGGATACGAGAATCCCAGAAGCTCGACCCAGAGGTAATGTCGATCATCCGATCTCTACAAGGAGGGGCACAGGAGGATTATAACTTGCATGATGGGATTCTACAATTCAAGCATCGCATATTTATTCCCGCTACTGGAGGGATTCGTGGGGAAATTCTGCAAGAGGCCCATCAGTCGAGGTACTCGATTCACCCTGGCGTAGTTAAGATGTACGTGGACTTGCGTAGGACCATTTACTGGCCCGGAATGAAGAGAGATGTCACCGACTTCGTGGCCCGGTGCCAGACCTGTCAGAAGGTCAAAGCTGAATGTCGCAGTCCAGGAGGCCTATTGCAGCCCCTGCCGATACCAGAATGGAAGTTCGAAGACATCTCCATAGACTTCGTCCACGGCCTACCTCGATCCCGTGCTAGGAATGACTCAATATGGGTGGTCGTAGATCGACTCACCAAGGTAGCGCGGTTCATTCCAAACCGACAGGGTGACAGAGTAGATATCCTGGCCAGGATGTTCCTAGAACAAGTGGTACGATTTCACGGAGTACCAAAGACCATCGTGTCTGATCGTGACGGTCGTTTCACATCTAAGGAATGGAGGCGGGTTCAGGCATATTTGGGAACCAAGTTGCCCTTCAGCACTGCCTTCCACCCGCAGACAGACGGACAGACGGAGAGGACGAACCGGACGATGGAGGATCTTCTTCGACTGTGCATAGTGGAGCACAATGAGCCATGGGAGCAGCTGTTGCCGTTAGTCGAATTTTCATACAATAACAGCTACCAGGCTAGTATTAAGATGGCTCCGTACGAGGCATTGTATGGAAGGCGTTGCCGAACACCGTTGACTTGGGCTCAGGAAGAGGACCCGGAAGCCTTGGGAGTGGCTTAGATCGATGACACTACGGCAGCGATACGGCTGATTCAGGAGCAAATGCGGGAAGCGCAGAGCCAGCAGGCTAAGTACTATGATGCGCGACACCGACCGGTGGAGTTCAGCGTGGGGGAAATGGTGTTTCTGAAAATAAAACCCATGCATGGTGTCTCCCGGTTGAGGAAGCAGAAAAAGTTAGATCCCCGCTTCTTGGGCCCCTACCCGATGATAGAGCGTGTTGGCCCCGTCGCCTATCGTTTAGCCTTACCCCCATAGTTGGGGAATCTTCATAATGTGTTTCATGTCTCTTCCTTGAGACGAGTCCTCCGGCAACCAGAGCAGTACCTTCCTACCCCTCCGGCGCAACTACTGTCAGATAGATCCGTCCGGCTCGAACCCGTCAGAGTAATAGATTACAAGGTGAAGACACTACGGAACAAAACCATTCCGATGGTTAAGGTGCTATGGTCAAACTGTGGACGAGAAGAGTTCACATGGGAACCTGAATCACTCCTCCGAGAAAAGCACTCAGAGCTCTTTCCCCAGGTATGTTACTTTTTCCCCCCTACTTCAAGCAAATTTTCGGGGACGAAAATCCTTTTATTTTTATTGGATTGTAACATCCCGCCCTTTATTGGGCCACCAGAGCCTTAGTGGGCCCAATAAAAGTGGCCCGAACCCTACCCATGACCCGGTGGGAAATAACCCTAAGCGGGAAATAGAGGTAGAGAACTCTGAATTGAGTTCTGTCAGTTCCTGTGGCCTTGTATAGTCAATACGAGTGCATCGGAACTCGTTCAGTTGGACTCCGAGGTCTAACGACAATTTTACACATTTCGACCATTTTAGCGCGCTGCGACGCGCAAATTTCGGACTTTCGTCAAACGGACTCCGATTCAACCCCAGTCAGTGGCGTTAGACTCGTGTGGTCAATACGAAGTCAACAGAAGTCGTCCCGGTCAATTTCGATGACAATTGGTCAACCCGTGGTCAGATCAAGCATAGTTGTGCACCGAAAAGCGTGCGCACACCAATTATGACACGACACCCGAACTTTGACCCGACCCCGACGACTTGGACCCACTTTGACTTTGACCAGCAAGGGGGACCCAACCTAGGGTTGACTTGGTCAAACCCTCATAAAAATCCACTTTTTGGATTTTTCTCCAAGTGAGGGGCCCACCTCCTCTCCAAAGAAGGATGGCCCATGCCCCCCTCACTCTCCATGGGCCCCAACCAGCAAGCCTCCCAAAGCTCAAGTGGAGGCCCACCCACTTTTTCTTTTCTCTCACTCTCCCCCTCTCTTTCTTCACCATGAAGGCCCAAGCTTCAAGCCCATAAAGGGCCCATCCATTTTCCCCACATGGGGGAAAATGGGAGACTTCCAGCTGTCATTAGACAGCTGGAGGGTGGGGATTAATCCCTCCCTAAGGAGGGATTAGTCCCACACCACCCAAAGGGAGGGAACTCTCCCTCCCCCTCCATATAAAAGGACCTCCCCTCCCCTAATCCTCCTCACACCTCTCAGAGAAGCTCTCTCCCCCTTCTCCCCCCCTCTGCCGGAGCTCAGGTGGCCGGAAAAAGCCAAGCCGGAGCTCCTCCTCCCCTCCTCCACCACCTTGAGCCATATCCGACCAAGCCGGCCCCTCCCGAGCCCACCAAACTCAGGTGGAAGCCTTCTCCCTCCTCCTTCTCCATTTTGGACGTCTTGCATGACACTCCCGGCGGCCGGAGCGCCGCCGCCGTCACCCCCTCCCCTCCCGTCCATTTTTAAGAAAAAAATGCTCCGGCGGCGGCCGGCGGCGGCCGGCGGCGGCAGGCCGCCGGACCACCGCCGGAGGGAGCGCCCACCAGCGGCGGGTTGGCCGGTGGTGGAGCCACGGCCGGCCGGTGGCCTGCCGGCGGCTGGAGAAGCCCGTAAGGGGCGGCGGAATGATACAGCGGGGGGTAGGGGAGATGAACAGTAGTTCTGTTTTATAATTTATATATATATAATAATATATTATATATATTATTATAATATTATAATATTATAATAATGGGTAGATTTTATTTGAGACTAAAATAGGCTCCTAGGGAAAAAGTGTTGAACATGAAAAATGTCCCCTTTGTTAAGGGCTTCCTCCACAAAAATGTTGAGAATTTTTGGTGTTGATTTGGTATTTTTAAAAGCCCAATTAAACTTTATTTGGCCAAATTAAAGGGCCAAAACTCTTTGAAAAATTATGAAAATTTGTCTATACTCATTTTATATCCATATAAGGGTTGTATCAAAATTTGAGCTCATGGGGATAAGTTCTGAGTTTTTTCCCAAAATATGGAAGCCTAGGACCGCGTTCGATATTATTACGCTCGTTTTCTTCGAAAATGAAAATTGGAGCGCGCGACTATCCTCCCTAATTTGAATAAGTTTCATATCGACGAGAGTGGCCGAGGCAAGTGACCAAGCTCCGAGTGTTTCGAGATTTCATGAAAACTATCAAGTGCCTCGACTCTCGGGCGATTTGGGCACGCTCGGAAGATGAGAGCATGAGTGGTGAGTTATGAATTATTCTTGACGAATAATGAAAGTATAACTCCTGATAAGCCCCAATCCGATTAAGCCGTGGTTAATAAGGCGCAACCAACTCATAATCGGATCTTAATAAAGGTGTAACCCAAGGAAACCTTATTAAAAACTGGGATGGAGCTGAAAAATCTCTCCTGAGAACGGAGATGGAACAGAAGCCTCCTGTATGGAGTGATTGGACTACTAACCATTTTCTTTATGATTATTCCAGTTTTGCACTGTTCCAGTTCCTTTATTCTTTTCAGTTCAGTACTTTCAATTAAGTACTACTCCAGTCTCGTACTGGTCAAGATTATTTCATTACTTTCATTTCAGTACTACTCCAGTCTCGTACTGGTCAAGCTTATTTCAATACTACTCCAGTCTTGTACTGGTCACATTTCTTTCCAGCACTTTAAATAAGCAGCATAACCACCGCACTTGATCTTATCGCAATTTACTTTTATATTCCCGGGTCCTGCTCTGACGAGCAGTTGTTGTTTAGGTTGAGCCTTAGTTGGGGATAACCGGAGTTGAGGTAGTCCTCCAGGTCTAGCCCCAAATAAAGCGCTCCCACGCTCCTTGTCGAAAGTAGAGCAAAGTGCCGATGCCCGAAGTGTAAGCCTAGTAAGGCAGGCCGTCGTAGACCCGATGTTATATTGTTTGCAATTGTTTGATTGATTCTAAATTGCTTGCGGTGAAATGGTGGCGGGTCAGTCCCTTCCGCAGACCGTTCGTACCGGTGCGGCAAGGTTGACGACTCAAGGCGACAGGGAGATGAGTACCACGGGTGACCGGCCGTTATATTCCCCGTCGGGTTTTCCTCCGCTGGTCGGCCCAAATGATTCGCCGGATGTCGCTCACATCCAAGAGTACACAAGGTTGTACGTGAGGGCCTGGGGTTGTGCGGTACGATCACCCCCAGAAGTGGCAGGACTGGCCACTGTCACCGACGGCCACATCGGTGAGGCCCGCGGGGCTCGCTACCCTGCTGGAACAGAAGCGGTCCAAACTATGTCGACATAGGGTTTGTGTGCGCGGCTATGAATGCCTGCGGTTTGTGTGCGCGGCTATGAATGCCTGCGGTTTGTGTGCGCGGCTGTGAATGCCTGCGATAGAATTCAAGATATGAAAACCTGTTGTGCTGATGAGCTAGTAGAGCCTTGCTGTAACCGTTTTATGTTATTGCTGCTTTTTCCGGTTATACTGCACTCTTTTATAATTACTCCTAGTTGTTCATATATGAAATGTTGTGATAACCCTCTCTTGCTTCAGCTATTTACTTTTGTTGGGTGAGTGCGTGCTCGTCCCCAGGATGTGGATCCGGGGAGGAGATTTGTTTCCACTTAGCTCTGTGACTAACGGTTATTTGATTAACCATTCACAGGAGGTGGAGCACCGTAGTGACCCGCTGCCACAGGAGATTATGCCAGCAGCTAGGTCTACTCGAGCAGATGCACCCCCGCCGTCTCCGGTGTTTAGAGACGTGAGTACCGCCGAGTAGTTTAGAAGAGAGAGTGTGTGAGAGACTTATATAGTACATGTATAGCCCACGAGCTTTTATAAACGCATAAGGCTTCGGCCCTAGAACCTCTATATTAATATGATATGTTATATATATATGTAGTGGTTTCCTGTTAATGCTTCCGCTATATTCTGATGGGTTGTGAATGTTATGATTCGAACCACTCAAGACGACCATCTAGTGCTTGAATAAGGTGGATTGTTTCCCCTATGAGCCCTGGGTGGACGTCTTGGGCCAGTAGTACCCCTCCGGCCCAACCCGGGCAAAAGGTTGGGGGGGGGGGGTACTACACACAGGCCCTACCACTCAGCCTTTATAATTACAGGCTTACAACTCAGATCCCTAAGGATTCTACAAGAAATATAAAATACAAAGTGTATATACCTACAACTCTGAATAGAGAGATGAGTTGATAGGTTCTTGATGAGTTCTTGGAAGAACTCTGCTGAGATCAACCTCACTTGGCTTTTCTTCAAAGCTTCTTGAATGTAGAACACAATAGGGTTGATCTGCTCTGCAGCTGATCCTTGATCTCTGCAACTTAAGATTCAGAACAAAGTCTGAACTCTTCTTCTCAGCCTGGTTCCAACGGCTGTCTTCTTGGATGGAGCTCTCTCTCTCCAACTACTTAGAACTTCACTTGAAAGTCTTCAATGAATTGCTTTTAAACAACTTGTTATCTGTAGAATGTATAAGCCTTTATATAGACTTTCTTCATGGTGACCAGCTGATCTGGTTTCTAACAGCTTTCTGACAACTCTGACAGGTGCAGTAGACCGGTTGGAATGGTAGCTGTCAAGTCATCCAGTCAGTTCTTGAAATAACTGTAACTGTCTGAAAGTGTCGAGACAATCTGTCTTTAAGTGTCGACACTTATAGACCAAGTGTCGGCACAAGTAGACTAAGTGTCGACACTAGCCTTCAAGGTGTCGACACAACTCCTTGTGTTGTAGAAATCACTTCTCGACACAGCTTCTTCATCATGTGTCGACACTGATATTGTGTGTCGACACAACTCCTTGTTCTTCAGTTCTTTGTTGAATTCTTGTAAGTGTCGACACAACTCCTTTGTGTCGACACATCTTTATGTGTTAAACTTGTTCAGTGTCGACACATCTTCTTGGTCTCGACACATGCCTTTAGTGTTGATACTTGCTGAGTGTCAACACAGCTCCTTGTGTCGACACATCTTCTTATGTTGAGACTTTTGCTGAGTGTCGACACATCTCCTTTGTGTCGACACTTGTACTTAGAATTTTGTTGAACTTTGCTAAGTGTCGACACAGCTCCTTGTGTCGACACTTTCTTCAAGTGTTGAGTCTTTTGCTGAGTGTCGACACATTCTTTCTTGTGTCGACACTTTCTTCAAGTGTTGAGTCTTCTGCTGAGTGTCGACACATTCTTTATTATGTCGACACTTATACTTAGACTCTGCTTACTTTTGCTGAGTGTCGACACAGCCTCCAAGTGTCGACGCTTTCTGATGTAGACACAGTTCCTCAAGGTGTCGACACAACTGCTAGGTGTCGACACAACTGCTAAGTGTCGACACAGCTTCACTGGACTTTTCTTCATTGAGTGTCGACACAGCTCCTTGTGTCGACACTTTCTGTCTGGTGTCGACTCTGCATCACTGGTGTCGACACAAGTACTCCAAGTGTCGACACTGCTTGTCTGGGTATCGACAAAAGTCTTCTTAAGTGTCGACACATTTCTTCTGGGTGTCGACACATGGACTTAGAATCTTTTCATCTTTCCCTGCAAATACTTAACCTGCACAGGGCAACTCAAAAATACATCAAATACATTTTGATGTATATCATTGAGTAGGGTGAGGCTTCTTCAAATCAGGTATATTTAAACCAATGTACCCAACAACACCCGGGAGTTACGAAGATGACTGTGGATCTGAAGAAGACCATGTACTGGCCAGGCATGAAGAAGGATATCACCTACTTTGTGACCCACTGCAAGGCATGCCAGCTGGTGAAGGCAGAGTGCAGAAACTCCGCAGGATTATTGCAGCCACTTCCGGAGCCAGAGTGGAAGTTCGATGATATCGCGATGGACTTCATACATGGGCTTCCCCGATCATGGACGGGGAACGATTCGATCTGGGTGATCGTCGACCGGCTAATGAAGGTAGCCAGATTTATCCCGATCAGAAAGGATGACTCGGTTGGTGTGTTGGTTCGGAAATTCGTGGAGCAGTTCGTCCGTTATCTTAGCGTACCCAGGACGATTATATCGGATCAAGATGGACGGTTTAGGTCTAGGGAGTGGAGATCGGTGCAAGCTTACTTGGGCACTCGACTGACATTCAGTACAACCTTTCATCCCCAGACTAATGGGCAGACAGAACGCACCAATCGGACTTTGGATGATCTGTCACGACTTTGTATATTGGATCGCGGTGAGCCTTGGGAGAAGCTATTGCCATTGATCGAGTTCTCATATAATAACAGCTACCAGTCCATCATAGGGATGGTTCCTTATGAGGCCCTATACGCACGAAGGTGTAGGACTCCGCTGTTGTGGATACAAGACGAGGATCCGAATGCTTTGGGTTCGGATTTTGTTGAGGAAACCTAGGCTCAGGTGAGGTTGATACATGACAGGATGTTAGAAGAAGCACAAAGCCGACATGCTAAGTATTACAACGCTCGGCATCGTCAGGTGGAGTTCCAGGTGGGGGACCGAGTATTCTTGAAGATCCGACCGATGCACGCGGTGTCACGGGTCCGTGGTCGGAAGAAGAAGCTCAGCCCAAGGTATATGGGGCCTTATAGGATCGTGAGCGGATCGGTCCTTTGGCTTACAGGCTGGAGCTGCCACCAGAGTAGGCGAGTCTACACGACGTGTTCCATGTATCCTCTCTGAGGAGGGCTCTACTACGCCCGGAGCAGCAGATTACGACCACAGATGGGCCGATAGCATCTGTTCGGTTAGTTCACTTGGAACCGGTCTGGATTGACGACAAGGGAATACGAGTCTTGCGCCGCAAGAAGGTTCCATTGGTCAAGGTCCTGTGGAGGAATCTTGGGCGAGAGGAGCACACATGGGAGCCTCAAGACTTGATGCAACAAAGGTACTCGGAGCTTTTCAGTTAGGTATTACTCACAACCTCGCGGGATGTTACAATTTAACTTTCATACTTGAAACCTCGTAGGCCTAACTAGAATTTCGAGGACGAAACTTTTTTGTTTATATATTGGGATTTATAACATCCCTCAAACAACTAGACCCCCTAAGAGTGGTTTTGTCATGACTAGGTCATGACAAAACCCTAGGAAACCCAAGAAGGCCAAATGAACCTGGGAATGTAGGTGAGATCATTATGGTCTGCAAATAATAGATTTCTAAACCCTAGTTTAAGATGATCATGGGGTTTCCCCAAGACTCCAAGACCCCACCATGGTCTCACCAATCCATTGGGAGGTCCATTAGAGCCCTAAGGGTCCATTAGAGCCCTAAGGGTCCATTGGAGTCGACCCAGGATGGCCAAGTTGACCTAGAACCACCCTAGGCCTAAAGTGGGAAAGGTGCCCTAACTAAGGGCAGAGTGCCCCTAGTAAGCCCAACCAACCCTACCAGGGTCTTCCTAGACCCAAAGTGGGGTCAATGGGTCACTAAGGACCCATGGAGGGCAGTCATAGTGGTTAAGTTGACCAAAGTCAACTCTAACCCTAAATGGGTCAAGCTGACCTACATAGGGTCAACTGACCTTCCCTTAGCCAAGTGGATCCCACTCATGTCCTCCTAACCCTAGAGTGAGGTCAATGGGTCACCTGGGACCCAGTGTGGTCAACTCTAGAGCTAAGTTGACCCAAGTCAACCTTAGCCCTAAAAAGGTCAAAGTGCCCTAAACAAGTGACCCCCAAGATGTCCAACCAACCCTACCCAAGTATTTCTAGACTTTAGGGGAGGCCCATGGGTCACCAGGGACCCATTGGGGTCAACCCTAGTGGCTAATTTCACCAAAGTCAACTAGTGGGTCAAAGTGGTCAAACTAGCCTAAATGGCTAACTCAAGCCCAATCCAAGTGGGCTAGGCCTAGACAAGTGTGGCCCATTGGTCTAGGAGGTGGAGAGACACATTTTGGGCCCACTAAATTCAGAGATTGGTGACTAGGAGAGAGAAATAGAAAGTTACCCAAATTTGGAGGAGAGAGAGTGTAGAGCTTAATGGCCATCATGGCCATGGAGGCTCCATAACCCCTCCTTTTGATGGGGCTTTAACTACTTGGAGGCAGGGGAAGAGTTTTCAGGAGGTGGCCAACCAGTGGGGAGGCTCAGCCCATCAATTTGGGTGAAACCAAAAAAACTAGGTTAATGGCCATTAATGGTGTCTTGAAGAATTTGGGAGTTACAAGCCACCTCTCCCCAATTCCTACAATAGAAACCTTCACCAGGGCAAGGCGAAGATTTTCCCCCGATCATATTTCAGTTTCAGAGGAGTTGGTGTGGAGGTTGCAGAGGAGCCAAGGCTTGGTGGTCGGAAATGGCAAGGAGGCACAATACCCGCTCTTAGGCCGCAATTCAGGTCCTCCCCTTCTCCTTCTTCCATGGGTAGATCTTAGGAATCATTAGGAATGGGAATCATGCTCAGTTGAGCCCGATCGAAGTTTGAAATTCCCTGGTTTTTCCGCGTTTTCACCTTGTTGGGATCGCCGAAAATGGCCCCTCCGGCGGCTGCGCCACCGCCTGGCTATAACCACCACCTCAACGGAGGTGGTGGTGGCAGTGGCCGGCCAGGGAGGTGGCCGGATGGCCGGCATTGGCTGTTGGAAGTTGCTCCAGGAGGGCTAGATCGTGGCCGTCGTCTGGCGGAGGAAGACGATCCAGCCACCCTTGGATCTTGCTTTAAGATTGGTGCTGGGTTGAATTAAACTATAGGTTATTTATTTCTGATTATTTCAATTCTGTCACACAATTTCTATTTAAGGTTTTTAATTATTAAAAATATCTAGATGCTAAGTCAGAGAAAATGGTCAACATATCATTTTTAGCCTATGGGTCTAATTTAATTCAAATTTGTTTGAACCAATTTGGGTGCCTGGTTTGACCAGGGCACTCATTTTGGTGGGATCTATACCTAGAGCTAGACAGAGATTAAAATGGGTACTCACACTTCATCTCTTGTCCAAATAACTTGAAATTTGGACAGGGAGTCACCCTAGTATATACCTAGTCCTGCCCAAAAATGGGAATTTTTGGGGATGACTTTTCTATAGTTTTTGAAATTATTTAATTACTCTAGGGTAAATTAATTAAGTGGCCAAATGACCTCCAAACTCTCCCAAATTTTGGTGAGTGGTCCTTGGGGTCATAATAAGGCTCTGGGTAAAATTTCATCTCATTTGTAGATGCTTTGGGTTGAATTCTTGCAAACCATAGCCTTGCCATAATAAGGGTATTTAGGTCAAAAGTGCACTTGTGGGTTTAGGTGGCCAAACCACCTCAACAGAGGTTGTAATTTGGGCCACTGACTTCAAATGATTTTTAACACCACCCATAGAGAATGGGGTGGATTGGAATAGATTTGCCCTAGGTCCTAAGACCCAACCGTAAGGAGGGGTTTTGGTGTCTTGTGAAGGGCATGTGGTCAAAAGATCTTGAAATGAATTGTAATTTAGTAGGGAGGGTACTTGAGTAGCTAAGGCCCTCTGGTGAAAATCTTGGAGGAATTGGAGATAGGTTGGCCCCTCAAAACCCTAACCTTAGTTTATGGCACAAATCTTGTAGTGCTAGAGTAGGTTATTAAAACTCATTGAACAGTGATGAAACTTGGGTAGTGTGGTCTTAGGGTTCGAATGAACCTCTGGAAATTTAATTGGGAATTTTGCAATATTAATCTTAGTACTTCCTTTGTAATGTATGAGTTAGCCGTACTTAATTATCTAGATATTGCGATCGCACTGTCTATTGGAAAGTTATGAAAATTAGGCAAAATAAGTTTTAGACCACTATGCTCATGTATGAATTTTATTAGAATTTTTAAATATATATTTATAGTACCTACTTCACAAGCACATAAATTTGGGAACTTGTAAAATAATTCTTTCAGAGCTTATTTCTTGTTGGAAAATTATAAAATTTGGCCTAGAGTGTTTATTGATCATTATGTACATGTTTACATTTTCTCAGAATTTTTGGAAGTAGTTTTGCTGTACTTGCCTCTTTAAAATGTTTAATATAGGTTATATTTAAAATTAGAATTAGAGGTCTAAACCTTGCTGCAAAATTGGGCGACTTTGGATTCTATGTTAAATAGTCTTATTGTATTTATCATAAATATTGTGGAGCATTTTCAAGTCTAAAATTGGTACTCCGTATTCAAACTTGGGTTTTTTGATCACTAGAATAATTAAATAAATTGTTAGATAAATTAGGAAAATTATGAATTTCTGGGTTTAGGCTAAAAATGTCATGAAAACCCTCCAATAATTATTATAGGGATACTGGATGATTATTTTGAGTACCTCCCATTTTATACATCATATAGCTTAGGATGGTCTGCGTTTAGTAAAACTGCAAATATTATGTTGGAATATGAATTTGGGCACATGGGTTTGGGTTAGTAGTTTGCTGGCTTGGATAAATAAAAATGAGTTCATCATTGGAAGTTAGGCAAAGTAGGGTGTTGGATTGGCTAATGTTAGGTGGTGCTCGGGGTCGACGAAACATCGTCTTCCCCGTAGGAGAAGAAGTGTCAAATACACTAGGGTCAGATCCAGTATAACATTTAAGGGTTTGGGAGTTGGGTAGCAACCAATAATAATAAGTGCCTTACGAAAGGGAACGATGAGCTTCACCTACCATCATAGTTCTTAGTGCCCTCGAGAGCCCTACATGGGGAATACCTTGGGCAGTCCTGGGATAACCTAACCAATAGGAATAATAAACTGAACTACAAATGTAACTAGTAAAACTAGGCTTTCACTTTCATTCACCTCGATGTATCAGGGTGTTAGGTTGGGTCACTCAGGCAGTAGGCTCAGTGAACTTGGTGATGGGCAGGTCGGCCCTGCGAGCTTTGGCTCGGTTGTTGTTTGTGATGGGCAGGTTGGCCCGGCGAGCTTTGTCTCGGTTGTTATTTGTGATGGACGGGTTAGTCTGGGGAGCTTTAGCTCGATGGTGATACATCAAGATTGCATGTGCATAAAGTATAAGGTGGTGGGTCTTCGGTATTGGAGGGTCGATGCACTGACGCCAATGTGTTGACGAGTCCACCAGAAGAAAAGTAGTTAAACGTATCGGAAAATACTATAATAAACATGTTAGACATCCTTCAAGAGTCTAGCATCCCAAAAAAAAACTCAAGGCATGCATTACACTAAATTTATAGTAATGATATCGAAGTAGTTTGTATGGTATTTAAATATAGTGATTTAGAGTTTTAAAACATGATGCGCATGATATAGTAATAATAGTTGGTTTTATAGTTGAAAATACCTATAGGTATCCTAACATAAATCCTTCCTAGAGAGAAAGAACTACTAACACAAAAGTAGACACTAACAACTAGCCAAATACCTAAGAACGACATTAAACAATCAGTGGGCGTCAAACACCTGACACGAACCCACTAAAAGTTCTCAAGTCTGAAGCATACTACAAAAGAACAAAAGCTACCTCGCAACCTCGAGGCACCCTCAGTAAACCCAGCAACAAAACTACTCAGCCGCACCACCGGCTACAGCCCTGAACCTGAGGCATTCAAGAGAAGAACACCTCAGCAAGCCAAAAAAAAAACAAGTTGCAAAAGAATAGGTAAGTGTGTAAGCCAAACAAATGAGGTGTACCAAACCCAACCCAAGGAGGAAGAATGCAAAAAAAAACAGCAACAATTAGCCAAATAGTATAAGTAGAGAAAGGTTAGCCAATATAATAACCTCTAAATTAAAAAGAATGCACCAAGTGCGAAGGTGAACAAGTCTGGGAAAAATCGGCAAAATTTAGCAAACTGTGACATAAACCATAAGAAAACAACTGAGCACAATACGGCTCGGAAGAGGGTGGATCATCAACACGTGGTATGACTGTGTTGCAGGCCGGAGAGGGCGACGACCTCAAGCGCCCTAAGCCCAACTCCGGATCCTCAACCATCTTACAATCGGTACTGTGGTCCACAAACATGGCCAAACCGGGCCAACCAGAACCCAACAGTCCAGGAAAGGAGAAACAAAGCATACCCCCACTGTGATGATCCACAGAAAGAAGGGGCCTCCCGGTTGGGTGGTATGCTAACCATAACTAACACTCATACCCCAACATCACCATCTCAAAAAAAAAAAAATCAGCACATCACCTAAGTATTACAACACTAAATCGAAGACCACGACCTATAATCGACCTAAACAAAGCGCAACACATCATACGCTCAACGACGTTGAAAAATTTACCCTAAGCGTAAGTCTAAAAAGTTTTAACATCTTATACTCTAAAAAAATAGGAACATTAATATAAGATGAAAGTCTTACCATAAGAACTTAAGGAAAAGGAGAGGAAAGGAGGCACTTGCCTTGGCTTTACCAAGGTAAGCCTCCAAATCACACCTCGTCATAGATCGGGACTAAGGGAGACGAGAGAAGCCGAAATCTGCACAAGAGTGGACGGAATTGAAGTTAGGGCCAAAAAACCCTAACGAGAAATCTCAAGAAATGGGAAGTAAATTACCACGGTGACGTAGATCTCGCTGAGAGCTTTTCAAATCTATGCTCGAATGAAGATTTCGAGCACCAGAACTCCGTCGGCGGCGACCCAAAGGTTCACAAAATCTCACGCTCCGCCATCGCCGTCCTCACATTTCTTCAGTTCTAGTTCGGTTCAGTGAAGAAGAAGAAGAAGTCCTAAAGGAAGAGTGGGGCCGGTTCTAATTCTAAGTATACGTATATATATAGGTATTTATAAAAAGTTGTCTAAAAACGACTATTTACGAGTGGGTGCGCGAAAAATGAAAATATAGGTTGAAGATGACTACAAAGTGAAACGTGGTCAACATTAAAGTTGTAGATCTCGTCGAGACGAACAAATTTCATGTTAACCATTTTTTGATTCGATGCCGTTTTGACCCTCAAAACGGCGCCCGAACGCAGACAGGAACAGACTACTCGAGTGGCAGCATGAACCACTCGAGTTCCAACATAATCTACTCGAGTAGCAGCATACCGCTCGAGTTCCAGCATGTTGTACTCGAGTATTAGCATAATTTACTCGAGTAGCATCTCAACACTCGAGTTCCAGCGTGCATTACTCGAGTAGCAGCATATTTTACTCGAGTAGCAGCTCAACACTCGAGCTGCAGCTGAAAAAACAAAATTAGGGGCTCAAAATGGCTTCAAATCGAAACGTTGTCAACATGAAAGTTGTAGATCTCGTCGAGACGAACAAATTTAATGTTAACTATTTTTTGATTCGATGCAGTTTTGACCCTCAAAATAGCGTCTGAGAAAAATCTAAAACGGGCTATTCGAGAAGAACCATAGCTACTCGAGGAGACTCAGAACGAAAGCCCAAATGCGCGCCGAATTAAACGAAACTCACACCGAAGGTGAACATTGATGCTACAAATTTAACGTTGAAGTTGTTGGGTATTGTATCCACGATTACCTAGATTTGAGGAAGCCACCGATCAAGCTAAGATGAATTCACAATGTATTTGATAAACTCTTTCAAGTTGTACTTGCAGTCTCTCCACGCTAAGTGAACACCAATGTCAGGGTGCAATAGGTCAATATACACCGGTCTGCACGACGTAATCCCTCGTTGAGCAGATCAGTGTGTTGGCCTATGTGTACTCTCTCTATTGGAGTGCACTTACTTTCAAGTACAGGACCGCTCATATGCAAGAGAAGACAAGGAGCATGGAGGATCAAGGAGCAGCTCCCAGGTGGAAGACGAAAAATCGTCCAAGGCAAATTCGACGAGAATCACCAAGTGATTCTCGCCGAATCGGCGAGAATCACTTGGTGATTCTCGCCGAATCGACGAGAATCATCAGTGATTCTCGCCGACTCCTTCTGGCCATCTCAATATGGTGCCAAGCAAGATTCGGCGAGAATCACTTGTAATTCCCGCCGAACCAGTGGTCATGCAGCTCATGAATACCAAGTCCAATTCGTTGAGAATCGAAAAGTGATTCGACGAGAATCACAAACGATTCTCGACGAATCGTCGAGAATCACTTGGTGATTCTCGCCGATTCGTCGAGAATCGTCTGCGATTCTCGCCGATTTTTACTTGGCGTTTTCTCAGATTGCTGCTGGACCGGATTCTGTTTCTGGACTTAGTTGAACCGGATTTTGGGGATTTCTTTTGTGGGTCCCACAAACGGTCATATTTGAGAATACTACAGTATAAATACATGAGTATTTTTGAACAGTAAAGCACGGACAAGAGAAAAAGAAAAACCGAGTGGCGACGTAACCCTAAATCCGCGAACTCGCTCCGCTCCGCCGCCGCCGCTCGCGTCAAGTGGTCGCCGCTGCTGATCGCTCTTCTTCCCGATCTCCGGTGACAGAAGCTTAGCAAGGCTTGTGTCTCACGCGTCTATCCGGAGATCTCTTGTCTCTCGATTCGTTGACCGGGAAAAACTCCCCCGTCCGAATCGATCGAGACGACTGATCCTAGAGTGACCGTTGGTAGACCTAGCTTGCTTCGCTACGAAGTTTAGATCTCCAAGTTCTGCAGCCACTCTTCATCGTAGCCGCCGATCCCGAAGCTAGCCGCCGCTCGTGTGCCGCCGCCGGTTCCGGGGAGATCTTCTCCAAGAGAGACCAAGGTTGTAAACTCCTCGTCGACCTCGAGAACACGTCGTCGAACGAAGAGGAACACCGTAGTCTCCGAAAGAAGTTTGTATTTCATATACATTCCATATTTACTTTTGTTGTAAAGGAACGTTTGTTCCGTGTTGTAAGGGTTGGGTGCAACCCGGTTTGTGGGAGTGTTGACTCTCACGTGTGGAAGGGCTCCTTCCGTTAGTGCAGGGATTGGATTTCAATCCCGTTGGTGAAGTGACCGAGTCGTCCCTTGTTGGGGAGATAGGTCGAAGGGGGAAAGTGGATGTACCCAAGTCGGGGAACCACTATAAATTAGCTGTGTTTTCTGTGTGCTGTGTCTGTTGTTTTTATTGTGCAGGTACATCTTTAAATTCCGCAAAAGAACCACACGTCACCTATTCCCCCCCCATAGGTGCACTTTGCCGACACTAGGTGGACTTTCAAGTGGTATCAGAGCGAGGTTCCTCAACAAAAAGGCTAACACCTTGAGGTGAATCCTGCCACCAGTGTCAGAAGCATGGATCTGGAGTATGACGTATTGCCACTCAAACTCCCTGCATGCACAAAGGATTATTATCATATCTGGAGGATGAGAGTGTTATTTCACCTGGATGCCATCGATCCACGAGCTTCCCTCATCCTGGAAGAGGGTCCATTCATCCCTATGAAGACCACCGACTCGGGGACCCCAGTGCCCATGTGCATTCCTGAGATGACAGAGATGGAACTCTCATTTTTCCAACTGGACCAGAGGATTCGACAAATTATTATGGATGTCTGGTCTGGAGCCTCTCGCTCCAGGTTGGAAAAATGTAAAACTGCTAAATCTCTGTGGATGATGATCTCAGAGCTGATGGGGGGGTCAGAGGAAGCTGAAATTTGCTGCCAATCTGAGGATGAGGCATATGTGGGGGTTCTCACTTCTGAAGATGAATGCAAGGATCCTTCAGATTGCATCAGAGCTCCAGTATCCTTGTCAGAGACTGAAGAAGATAATGAGGAAAGCAGCTCCGACGAGGAAGAACCATTGGTCACTGATTCTAATAATAATCACCCAGATGAGCAGGTATCATCTTCATCCTCTCCCACATCTTTTGACTTTTCTGAAAACAGAAACTGCTCTCCTCCAGAAAATACTGATTCCCTGAAGAGAGCACTTCAGGAAAGCAATCTACTTGCTGAGGAGCAAGCTCGAGAGATTGCTCGACTGAAGATCTTGTTGGTTCTCCAATTGGCGTCCAACAAGGTCAAGGACTCTAAGATCTCAGCTCTAGAGAATAGTCTAGACAATGAGAAACGTATAGTATCCAACTTTTCCAAAGTTGATGCTATAAAAAGAAAACAAGAAACCGGGTGGATCTCCCGGATTATCCAGGGATGGAGAAATGGGGAAACGGTGTTCCGACCTCCTACTCCAAGCGGGAAGGCAACTCATCATGCCTTCAGGTATGACCACAGGAATAATCGTGGTCACTGTAAGGGTAAGTTGTCCCCATGTGGAAATGTCCATAGTGCAAGAGGGGTCATGGCCGCCCATGAAGAAATACCTAAGGCTCATTCTGAGCCCTTTGTATTCACGGCCACTGCCACAACAAAGTGTGGATCTGCAGGTCCTGGTTCACAGAAGAATTCTATCCATTCGAGGACACGGGATAGGGAGAATAGAAGTCACGATGTCAGGCGTCATGGAGCCTCAGCAAGGAAGATGCCTGAAAGAATGGCACCACCTGCTCGGCCTCATGACGCTCACATCATGCATTCGTTCCACCCTTCATCATGCCTCGATGGAAGAGGAATTTGTGCAACACGAACATGCCCTATCCCTTTGAGACCTAGGACCGTGACTACATCAGTCACTAGATCAGGTCAAAAACGGCGATACAACATTCACTCCTGTTGGTGCTGCGGCAAAGTGGGACACTTTGCCATTGACTGTTGGCACAACCTCTCTGTGCCCACAGCAAGGGCTTCTCCACATTATAGGGACAGAGGCAGTCTTCCAAACAGGTTTTCTCAAGGAAGGCAGTTGCGTGTTCATGCTAATAGAAACCTAGGGCCCAATATGATTTGGGTTCCTAAGGTAAAGTAATTCTGTTTTGCAGGGTAGTCTAGACCCCCGTGAATACTTGGGAACTAGACAGTACGTGGCTCAAGGCTAACTTGGAATAAGCGTCTACAATAACAGACGCGCTACCTGCTGAGCATAATCACTGTAAGCTACTGATATGTTCTACCTGTGGGACTAAGACGATGACTCTCCTTATCCCAGGTAACTTTGATCAGTTCAAGGACTTGTGTCATGATGCATCCTCATTCAAATTAAATATATATATATATATATATTCTTATCCTTGTGTATAAGTATACTCATGCTTCTCATATATGTGTGCACCTTTAAGGAGAAATTATCACGCGACATGCAAACCATTACACATCGATAAAAGGATAACAAAGATATGTCATTGCGAATTTTGACACATCACAGTTGACACCAAGAAGGGTCTGAAGAGGTCTCGTTCTAATCCTAATAAAGTGTCGTTATAACAAACATGTATGTATTAATCCTGTATTAACTTGACATTCGAGGACATGTCGTTGTAAATTTCGACAACATACAATTGACATTTAGAAGACTATGCAAAAACCTCAGTAAAATTCAACTAGATTGACTTTAAAATATACTTGCATTTATCATTCCTTGTTAGTAACTTGACATCGGAAAATCTAAAATGGTGCAATGCTTCCCAAAGTAGTCAAGTAAAACATCAATATATACTCCGAATCTCGCCGACCCATTTTATATCTCGCCGAATTAGACAAACAGTATTAGAACCCCAATTAGACGAATCTCGCCGAATCCCGTCGAAGGAACTCGCGACCGCTCGGCTTCCCCCGAATCCCGACGATTCCTATAAATCCCGCCGAAAGAACTCCGCCTGTTCACCTTCCTCTCGACTCGCGCAGGAGACCTCTGGACGACCCTCGCCTTCCTCGCGCAAGTGCACTTCCGTGAACTCGCCGACTCCCGCAGCCCTCCGAAGCTCTCGTCGACCCAGTCGAATCGCTTCTGTGCGTGATCTTCTTCTCCCGAAGCTCACCAACTCCCGAAGCTCCCGTGAGATTCTAACTAGGTCGTACCCTACGGGATCCTCATCCCTTCGCCGAAGCTCTTCCCGAAGCTCACCAACTCTCTTCCACCGAAGCCCTTAGGTAACCTCCTCCTCACTGGCTCCAAGGCCGAACCCCATGTGATGCCTTCTTTTTGAATGTACACTAATGCTTGGAGTCGGGCTTCTGCTTAGATCCTCAATGGCCCCAAGGACGACTGCAGGCCTAATTTCTGGTTGCGAGCTGGTTCGCACTGGTTTTGCTCATGCATCGGATGAGTTCCGGAACATCATTCTCATGCTGGAAGAAGCCGGACTAACCTTCGTATTGGAGCATCCTTGCAAAGTCTTAGATAAAGAAGTGCTGGAGTTCTTTTCTACAGCAAGGCTTCGAAACCGAGACTCCATCATCAAGAGCAAGGTGGCGGGGACTAAAGTAAAGATGTCTGCCAGTAAGCTAACACGCTACCTGCAGCTCTCAAGTGCGGAGCAGGAAGACTATTTGGAGGACGAGGACAAAGCCAGAACCCTCCTGTTCTGCGGTCTACCCAGAGGCACACGATCAGTAAAACGAAAAGAGATGAATGAAGAAGGGAAGCTCCTATCCGACATCATAGGAAAAGTACTCATCTGTAAGCCAGGCTCCCATGATCATATCTCCGGAGATATGTTCAAAATTCTCATAGCCGTGGTCTGCAGAAAGAGGTTCAACTGGGGAGAGTTGATGTTTCAAAAGATCAAGGATACTCTGGGCACTCCGAGCTTCAGCCGCATCATCAGTCTATATCTCAACCAGCTCAACGGAGATAAATTCGACATGAGCAAAGGAGTTCCTCTACATTACTTGAAAAAGATGGATGCAACTGTATTTGATCGATGGGAGCGGCGCATCGGACAGCCTGCTGTAGAAGAGCATGAGGAAGTATCTCCCGCAGCCTCCCCCCGTGAAATTCCTGATACTGTGATTGCAGGAATCGAGGGGGAGTCTCTACCCACTCATTTGGATATGATATCTGAAATCGCCCAGGTGGCAAGAGATGCGGTGGCAGACGTTCATGAAGAAAGTGAACCTGGGTTGGAGGATGAGGAGGTACCGAACAGAAACACCCACGGAACTGAAGCTGAGGCACTGGTCACTGCTGATCAAGAAGTGGAAGAAGATGCTGAGGTGGATGAGTTTTTGGATGAGGACGGAGAGGACGAGGTAAATGAGGGCCATGAAGTGTTTGAATCTCCGGATGCCGATGAACCTCCTACTGATAAGTCTGCACCAGTGGAGGGGGAGGTAAATGAGGCCACCAACATTCCTCCCATAGAAGCTGTGATTGTATCCAGCTCTACTGATGCTTCTGCTGCCGAGCCAGAGCAAGGGCAAGAAGGACCTCAGACCTTACCATTGCGAGATAAGCTGGCCACTCACACCATCACTGTCATTGAAGGAATAATGAACGAGCTTAAAGATTCTTTTGATACAGCTCATAAAACTCTGCTGAAAAAGATCAAGACTTCCGAAGATCTCATGTTGAAGAATATGGTGGAAATCAACCATAAGCTGGATATGATGGAAAAGAAATTCGACGAAAAGTATACTGCGGCCGGCGAAGCTGTCACACTGTTAATGGCCGGCTTGAAAAAGACTACTGATACTCTGACTGTTGTCAATCAGAACGCACACGTTGTGGCCAACAATATTCATAAATTTGATGGCAACATGGTCACTTTAAATGCAAATCAGCAGGCCCTAATCACTGAATTCAGCAAGACATCTAAGCACATTGATGCCTCCTTGCACTCATATGCCAATTGCATAGCTGAAGAAGCCAAAAAGGGGGAGAAGGAGTATATAGCTAAGATGGCCGAGCTCCAGAAAAGCATGGATGCAAACTTTGCCCAATCAAGCAAATACGTCTATGAGAGTTGCTGGTGGATGCTACAACAGGCACTGGGCACGTTAGGCGTAGTCCTACCTGACCAACCTGCCGGTGTTCAGGTTCCTGAGACTTCTAAGGCTGCTGAGGAAGTGCACATTGCTGAGGATGTAAGTACCAGTGCTGCTGATGTTTTCACTGATGAAGCTGACGCTAGGGCCATCTCCAAATCTAAGCTGAGAAGTATGTTTGACCAGGAGGCTTTAGCTAAAGCAAGGGGAAAGAGGAAAGTTCAGGAAGGGACATCAAAGGAGACACCAACTCAAAAGAGGATCAGACTAAGTGAGGAGGAGGTAAGAAACGAAAGGTGGAGCCCAGTCTCAAGGAGCATCATCCTAGACACCTTCCTGCTGCAAGAAAGAGGAGAGATAAATCGAAATGAAGCATATAGTCAGTATGAATGGGAGACGCACAAAGCATTTGAAGCGAAACGCAACATTTTCTTCAGAAACAACAAGGATCCAGACAAAGTTGCTCCTCCCAGGTACTATCCGAAGCCCAAGGAATACATGGAAAGGCAGAGCAAAAAGTACTTGGCGCAAACTCTTAAGGGTGACGGAGCTAAGGACAAATAGTCATTATCTTATAGCTGGTCACGGTGTATTAAGAACATTTAACAATTATTACTGTCGTGTGAACAATTCTGACTTATATGTGAATATATTTCACTTGGTATATATATATATATTCTTGAATGTGTGAATGACTCAAGTCCTGTTCTGATTGCATTTATTACCTTGTGTTGCATAACTAATCTTTAAATGCTATAATTATTATTTGATAGGTGTTATTCATCTTAGCTAGTAGGGTTTTGGCTTCGTCAAATAGGGGGAGATTGTTGGGTATTGTATCCACGATTACCTAGATTTGAGGAAGCCACCGATCAAGCTAAGATGAATTCACAATGTATTTGATAAACTCTTTCAAGTTGTACTTGCAGTCTCTCCACGCTAAGTGCACACCAATGTCAGGGTGCAATAGGTCAATATACACCGGTCTGCACGACGTAATCCCTCGTTGAGCAGATCAGTGTGTTGGCCTATGTGTACTCTCTCTATTGGAGTGCACTTACTTTCAAGTACAGGACCGCTCATTTGCAAGAGAAGACAAGGAGCATGGAGGATCAAGGAGCAGCTCCCAGGTGGAAGACGAAAAATCGTCCAAGGCAAATTCGACGAGAATCACCAAGTGATTCTCGCCGAATCGGCGAGAATCACTTGGTGATTCTCGCCGAATCGACGAGAATCATCAGTGATTCTCGCCGACTCCTTCTGGCCATCTCAATATGGTGCCAAGCAAGATTCGGCGAGAATCACTTGTAATTCCCGCCGAACCAGTGGTCATGCAGCTCATGAATACCAAGTCCAATTCGTTGAGAATCGAAAAGTGATTCGACGAGAATCACAAACGATTCTCGACGAATCGTCGAGAATCACTTGGTGATTCTCGTCGATTCGTCGAGAATCGTCTGCGATTCTCGCCGATTTTTACTTGGCGTTTTCTCAGATTGCTGCTGGACCGGATTCTGTTTCTGGACTTAGTTGAACCGGATTTTGGGGATTTCTTTTGTGGGTCCCACAAACGGTCATATTTGAGAATACTACAGTATAAATACATGAGTATTTTTGAACAGTAAAGCACGGACAAGAGAAAAAGAAAAACCGAGTGGCGACGTAACCCTAAATCCGCGAACTCGCTCCGCTCCGCCGCCGCCGCTCGCGTCAAGTGGTCGCCGCTGCTGATCGCTCTTCTTCCCGATCTCCGGTGACAGAAGCTTAGCAAGGCTTGTGTCTCACGCGTCTATCCGGAGATCTCTTGTCTCTCGATTCGTTGACCGGGAAAAACTCCCCCGTCCGAATCGATCGAGACGACTGATCCTAGAGTGACCGTTGGTAGACCTAGCTTGCTTCGCTACGAAGTTTAGATCTCCAAGTTCTGCAGCCACTCTTCATCGTAGCCGCCGATCCCGAAGCTAGCCGCCGCTCGTGTGCCGCCGCCGGTTCCGGGGAGATCTTCTCCAAGAGAGACCAAGGTTGTAAACTCCTCGTCGACCTCGAGAACACGTCGTCGAACGAAGAGGAACACCGTAGTCTCCGAAAGAAGTTTGTATTTCATATACATTCCATATTTACTTTTGTTGTAAAGGAACGTTTGTTCCGTGTTGTAAGGGTTGGGTGCAACCCGGTTTGTGGGAGTGTTGACTCTCACGTGTGGAAGGGCTCCTTCCGTTAGTGCAGGGATTGGATTTCAATCCCGTTGGTGAAGTGACCGAGTCGTCCCTTGTTGGGGAGATAGGTCGAAGGGGGAAAGTGGATGTACCCAAGTCGGGGAACCACTATAAATTAGCTGTGTTTTCTGTGTGCTGTGTCTGTTGTTTTTATTGTGCAGGTACATCTTTAAATTCCGCAAAAGAACCACACGTCACCTATTCCCCCCCATAGGTGCACTTTGCCGACACTAGGTGGACTTTCAGAAGTCAAAACCACAAAACTTAACTTATCAACTCGAAAACTTTCAGTTTCGACAAAAATCTCAAAATCTGGTCAATCAGACCTAACGGACGCGAAAACGCACTAACGGTGCAGCGCCGACAACATGACGTAAAAAAGGATAACGCCCTGACGTCATAAATATGACGATATCAAATCAAATAAAATCATCAAAAAAATCGGGGGCGTTACAGTCACTCCCCCTAAAAAGAAGTTTCTCCCCGAAACTTAATACAACACCAAAACCAAACCAAAACGATAGAATCAAACATCGCAAAAACAAGGAGACTTACCAAAACTAAGGGAAGAGATGTGGATAAGATTTCCTCATCGCCGATTCCAATTCCCATGTCGCGCTCTCGACGTCTTGATTTCTCCAAAGAACCTTGACCATGGGGATTGTCTTTCTCCGCAACACTTGATCCTGAGACTCCAAAATACGAACAGTCACCTCCACAAAAGAAATGTTTGTCTCCAACTGGGGCATAACATCGAGAGTCTTCCTGTCGCTCAACACGCACTTCTGCAACTGACTCACATGGAAAACATCGTGCACTTCGGGAAAATTTGCCGGTAGGTCTATCCTATAAGCTGAAACACCAATCCGCTCAACAATTCGGAAGGGCCCCACATATCTCGGGTCTAACTTATGATTCTTACCAAATCGCTTCACACCAGACATCAGGGAAACTTTTAGGAAAATAATATCCTCGACGGCAAACTCCAAATCGATCCTGCGCCGATTGGCATACTTTTCATAGCGCTCCTGGGCTACCCGAAGCTTCTCTCGGATGAGGCTAACTGAAATTTCCATCTCTTCAAGGGCTTCTGGACCTAGGAACGGTCTCTCACCAACCTCAACCCAAAATAAAGGAGTCATGCAGCGTCTCCCATATAATGCTTTAAATGGAGCCATTTGCAAGCTCTCCTGGTAGCTATTATTGTAGGCAAACTCCATTAGCCTCAGATGCTCATCCCACGCTCCACCGTGGTCCAAAATGTAACATCTAATCATGTCCTCCACGATCTGATTTACTCTTTCTGTTTGTCCATTCGGTTGCGGATGGAAGGCGGTGGAATACCTCAAGTCGGTACCCAACCCCTCTTGCAAGCTCTTCCAGAAACGGGACGTGAACCTGGAGTCTCGATCAGATACAATACTGACAGGTACTCCATACAACCTAATGACCTTGTCCAAATACAATTCAACTATTTTCTTCATGGAGTAATCAATCTTGAACGTCACAAAGTGAGCACTCTTCGTCAGTCTATCCACGATCACCCAAACTGATTCATGCCCTCTAGGAGATCTCGACAATCCAGTAATAAAGTCCATCGAGATACTCTCCCATTTCTAACTCGGGTTCTCCAAAGATGTTAACTTGCCTCCAGGCCTTCCATGATCGGCCTTAACTCGCTTACAGGTGAAACCTTCAGAAACAAACCTTGCTATATCACCCTTCATACCCATCCACTAAGCAATCTGTTTAAGATCTTGGTACATCTTGGTCGAACCGGGGTGGTAGGCCACATTAGAACCATGTGCCTCCTTGCACAACTGATACCTAATATCCTTAACAGCGGGAATGCAAAGCCTACCACGGTATCTCAGGGTTCCCATATCATCAATAGAAAACTCTGGCAACTCACCCTTTGCAGCTCTATAATAAAGATGCAACAGATCTGGATCCTCCTTTTGATGCAATCTAGTAAGCGTAATCCATGAAGACTCTAACACTTATAATTCACTAGTCGAGCTACCACTTCCCACTGAAATCCCCATCAGTAGAAATTCTTCCACCAGTGAATCCACCGAAAGGTTAAAAATCTTAGCTGTCTTCCTGCTCAGGGCGTCGCCTACCACATTAGCTTTGCCCTGGTGGTACTGGATCTCAACATCATAGTCTGCCACATACTCCAGCCATCTACGCTGGCGTAAATTCAGTTCCTTCTGTGTGAAGATGTATTTCAAACTTTTATCATCAGTATAAATCTTGCATATAGCGCCATACAATAGATGTCTCCACAACTTGAGGGCATAAATCACTGCTGCAAATTCCAGGTCATGCGTAGGGTAATTCATTTCATGAACCTTTAGCTGCCTAGACCCATACGAAATAACCTTGCCCTCCTGCATCAACATGCATCCGAGCCCAACGTGTGATGCATCCACATAGACAACATACTCCAGTCCTTCTATAGGCAGGGTCAAAACTGGTGCAGTGCAGAATCTCCTCTTCAGCTCCTGGAACGCCTCTTCACACTTATCACTCCAAATAAAGGCTACATGCTTCTGCGTCAACTTTGTCAAAGGCGCAGATAATGTAGAGAATCCCTCCACAAACCTCCTATAGTAGCCTGCCAGCCCTAGAAAACTTCTTATTTCCTTGGGAGTGGTAGGCCTACTCCAATCCATCACTGCAGCTATCTTCTCCGGATCAACCGTTATCCCATCTTTTTTCACCACATGGCCCAAGAAGGAGACTTGAGGTAGCCAAAACTCACACTTGCTCAACTTAGCATACAACTTATGCTCTCTCAAAGTTGACAAAACCAATTGCAAGTGCTGCGCATGCTCTTCAGCATCGCGGGAGTAGACTAGAACGTCATCTATGAACACGATGACAAAATGATCTAGGAATTCCTTGAATACTCTGGTCATCAAATCCATGAATGCGGCGGGTGCATTAGTCAATCCAAAAGACATTACCAAGAACTCGAAATTTCCATGTCGCGAATGAAAAGCAGTTCGTGGAATGTCTGCCTCACGAATCCTCAACTGATGTTAACCCGAACACAGGTCAATCTTGGAAAATACAGAGCTACCACGCAACTGGTCAAACAGATCATCGATTCTCGGCAAGGGATATCTGTTCTTGATGGTCACTTTATTCAATTCTCTGTAATCTATACACAGCATCATTGATCCATCTTTCTTCTTTACAAACAGAACAGGGGCACCCCACGGTGACGAACTTGGCTTAATGAAACCGTTCTGCAACAGCTCGTCTAACTGGGTACGCAGCTCTCCCAACTCATGCGTAGCCATAAGGTACGGAGCCTTAGCGATAGGATGGGTACCCGGTTCTAAATCTATGACAAACTCAACAGCTCTCTCAGGCGGAAGACCAGGAAGATTATCAGGAAACACGTCAGGAAACTCGCGCACTACAGCAATCTCCTCCACAAGCGGCAAACTAACAACGGTCGCCAACACTGAAACCAAACAGGCAAAGCATCCTGAATTCAAAAGCTTTCGAGCACTTACTGCGGAAATGATCGGAGAATCTTGGTGCGAATAACCATAAACGCTCCTGCGTTGACCGCCATCCATCTTGATGTCCAAGCGCCTGACCTTGCACTGGATTACTGAATCGTACTTCGATAGCCAATCCATGCCTAGGATTACATCAAAATCTTCCAAGTCTATAACCTTTAGATCCGCAACCGCGAGAAAATCTCCCAATTGGACTGGACAACCATGAATTCCCTGATCTGACATCACGGAATCACCTGAGGGAACTTGACACAGAATGGGTCGCTAACAGGATTGAGGGTCAAATAGCGACGCTCTATAAAAGATCTAGCCACGAACGAGTGGGTAGCATCGGAATCGAAAAGGACACGCGCCCAACGGTTACTTACCTTAAACTTTCCTATAAGATTAAATATACGACCAAGGGAAAAGAACGTTTACATTTAGATCATACCTAAAAAATAAAACTAGGTTAGGATCTAACCTGAAATAACTTGGGTCGACGTCTGAGCTTCATCCGCGGACACCACGTTCAACTTGCCCTTCCCTTTGTCCAAGAGCTGCGGTGGCGGCAAGGCCTGAAGTGGCACTGGCTGTAACAGGGGTTGAGCCTGCGGGCAACGGGTCTTGACATGCCCCTTCCGCCCACATAGATAACAGGTCTTGTCCTTCCAGCAATGGGCTGTATAATGCCCCGTCTTGTTGCAACTGGAACAAACTGATCTCTCTTTGGGAGCGCCCTGAATCGCGTGCACCTGCTCTTGCTTTCGAGCTCCCAGTCTCTGGTAACATCTCTCGAACGGGTGGCCTGCCCAACCACAGAAACTGCACACCTCCTTGCCTCTTTTCTTCCCAATAGTCCCAGATTCCTGTGATTCCTTACCTTCAACAGACTTCCTCTTATCCTTCCTCATCTGTTGACCTCTGACCTTGGAATTGTCAATGGATTCCACCTTCAAAGCAGCCTCTACTACCTCAGAATAAGTCCCGGATCCGTAGGCACTAGTAAGCTGCTGGATGTCATTCCAAAGCCCACCTAGAAATCGCTTAACTCGGTTGGATTCTAAAGATACCAAGTCAGGAGCAAAGCGGCTCAGCTTAGTGAACTCCACCTCGTATTCACTGACAATAAGATGCCACTACTTTATGTGAAGGAAATCATTCATCAGCCGGTCTCTTTCCACAGACGGCGAGAACTTCTTCAACAACAACTCCTTGAAGGACTCCCACGAGCATCCATCCTTCAAGCTTTCTTTCTCCCTCAACCACCAACTCTTGTCCATGCCCTTGAGTTGATAAGTGACAACCATCACTCTCTGGTCCGCAGAGATACCAGAGTAGGTGAACATATCCTCGATGGAAATCATCCAGTCATCTAATGCCATAAAATCTTCCTTGCCATTATACATAGGGGGTCCTAATCTTTGAAAGTGCGAAATGAAAGTCATCTCTGGTGGCAACACCACCGGGGGAACCAGAGGAGTGGGGGGAAAAGGAACAACTAGATTCACGGCGAGCTCTTGCGCCCTCTGCGACTAACTTGCCACGAATGACAACAATGACTGAATCTGCGACTGCATCTCCAGCATCTGCCTCGACAGGGCCTCATTGCTCTGTCGCAATCCCTCTATTATGGCCTCACTCTGGGAACCAGAAGATTCTCCCTTCAACTGGGGAGTAGTCCTCGTCACCGGATGCTTAGGCGACATTCTAAACAAACAATAAGCGACCTATCAAAACCTAACATAACCTGCTAGACTTACAACTTAGCTCAGCCATACAACCTTAGATACTTGCTCATACTGCTAGCTTGCTCTGGGATTTAAAATAAATGATGGCATGTCCTACTTAGGGGTAAACACCCTCTTCCATATGACTCTTGTGCCTATTATATGAGTGTATGAATGATTACATTTTTATTTCAAATCATGTGTGTACATATGTCATCCTGTAGATCTTTAACTTGGCACGTGTGCTTATGCAATGATATGATATACATGCAGTGCTATGCATTCTAAAGAAAAGTCTTAATGCATGTATGAGCGGCGTAGACATACAATGTTATGCATCCCATACTACATAATATTGTATGTAACGAAATAGGTAAAACGTGCTAATGGGCATCCATGTGATGGTGGTTATGCATCCCATACTACATAACCGTCACATGTCACCACCTATGGTGGATCCATATACAAACGCATATTATGCATCCCATACTACATAATATGCCCCGTATACTTCTTCTTTTGTGCTATGAGTGTAGTGTTCATGCTTCCATCAAGATCTACTGATGACATACCGGCGTGTGTATGCAATGAATGACACGACAAGAGCTTTGCTTGAGGGCAAGCTGTTCGACCCACTTGCCAAATCAACTGCCCCTCTTGCAGAACTTGACTCTGATACCAACTGTCACAACCCGCATTTTCACCACAACGACGAAATATCAGAGTAAGGGAAAATGCATGTCATGATGCAACGTCAGTAGGGGATAACTGCAGACGCTCCGGCAATACTCCGACTCAATACTAAAAATATGATTTAAATGTTTTATTGAAGAAGTTTATTTTAAGTTAGGCAATTAGCCGTATCCCTTGGCTTAGTGGCTCACGAGTCCACCAGAAGAAAAGTAGTTAAACGCAACAGACAATACTATAATAAACAGGATAGACATCCTACAAGAATCTAGCATAAGAAAAAAAAACTCAAGACATGCATTACACTAAATTTATAGTAATGATATCGAAGTAGTTTGTACGGTATTTAAATATAGTGATTTAGAGTTTTAAAACATGATGTGCATGATATAGTAATAATAGTTGGTTTTATAGTTGAAAATACTTATAGGCATCCTAGCATAAATCCTTCCTAGAGAGCAAGAACTACTAACACAAAAGTAGACACTAGCAACTAGCCAAATATCCAAGAACGACATTAAACAATCAGTGGGCGTCAAACACCTGACACGAACCCACTAAAAGTTCTCAAGTATGAAGCATACTACAAAAGAACAAAAGCTACCTCGCAATTTCGAGGCATCCTCAGCAAACCCAGCAACAAAACTACTCAGCCGCACCACCGGCTACAACCCTGAACCTGAGGAATTCAAGAGAAGAACACCTCAGCAAGCCAAAAGAAAAAAAAACAAGTGACAAAAGAATAGGTAAGGTAGTAAGCCAAACAAAGGAGGGTGTACCAAACCCAACCCATGGAGGAAGAATGCAAAAAATAGCAACAATTAGCTAAATAGTATAAGTAGAGAAAGGTTGACCAATATAATAACCTCAAAATTAAAAAGAATGCACCAAGTGCGAAGGTGACAAGTCTGGGCAAATTTAGCAAAATTTAGCAAACTGTGGCATAAACCACAAGAAAACAACTGAGCACAATACGGCTCGGAAGAGGGTGGATCATCAACATGTGGTATGACTGCGTTGCAGGCCGGAGAAGGCGATGACCTCAAGCGCCCTAAGCCCAACTCCGGATCCTCAACCATCGCACAATCGGTATTGTGGTCCACAAACATGGCCAAACCGGGCCAACCAGAACCCAACAGTCCAGGAAAGGAGAAACTAAGCATACCCCAATTGTGATGATCCACAGAAAGAAGGGGCCTCCCGGTTGGGTGGTATGCTAACCACAACCAACACTCATAGCCCCAACATCACCATCTCAAAAACAATCGGCACAACACCTAAGTATTACAACACTAAATCGAAGACCACGACCTATAATCGATCTAAACTAAGCGCAACGCATCCTACGCTCAACGACGTCAAAAAATTTACCCTAAGGGTAAGCCTAAAAAGTTTTAACATCTTATATTCTAAAAGAAACAGGAACATTAATATAAGATGAAAGTCTTACCATAAGAACTTAAGGAAAAGGAGAGGAAAGGAGCCACTTGCCTTGGATTTACCAGGGAAAGCCTCCAAATCACACCTCGTCGCAGATCGGGACTAAGGGAGACGCGAGAAGCCGAAATCTGAACAAGAGTGGACGAAATAGATGTTAGGGCCAAAAAACCCTAACGAGAAATCTCAAGAAATGGGAGGAAAATTACCACGGTGACGTAGATCTTGCCGAGAGCTTTTCAAATCTATGCTCGAATGAATATTTCAAGCACCGGAACTCCGTCGGCGGCGACCGGAAGGTTCACGAAATCTCACGCTCCGCCATCGCCGTCCTCACGTTTCTTCAGTTCTGGTTCGGTTCAGTGAAGAAGAAGAAGAAGTCCTAAAGAAAGAGTGGGGCCGGTTCTAATTCTAAGTATACGTGTATATATATATATATATATATATATATATATATATATATATATATATATATATATATAGGTATTTATAAAAAGTTTTGTCTAAAAACAGACTATTTACGAGCGGGTGTGCGGAAAATGAAAATAGAGGTTGAAGATGGCTACAAATCGAAAATTGGTCAACATGAAAGTTATATATCTCGTCGAGACAAACAAATTTCATGTTAACCATTTTTTGATTTCAAGCCGTTTTGACCCTCAAAACGGCGCCCGAACGCAAACAAGAATGGACTACTAGAGTGGCAACATGAACCACTCAAGTTCCAACATAATCTACTCGAGTAGCAGCATACCACTCGAGTTTCAGCATGTTGTACTCGAGTAGTAGCATAATTTACTGGAGTAGCACCTCAACACTCGAGTTCCAGCATGCATTACTTGAGTAGCAGCATATTTTGCTCGAGTAGCAGCTCAACACTCGAGTTGCAGCAGAAAAAACAAAATTAGGGGCTCAAAATTGCTTCAAATCGAAAAGTGGTCAACATGAAAGTTGTAGATCTCGTCGAGACGAACAAATTTAATGTTAACTATTTCTTGATTCGACGCCGTTTTGACCCTCAAAACTGCGTCTGAGAAAATCTGAAACAGGCTATTCGAAAAGAACCACAGCTACTCGAGGAGACTCAGAACGGAAGCCCAAACACGCGCCGAATTAAACGAAACTCACACCAAAGGCGAACACTGATGCTACAAATTTAACGACGAAGTTAAAACCACAAAACTTAACTTATCAACTTGAAAACTTTCAGTTTCGACGAAAATCCCAAAATCTGGTCAATCATACTTAACAGACGCGAAAACGCACTAACGGTGCAGCTCCTACAACATGACGTAAAAATGGTAACGCCCTGACATCATAAATATGACGATATCAAATCAAATAAAATCATCAAAAAAATCAGGGGCTTTACAATGCTTGTTAGAAAACCGACACTCTATCATATAAATTGGTATGAGACTTTTTATACGATAAGAGCCCTGCAAAAGATCCCTTGGCTTATTTGTTTTCATATAAGTTAAGGTTACTCTTCTTGTTCCGTCTTTCTTACCTTCATTTTATCTTATATACTATAGAACTGCTAGATTAGTTCCGCAGCCACCTGCTTATATTTGTTATTCTCAACTTTCATGTCCTCTCCTTTCCTTCTCACCGCTCGGTGCCTAGGAGCCACGGGGGAAGGGGCGGTGGATGATAGGACTTAGTCTTTTAAACTAACGGTTTTCGAACCACATCACTTTAGGGGACCGTGGAGCCCAGCATGGAGGAGCAGCCCCAGAGGTCGGCACACTTGGAGATGGGGCAGTCTAATACCGGAGTTTAGACAGCAGAGACTGTGAGTCCTTATTGCTAGTAGTTATATTTGTTTTGCTTCCGCAATGAGAGATATATAGTGATGATATGATGTACTGGGCATGAGCCCAAGATTCAGTACTTTTATTATTATTTATGTGGACACTCCCTTCGTGGAGATTATTTACTATATGTGATTTCTGTGGACTTGCCTTTTATTTCTTTGCTACAGTTGTGATCGATTTGGCCGGCAGTATCAGCGTTTTGTAGTGATGACCTTCCCGGGAGTGAAGGTGTCACCACAAAGCGACGGTTCTGGGCCTAAGACCCCAGTGTTTCAAAAAAAGGGGGGGGGGTCTTACATTCTCTACGGTATCATTGAGAATATACTTCATTCTCTGTGGAATAGTTCTGACTCCTATTTTGGATGTCCACGGTATATTGTGTAACGCCCTGAAACTCAAAAGAGTGACGGGAGGCGTTTTGGTCCAAATTTGGAATTTGGCAGGGGGCACACGGCCTGGGACACGGCGTGTCCCAGGGCGTGTCGTGTTTTGGTCGACGATCTGGACAAGAGGTCGACGAATGTTGGAGTTGACAATCGTCGAGCGGCGAACACGGCCTGAGACACGGGCGTGTCCCAGGGCGTGTCGAGCTCGTGTCGACGATCTGCCCAGGAAGTTGACGATTTTCGCTCGACGAAGTGTCGAGACAGGGAACACGGCCTGGGACACGGGCGTGTCCATGTCCGTGTCGGGTGTTCGACGAACTCGCTCGACGAAATGACGAGATAGTGAACATGGCCTGGAGCCCAGGTGTGTTCGGGTGTGACATGGGCATGTCAAATAGGACACGAGTGTGTCCAAGACTCGTGTGTGTCTCGGGTTGGTGTTGGTCCTGTGTCAATGGAAGAACACACCCAGGAACACGGGCGTGTGCTGGGTGTGTAACACCCCCATCCGTCGTATGACATATAACATAAGGTCCAGCTGGAACCCGACGCCATATACCACGGATAGTCGGAAGGGTTACATATGAATAACCAAACTATCCAATTAAGACTACTCGTCCTATCACAAAGTATTCTAGCGGAAGCTTTTAAACAGTTTAAAGAACCCATAACGGTAATCCAATAATCATGAATGTCCACAACCACTACAACTGAAATGAAATATAAACGCGCTAAAAGGGTACACGGCCTTATGGCCTTACAGAAGTTCACTTAATAAAATAATGTTTTCCATACATCGGCTCGCAGGCCGGCCACACATGACAAAATAAAGTACAACTATTCGCTTAGGCCTTCGAGGGCCAGCTCAGCAACATGAGCTCCAGCCCGCTATTTGGTACTTGACTCTGCAGCACTTGCAAGCAACATTCCACCGCACGGTGGGAAACAAAGCAACAGTCAGGCAAAGCCGACCAAATTATAACGACCCCGCCCCTAACTCGGGAGGACGGTGCTCCTTCCCTGCAATTCATTAGCCCAGCTAAACAATATAGTACAAACATACTTCGCCACAGGTGTAGGCTCGCATGGCCAAACACCCCGTGCACTCAGGGCACATTATCGGTGAATCCTGACACTTCAGCGTCTTCACCACCACCCCCGAGATGGCAACAACATGAGCATTTTAGCCTTTCTGACCACTGTCTAAGGCTCCCGACTATGCCAACGGCCAGTCCCCTTTTTGGGTCTCTCGCACCGAACCACATAGCCCAGGTCCGATTCCACTTGCCCATTGCTCACGCCACATAGTTCACCTTAAGACGTACGCATCAGCCAAGCTTCTCTCGGATCCTAAAATATTCCAAACAATCACATAACCCAGTTATGTTCAAGGCCGGTTCCCTGACCGCCAAGTTAGCAGAACAACGATTCCGCTCAGTTTTCCGGGTGCGCCTTGGAGTTAATCCCCAAGGATCCCTGCTGCAATATACCGTGTAGGAACCCGAAAACCCAAAGCACGGAGTCTTCTCCGGCAAACCACAATAAATGCAACATCACCGATACAGACCAACATGTTCGGGTAGGATTCACACACAATGCCTATGTCCGTACTTCGATTCCGGACTCTATATGCAACACAAGGGGGTTTATTCACGTCAACCCCAAGGAATACCGCACACTCGCCGCACTCTCGCGGGAGCGGGTTTACCTATGCAAAAAGGAAGAGAGCTTCACTTGCTCAAGTAGAGAATCGTTACTCTTATAGTACGCTTCTGCGCCATGGAAAATTCTCCGGATAGAAGTCTTCGCAACGGAATTTCCTCCACGGATCCGCTCTCGGTTCTCTAAACGGTGCTCTGATGTTCCGCCGGCGGCCGAAATCCTTCGCCTTCTTCCTCCTTTCTCTAACTCCTTGGAAAGAGAAAGCTTAAGGGAGAAATGAGGAGTTAAACCACCATTCCCGGCCTTAACAAAGCAAGAACACATCTGGGTCGTCAGATCTTACTTAAAGAAAATGATCGGCTCAGATCTGTACAAAAATCCTCAAACCTAGGCCGAACACGGCCTTGCACACGACCGTGTCCCAGGCCGTGTGCCTCGATCCAGGCACGATCGTTGAAAGCAGAAAACACCACACGGGCTAAGACAAGCCCGTGTCTCAACCTGACACGCCCGTGTCGGGTCCTCGTCACGCCCGTGACCGGGGGCGTGTCACATATAACCGTCACGCCAACCGTCATGACTCTTGGGAACACGGGTAGGCACAAGCCCGTATCATTTGACACGCCCGTGCCACGCTGCCGTGTTTCCTGTCGTGTCCTTCTCTGGATACAACCGGCCAGCACAAAGAATCACACGGGTCTCGGACACGACCGTGTCCTATTTGACATGCCCGTGTCATACCCAAACATGCCTGGGCTCCAGGCCGTGTTCACTATCTCGACAATTCAACTAGACACTTCGTCGACCACCTGACACGGCCTTGGACATGCCCGTGTCCTAGGCCGTGTTCCCTGTCTCGACACTTCGTCGAGCAAAATCATCGACCTAAACATGACACGCCCTGGGACACGCCCGTATCCCAGGCCGTGTGCCCCTGCCAAATTCCAAATTTGGCCCAAAACGCCTCTCGTCGCTCTTTTGAGTTTCGGGGCGTTACAACTCTCTCCCTCTTAAAAGAATTTCGTCCCGAAATTAAGCAAAGGTACACAAAACTAAATGTTACCTGAGTGGAATAACTCGGGGTATTCCTCCAACATAGTTTGCTCTCGCTCCCATGAAAGCTCCTCACGTCCGCAGTTATCCCAACGAACCTTAACCATTCGGATTTCCTTGTTGCGAAGTCATTTGACTTCAACGTCTTCTATACGTATAGGCTTGACCTTTGTCGTCAACTCGTAATCAATCGGCACTTGATCGACCGCAACTATCTGTGAAGGCTCTTGCACCGCCTTCCGCAACACCGATACGTGGAACAAATCGTGCAGCCCACTCAACTCCACCGACAGCTTCAGTCTATAAGCTGCTTCGCCAACACACTCCAGGATTTCAAATGGTCCAAGGTATCTCAGACTCAGCTTCTTCAAGCGTCGAACCAGCGAAACACCCTTGAATGGTTTGATTTTTAAATACACCCAGTCGCCAACACCGAACTCCACGTTCCTATGCTTGGCGTTATAGTACTTTGCTTGCCTATCCTGAGCGATCTTCATCCTTTCCTGAATTGTATGTACCATTGAAGTGGCGTCCACCACCGCTTGACGTTTATACAACTTCGACTCTCCTGTCTCCAACCAAGACAACGAAGTACGACACTTCCTCCCATACAAGGCCTCGAAAGGCGCCATTCCAATACTCGCTTGAAAGCTGTTGTTATACGCAAACTCCACCATGTACAGGTGATCTTCCCAATACTTTCCGAAATCTAGGACGCACATGCGAAGCATGTCCTCCATCGACCTACTGACCCTCTCGGTCTGACCATCCGTCTGTGGGTGGAAGGCTGTGCTAAAACTCAGCTTAGTTCCCAACAAGTTGTGCACCAGCCTCCAGTCCTTCGACATGAAGCGTCCATCTCAGTCACTAACAATACTGCGGGGGCACACCATGCAACTGTACGATATTATCCACATAGAGTTTGGCTAACTTTTCCACCAGATCTTCCTTCCTATTCGGGATGAAATGCGACACCTTTGTCAACCTATCTACGACCACCCAGATGACGTCGTTTCCCCTCCGCGACTTTGGCAAACCATGCACAAAATCCGTAGAAATGTCTTCGAATTTCCATTCCGGGATAGGCAAGGACTTTAGGAAACCTCCGGGCTTCTGGTACTCCACCTTCACTAAGACACAAGTTTGGCACTTGGCCACATAAAGTTCTACATCCTTCTTTAATTCTGGCCACCAGAATATTTTCTTCATGTCTCTATACATCTTCGTGCTTACCGGGTGATCGATTACTTGGTATGATGAGCCTCATACATCAACTCCTCCTGGAGATTATCCGCACTAGGGACGCACAGATGACCGTCCTTCCTTAGTAGTCCATCCTCAACAGCAAACTAGGAATTTGACCCATCCAAAGATTCATCTAAGATCCACTTCATGCTGCTATCCTGAACCAATGCCCGCCGAACTCTATCAGCTAGGTCATACTGCACCTCTGTCCAAAATAATTTCGCCTCGACACTAGACTGCTTGTCGACGCAAGTTATCTCCAATGCCTCCAATTCACGGACCAATCTCTCATCGTGTACCGACAACCAGCTGGCTCGCCCAGGAACCATATGACTCAACGCATCCGCCACTGCATTTCCTTTCCCAGGTACATAATGTATCTCGAAGGTGTAGTCCCCCAAGAACTCCATCACCTCCGCTGCCTCATGTTCAGATCCATCTGATCTAACAAGTACTTCAGGCTCTTATGATCGGTGTAGATGTCAACTTTCACACCGTACAGGTAGTGCCTCCACAGCTTCAGAGTGAATATCACGGTCGCTAACTCTAAGTCATGAACCGGATAATTCCTCTCATGAACCTTCAACTATTGTGATACATAGGCTATCATACTCCCATACTATAGCAGAACACAGCCCAAACCACTGCCCGAAGCATCACTATAAATTTCAAATCCTTCGGTTCCACTTGGCGAACATAGAATAGGCGTCGTGGTCAACCGCCTCTTTAACTCTTCAAAAGCATGCTCACACTCTAGCGACCACACAAACTTTTGATCTTTCCTTGTCAACGTTGTGAGTGGTAACGCTATCCGCGAAAAGTTCTCTACGAAGCGGCTGTAGTAGCCGGCAAGCCCCAGAAAGCACCGGACTTCCGCAACTATAGTCAAAATAGGCCACTCCCGTATCGCCACTATCTTCGTCGGATCCACCGCTACCCCTTCTCCACTAACAACATGACCAAGGAACGCTACTGAGGATAACCAGAACTCACACTTGGAGAACTTAGCATACAACTGATTTCTCCTCAACGTCTCCAACACCATGTGTAGATGCTTGTAATGGTCCTCCTCACACTGCGAGTATACCAAGATATCATCGATAAATACTATTACGAAACAGTCCAGGTATTCTCTGAACGTCCTGTTCATCAGATCCATAAACATGGATGGCACATTGGTCAGCCCAAACGACATGACCGTGAACTCAAAATGGCCAAACTGTTAAATTTTCTCAACGTGGTCAGCAAGATAGCCCAAACACCAAATTAATATCTTCGGAACTACCCAGTTCGCACGTTGAACCTGCGGAAAGCCCAAGGACTAGAGATTGCACCCAACAAAACAATGGAAGCACAAGCAGGTCTTATTATGCATTCACTTCTTTACAATCCGAGGCATACATAGCGAGACATGATTTCGCTAGTATTACAGCTGTAAACAGAAAGAACCAAAAAACAAGCCGGGCGGACAGCACTCCAGTCCGCCGAGACCGCGAGGTCGCCGAGACCGCCGAGACCGCTGAGCTCGCCCAAGTTATGCTGCAATCCGCCGAATACCACGGAGTCCGCCGAGACCGCGAGGCCGCGCGGACACACCGTTATTCGCCTCCTGCTGAACCTGAACTGAGGAACTCCCCTACCCGCCTGAAGCCGGCGGACAGGTTATTGAAGCTGGGAAAGTTGAAACAGAACTGACAAGCCGCAGAGCGACCTCCTGTTGAGTCCGCAGAGACCGCACACTTCCAAGCACTGACCGAAGTCAAAGCCAAGCTCCTGGCTCCTTGAAGTTATCCGCGCGACCTGCACACAGCAAACCGTCAGCCTGAATCAATCCGCGCGGACTGGAAAACACAGACCGCAGCACTCGCCCAACCCAAATTACTGTTCACTCACGTTACTTAGGTTACTGTAGATGTGCCAGGGGGGTCCTATTTATAGGCCAGGTGAGGAGTGTGGTCACCGCCCAAGAGATAGCGACACCGCCCCAGTCCGCGCGAACACAAAACACCGTCCGCTCAGTCCGCGAGGACTTAGCCGGACACCAAGGGAAACCGCCAGGAGCAAGACAACCATTGACGAACCCTCTCCAGTCCGCCTGAACTATGCGGACAAGGCATCAGCCCGCAAAGCTCCAATCCACTGCAGGACAGCACCCTCTTCAATGGCTGTCCGCACCAACCCGAGGCAGTCCGCAAGACCCACACCACAATCCGCCACACGTCCACGACCAAAGGCAGACAGCAACAGTCCGCCCGGTCACAGCGGACTTGGCGGATACGGCGGACACCATGAACTTGACACCAAGTGTGACCAAGTCCAAAACCATCAAGGGCCAGTGCGAGCATGGCGGACACAAAGTCCCGTCCGCCAAATACCCTAGCACAGACCGCAACCAGTCCGCGAGCTCCTCGCACTTGTCCAACACAGCAGCTTCCTGCCGGACTCCAATCACAGTCCGCCAACCGGTCTCCACAGCAAGACCTGCTGTAACACCAGAACTTGACAAGGCCTCAGCCAAGCTCTAAGCTCAGTCCGCAACAGCCAATACCGCGGACACACCAGTCCGCAAGCCTTCCCGCGAACTCGAACCATCCCGCCAACAGCACAAGCTTGCACCCGCGGCCTCTGAGCAATGCATCAGTCCGCAAGCCTCTCTATCCGCAGATACCAGGCCGCACCAAACCGCGGACTCCATGCAACAACCCGCTCAACACAGCCGGCTTCCACCAGACTTTCCACCAGGCCGCAACCTCAGTCCGCCCAGTCCGCCCAGTCCGCCAAAACTGTCCGCCAAGGCCGCGCGGCCTGTCCTGTCACCCACTTCCACTTCACAAAATTCAACACTCCCCCTTGAAGTGAGAAGTGGTGACCAAGCCCAGCAAGCTGCGCAAGCGTTCAAAGGGCCCCTTCGACAGCGGCTTCGTGAAGATGTCAGCAAGATTATCTTCACTCCGAACATGCCCGACCAGCAGAGATCCTTCCAACACCTTCTCCCTGATGAAATGGTGATCAATCTCTATATGCTTGGTCCTGGCGTGACACACTGGATTGTTTACCAGTTTGAGAGCACTCTCATTGTCACCCCGGAGTAAAGTAGGCCCTTGCACTTCTTCATGAACATCCTCTATGAGTCTCCTCAACCAAACGGCTTCCCGAGCAGCCAAGGCCGAAGCCTTATACTCCGCCTCCGTGGTTGAAACCGACACCGAGTCCTGCTTCTTGCTACACCACGAGATGCTAGCTGAACTGCAAGTGAACACATAACCTGAAGTAGACCTTCGATCATCCGAATCACCGCCATAGTCAGCATCCGTGTACCCGAGCAATGCAAACTCCGCATCCCTTCCATAGAGAAGTCCCATCTCAGAAGTCACCTTGACATACTTCAGAATCCCCTTAGCCGCCAACAGATGAGATTTCCTTGGTTCAGCCATATATCGACTTACTCGGCCAACAGCATAAGCTATATCCGGCCTTGTAATTGTCAGATAGATCAAGCTCCCAACAAGAGCCCTGAACACCAAGGGATCATTAAGAACCCTTCCCTCATCTCGTCGAAGCTTCAGCCCTGGTTCCAGTGGAGTAGAGCACTTCTTCCCTTCGCCCATGCCAAATCGCTTCACAATACGATCAGCATATCCCTTCTGGCTAATGAGAATCCCGCACTCCTTCCTCTCCACTTCCAGACCGAGAAAGTGATGCAACTCTCCCAAGTCCTTCATCTCGAAGCGTATAGCAAGCTCAGCCCTGAGCCTTGCTACTTCCTCCTCCGAATTCCCTGTGATGATCATGTCATCCACATACAGTAGGACCAAGACTCTTAGCTCTCCCTTCTTCTTGATGAACAAGCTAGAATCCGAGTTAGAAGCAAAGTATCCACAGAATTGCAGGTACTCTGCAATCTTCCCATACCACGCTCTTGGAGCTTGCTTCAACCCGTAGAGAGCCTTCCTGAGTTTACAGACATAGTCCGGATGCTTTTCAGAGACAAAACCAGGCGGCTGATCCATGAAGATGTCCTTGTCAATCTCTCCGTAAAGAAAAGCATTCTTCACATCAAGTTGCCACAACCTCCATCCCTTGCTAGCAGCCAAGGCGATCACCACCCTTACAGATGTCATCTTCGCAACTGGACTGAATGTCTCCTCATAGTCTTCTCCATACTGCTGTGAGAAACCTCTAGCGACCAGGCGAGCCTTGAACCGATCAATGCTCCCATCAGCCTTCTTCTTCAACTTGTACACCCACTTGCAAGTAACCGGAGTAATGCCATCAACCTTGGGCACAAGATCCCAGGTTTCATTCTTCTTCAGAGCATCAATCTCTTCCTTCATGGCACCTTCCCACTCCTTCACTCCAGTGGCCTCGTTGAAGCTTGCAGGCTCTCGCTCATCCAGAGGACCTGCAAAGAAGCAGGAGACAAAGCTCACTGCATTCCCTTCACAGTATCGAGCCGGTGGCTTAACCACCCTCTTTGACCTCCGAAGACACGGCTCCTTGCTCACGGCTTCCGTTGCTTCTTCAGGCTCCACTCCTACCTGGGGCAAGCATTGAGCAGTGCTCCCCCTGCTTCCTGAGCCAGAAGGCTCAGCCTCGGAGTTTGAAACAACAGGGGCTGCTGGTGAAACAGCAAGCTCCTCTTCCAAGCCTTCAGCAGCCTCCACCGGTGCTTCATCAACCTTGCTACTTCCGGTAAGCTCCACCGAGCCACCTCCATATGACGTCAGCTCGTCAAAGACAACGTCTCTTGACACCACGAACTTCTTCGTCACAGGGTCCATGCATTTCCATCCCTTCTTCCGCTCATCATAGCCAACAAAGACAAGTTTCCTTGCCTTCGCATCCAGCTTTGTCCGTGTAGCATCCGGGACATGCACATAGCAAGTTGAGCCGAACACCCTAAGGTGTCCAACACTCGGCTTCTCCTTCAGCAACAGCTCAACATGAGTCTTCATGTTGATAGGGCTGAGTGGCATCCGGTTGATAACATAGGCAGCACAAGACATCCCCTCCGCCCAAAAGGACCTTGGGATATCTTTCGCATGAAGCCAGCATTTGCAGGTCTCCGTCAAATGACGGATCTTCCGCTCCGCTACCCCATTTTGTTGTGGAGTGTGAGCACAAGTAAGCTCTCGTTGGATCCCGTGCTTCCTGCAGAAGTTAGAAAACTCGGAGGAGACAAACTCTCCCCCGTTATCAGTTCTAAGCTTCTTAACCCGCAAGCCAAGCCGGCCTTCTACCAACTCCTTGAACTCCACGAACAAATGGAAGGCTTCCGACTTCTCCTTTAAGAAGTACACCCAAGTATACCTTGAGTAGTCATCAACCAAGACAAGTATGTATCTGCTTCCACCAAGGCTGGCAGTAACAGTTGGTCCCATCAGGTCGCCATGAATGCACTCCAATGGCTTCTTGCTCCTTGTTTGTGATTTATCAAATGGAAGGCGATGTGCCTTTCCATATTGACAGCCCGCACAAACATGCCCATCACCAAAGGAAGACAACTTCGGCAACCCCCTCACCAAACTTCTACATGCCATAGCCTTCAGCTTGTCCATGCCAACATGCCCCAGCCTCTCATGCCAGATAGCCGCACTATCATTGGCTCTCATCCTATCAACATAGGCACTGGTGGAAAGAACAAACAAGTTCTTCACCCTCCTCCCAACATGAGCAACATCAGCCTTCACCGCTGATACGTTGCGAAGGAACCTCACGTCTGTTGGCCCAAACAGAACGTGATACCCAGCGTCCACCGCGTTGGTCACCGAGAAGAGGTTCTTCTTCATGCCCGGTACGTGATACACACTCCTTAACGTGAGTGGCCCCTGATCACTACCCAAAGACACGACCCCCTCCTTCTCTACTGCATAAACAGTATTATCAGCAGTGATAATAGCTTCATTACCTGAGTAAGCCTGCATGGAGGTGAACTTCGACTTGTCTCCGGTGAGGTGATGACCACACCCGGAGTCGATGATCCACTCGCTGTTGAAGTCCTCAGCAGATAAGGCCCGGACACAAGTGCCCGTCATGAAAGCTCCTCCCCATTCTGCTTCTTCACTTCGCGAGCAAGCTTCCTCCTTTCCCGCAGCATGCCCAGGCTGCAGTTTGACCTTGCAGTCCCGCTTGAAGTGCCCTCGCTGATGACACCGGTAGCACTTCAAGTTCTTCTTCCAGTCCTTAGGAGCATTGCTCCTCTCCGGCGGATACGAAGATGAAGTCTCCTTCTCAACAGCGGCCTGCACCTTCTTCTTCTTCTTCCCTTCCCATCCCTTCTTCTTGCCTGAGAAGAGAGCCTCGCTGCCTTCCTGATTCAAGTTCACTCCAGCCATCTGCCTTGCTAAGCTCTCCTGCGAGGCAAGCAGATTCTCCAGCTCCAGCAGAGACGGCTGAGTAGCCCACCCCTGAACAGATGTGACAAAGGCCACATACTCCTTCCACAAGCCGCGGATAATGTGCCTCTTCATCTTTGCCTCAGAGATAGGCTCATCAGGATCCAGTGCCGACAGCTCAGCACATAAGCTCTTCATCTTTAAGAAGTATTTGGAGATGGAAAGGTCTCCCTGAGTTGCCCTGGCCAACTCATTCTCCAGGAACTGCAGCCGCGCCACATTCTTCCTATTGAACAACTCATCAATGGTTGTCCAAATATCAGCAGTCGACTCACATCCAATGATGTGATCAAACAGTTCCGGAGAGACAGCTTTCTTCAGAACGAACTCTGCCTTAGCATTAGTTCTTCTCCAGAGCCTCACCTGCTCAGCAGTACCGAAAGCAGCAGTAACATCCTGTCTGTCGTCTCTACCGACGACTTCCCACAGCTCCTCGCCCAGAAGATAACTCTTCATGCACGACTTCCACTTTTTATAGTTAGTCGGCGTTAGGAGTTCAATGCCAAGACCTCTTGCTAAGCTTCCTTCCATTGCAATCACCTGTTGGTATCCTTCAGCAGCTCCGAGCAACAACACAGGTTGAGCACCACTCAATCACTGAGTAACAACGCTGGTTGACCTCCGCTCACGCAACTGAACCTCTGCAACCTCAGAAACCTGGCTCTGATACCATGTTAAATTTTCTCAACGTGGTCAGCAAGATAGCCCAAACACCAAATTAATATCTTCGGAACTACCCAGTTCGCACGTTGAACCTGCGGAAAGCCCAAGGACTAGAGATTGCACCCAACAAAACAATGGAAGCACAAGCAGGTCTTATTATGCATTCACTTCTTTACAATCCGAGGCATACATAGCGAGACATGATTTCGCTAGTATTACAGCTGTAAACAGAAAGAACCAAAAAACAAGCCGGGCGGACAGCACTCCAGTCCGCCGAGACCGCGAGGTCGCCGAGACCGCCGAGACCGCTGAGCTCGCCCAAGCTATGCTGCAATCCGCCGAATACCACGGAGTCCGCCGAGACCGCGAGGCCGCGCGGACACACCGTTATTCGCCTCCTGCTGAACCTGAACTGAGGAACTCCCCTACCCGCCTGAAGCCGGCGGACAGGTTATTGAAGCTGGGAAAGTTGAAACAGAACTGACAAGCCGCAGAGCGACCTCCTGTTGAGTCCGCAGAGACCGCACACTTCCAAGCACTGACCGAAGTCAAAGCCAAGCTCCTGGCTCCTTGAAGTTATCCGCGCGACCTGCACACAGCAAACCGTCAGCCTGAATCAATCCGCGCGGACTGGAAAACACAGACCGCAGCACTCGCCCAACCCAAATTACTGTTCACTCACGTTACTTAGGTTACTGTAGATGTGCCAGGGGGGTCCTATTTATAGGCCAGGTGAGGAGTGTGGTCACCGCCCAAGAGATAGCGACACCGCCCCAGTCCGCGCGAACACAAAACACCGTCCGCTCAGTCCGCGAGGACTTAGCCGGACACCAAGGGAAACCGCCAGGAGCAAGACAACCATTGACGAACCCTCTCCAGTCCGCCTGAACTATGCGGACAAGGCATCAGCCCGCAAAGCTCCAATCCACTGCAGGACAGCACCCTCTTCAATGGCTGTCCGCACCAACCCGAGGCAGTCCGCAAGACCCACACCACAATCCGCCACACGTCCACGACCAAAGGCAGACAGCAACAGTCCGCCCGATCACAGCGGACTTGGCGGATACGACGAACACCATGAACTTCACACCAAGTGTGACCAAGTCCAAAACCATCAAGGGCCAGTGCGAGCATGGCGGACACAAAGTCCCGTCCGCCAAATACCCTAGCACAGACCGCAACCAGTCCGCGAGCTCCTCGCACTTGTCCAACACAGCAGCTTCCTGCCGGACTCCAATCACAGTCCGCCAACCGGTCTCCACAGCAAGACCTGCTGTAACACCAGAACTTGACAAGGCCTCAGCCAAGCTCTAAGCTCAGTCCGCAACAGCCAATACCGCGGACACACCAGTCCGCAAGCCTTCCCGCGAACTCGAACCATCCCGCCAACAGCACAAGCTTGCACCCGCGGCCTCTGAGCAATGCATCAGTCCGCAAGCCTCTCTATCCGCAGATACCAGGCCGCACCAAACCGCGGACTCCATGCAACAACCCGCTCAACACAGCCGGCTTCCACCAGACTTTCCACCAGGCCGCAACCTCAGTCCGCCCAGTCCGCCCAGTCCGCCCAGTCCGCCAAAACTGTCCGCCAAGGCCGCGCGGCCTGTCCTGTCACCCACTTCCACTTCACAAAATTCAACACAAACCGCATGCTGAACGCCGTCTTTGGGATGTCGCTTTCCCTTATCCACAATTGGTAGTAGCCGGACTTCAGATCTAACTTCGAATATACTGTAGACCCAACCAACTGATCAAATAGATCGTCAATCCTGGGGATCAGATATTTATTCTTCTCCGTAAGCTTGTTCAACTCCCGATAGTCAATACAAAGTCGCAAGCTCCCATCCTTATTCTTAACGAAAAGAACCGGTGTGCTCCAAGGCGACGAACTTGGATGCACATACCCTTGCTCCAACAACTCCTGCAGTTGCACCTTCAATTCAGCCATCTCTCGCGGCGCTATCCGATACGGAGAGTGTGACACCGGTTTGGCACCCGGTACCAGCTCAATTGTAAAATCAATCTCCCACTGAGGAGGGGCTCCTGGGAGATCATCTGGGAACACATCAGGATATTCAGACACAAGTGGGATACTATCCAGACTTGGTCTAGGCATTGAAGCCTGCACTAAGGTGACAAACAGCTCTGCGCCAGACCGAACTGCCTTAATCACTTGAAGGGCCGACATCAAAACTTCACCCGACCCCTTCATGCCCGCAAACGTAGTCTCCGATTTCGTTTGCAATCAATGTAAGCTTGCTGCTCCGAGAGCCAGTCCATACCAAAGATTACGTCGAACTCCACTAATGGTAGTACCAACGCTCGCAAATCAAACTCATGGTCCCCAATCCGTATCTTCACCACACAGAACTTATCCGCATGCATTGAGCACCCAATGGGCAACAACACATCCAACTTGTCTTTTGTTATCGAGGAAGGAACCCCGATGCGTGATATAAACTTTTCGGACAAGAAGGAATGTGAAGCCCCCGTATCAAACAGGGCTCTCGCCGGACAATTGAAAATCAACACGAAGCCTAGCACCAAGAATAACAAGCTAACGTATAAAAGAGGTAACAACTACATAAAGTTAAACTGCTAAAATTTAACTCATACCCATCACCACGTCAGCTTGCTTTATGGCCTCTTGTAGACTAAGATTATAAACTCTAGGCTGGGCTGGAGCATGATGGGACGCGGTTGACTCCACTGCATTCCCTTTCTCTTCATAGGTCGCTCCAGGTTTCCTCTCGGACTTTACACGTCCGCTCCAACACTCACGAGCAAAGTGCCCCGTCTTCCCACAGTTTTAACAAGCTCCTGGAACACGACTTGTAGTTGCCCCCGAAGCACCAGACAAAGGGGCTGAGTTCAAAGTCCTCTACTTCTTGTTCCATCTACGGAATCTTGATTTTGCACTTGGCACCTTGAACTCCGCCTTCTTTTCCCCTGAGTCCTTCTTCTCTTGCACTTTCTTCACGACCTTTTCCAATGACCGGGCCGAATTGACCAAGGCTAGGAAGCCCTGGGCCTTAGGCCCAGCAAGGAGTAACTATAGGTCGCCGCATAGACCCTCATAAAATCGGTTGGTTTTCCTCTCTTCTTCCGTAAACATAGCACCAGCATATCGACCCAACCGTGTAAACTCGTGGAGATACTCGTCCACGTTTTTGGCTCCCTGAGTCAAACCAAGGTACTGATTCTCCATCTCAAGCTTCTGAGCAGAGGGTAGATATCTGGCCAAGAACAACCTTGAGAATTCCTCCATAGGCACATCCGCAAGTTGCCTTCCCACTAAGAGGCGAACCTCCAACTCGTCCCACCACAGCCTCGCCTCATCAGCCATAAGGAAGGTCACTATGGTGGTCTTCTGCCACTCAACAGTTTCTGTGGCCGTCAAGACCCTCTTTATCGAAGAGAGCCAATCCTCAGCTTGAGTTGGCGTTCCAACCCCGCCGAACCTCGGAGGATTAAAGCTCATCACATGCTTGAGCTGCTTCTCCGTAGCTCTCCTTGGTGCTACCTGATCAACTGCCGCGCGCTCTACCACTCTCGGCTCTGCCGCCCTAATCGGTTCTTGCTCATTAACAGGTGGTACATGGTGCATTTGCCCTGCAGGTTGGGCATTAATCATGGAAAAAACTGCTTCAACCACCAATCTGATGGTTTCTGCTGAAGGAGGTGTTGTAGGCACATCCCTCAGTGCACTACTTTTCGCCGATTGTGGACGCTCCGATTGACCAGCACCGCTCCTAGCCACCTATAATAGCAAAGAACCTAGATTAGATGACACACAAATTGCTAAAAGCAATCATTGGAACACTCAGGTTCCACAAAACAAGTGTATTTTTTCATTCCTAAGTGGACATTCATGGGTTCTTTTTAATGTTATAATGATGATGCACACATGTGCTCACCATCCCTTAAAAGAATTCGTCCATGAATTCATTTAAGCCGGACCGTAACCAGAAGTCTGATACCAAATTGTAACACCCCCATCCGCGTATGACATATAATAGAAGGTCCAGCTGGAACTCGATGCCATATACCACACACAGTCGGAAGGGTTACGTATAAATAACCAAACTATCCAATTAAGACTACTCGTCCTATCACAGAGCATTCTAGCGGAAGCTTTTAAACAGTTGAAAGAACCCATAACGGTAATCCAATAATCATGAATGTCCACATCTGGAATGAAATACAAACACACTGAAAGGGTACACGGCCTTATGGCCTTGCAGAAGTTTACTTAATAAAATAATATTTTCCATACATCGGCTCGCAGGCCAGCCACACATGACAAAATAAAGTACAACTAATCGCTTGGGCCTTCGAGGGCCAGCTCAGCAACATGGGCTCCAACCTGCTATTTGGTACTTGGCTCCGCAGCACCTGCAAGCAACATTCCACCACACGGTGGCAAACAAAGCAACGGTCAGCCAAAGCAGACCAAATTATAACGACCCCGCCCCTAACTCGGGACGGCGGTGCTCCTTCCCTGCAATTCATTAGCCCAGCTAAATAATATAGTACAAACATACTTCGCCACAGGTGTAGGCTCGCACGACCAAATGCCCCGTGCACTCAAGGAACATTATCGGTGAATCCTGACACTTCAGCATCTTCACCACCACCCCAGGGATGGCAACAACGTGAGAATTTTAGCCTTTCTGACCACTGTCTAAGGCTCCCGACTATGCCAACGGCTAGTCCCCTTTTTGTGTCTCTCGCACCGAACCACATAGCCCTGGTCCGATTCCACTTGCCCGTTGCTCACACCGCATAGTTCACCTTAAGACGTATGCACGAGCCAAGCTTCTCTCAGATCCTAAAATATTCCAAACAATCACATAACTCAGTTATGTTCAAGGTCGGTTCCCTGACCACCAAGTTAGCAGAACAACAATTCCGCTCAGTTTTCCGGGTGTGCCTTGGAGTTAATCCCCAAGGATCCCTGCTGCAATCTACCGTGTAGGAACCCGAAAACCCAAAGCACGGTGTCTTCTCCGGCAAACCACAATAAATGAAACATCACCGATCCATACCAACATGTCCGGGTAGGCTTCACACACAATGCCTATGTCCGTACTTCGATTCCGGGCTCTATATGCAACACAAGGGCGACTATTCACGTCAACCCCAAGGAATACCGCACACTCGCCGCACACTCGCAGGAGCGGGTTTCCCTATGCAAAATGGAAGAGAGCTTCACTTGCTCAAGTAGAGAATCGTTACCATTGTAGTACGCTTCTGCGCCATGGAAAATTCTCCGGATAGAAGTCTTCGCAATGGAATTTCCTCCACGGATCCGCTCGCGATTCTCTAAACGGTGCTCTGATGTTCCGCCAGCGGCCGGAATCCTCCACCTTCTTCCTCCTTGCTCTAACTCCTTAGAAAGAGAAAGCTTAAGGGAGAATTGAGGAGTTAAACCACCATTCCTGGCCTTAATAGAGCCGGAACACATCAGGGTCATCAGATCTTAATTAAAGAAAACGAACGGCACAGATCTGTACAAAAATCCTCAAACCTGGGCCGAACACGGCCTTGCATACGGCCGTGTCCCAGGCCGTGTGCCTTGATCCAGGCACGATCGTCGAACACAGAAAAAACCACACGGGCTAAGACACGCCCGTGTCTCAACCTGACACGCACGTGTCGGGTCCTCGACACGCCCGTGACCGGGGGCGTATCACAAATAACAATCACGCCAACCATCGTGACTCTTGGGAACACGGGTAGTGACACGGGTAGGCACACGCCCGTATCATTTGACACGCCCGTGACATGCTGCTGTGTTTCCTGCCGTGTCCTTCTATGGATACAACCGCCCAACATAAAGTATCACACGGGTCTCGGACACTACCGTGTCCAATTTGACACGCCCGTGTCATACCCGAACACGCTTGGGCTCCAGGCCGTGTTCACTATCTCGACAATTCAACTCGACACTTCGTCGACCACCTGACACGGCCTTGGACACGCCCGTGTCCTAGGCCGTGTTCCCTGTCTCAACACTTCGTCGCGCAAAATCATCGACCGAAACATGACACGCCCTGGGACACGCCCGTGTCCCTAGCCGTATGCCCCTACCAAATTGCAAATTTGGCCCGAAATGCCTCCCGTCGCTCTTTTGAGTTTCGGGGCGGCTGACACGGGCGTGTCAGGCCAAGCACGGGCGTGTCGGGCGCCCGTGTGTATTTCAGGATGCGTCGGTTTCGATGGCGAATGGGGAACACAGCCCTGGACACGGGCGTGTCACAGGCCGTGTTCGGCCTAGGTTTTGCTTTTCAGCTCCGGATCGTGACCGTTCGCTTCCTTATTTTAGGATCCGATGGCTGGGGGCTATTCCTGCTGGGTTATACCCGGGAATAGGGTTTCAAATCCCTCATTTCCTTCACTTAGTCTCTTTGTAAAGTCTAGAGAGGGGAGAGCAAGGAAGAAGAAAGGAGGCTAGATCCGGTCACCGGCGGAGCTTCAGAGCTCCAAATCGCGAGCCGACTTCGGATCTACAAAGGCAAGAAAATTGAGGTGCTTTTCATCCGCATACATTTCCATGATGCCTCGGAAAAACTTTAGGGTAACGATTCTCATCCTAGGACATGTAAAGTCCTCTTTTCCTTTACATAGGAAGCCCGCTCTCGCGAGTTTGTGGTGAGTTGAGGCGTTCCTTCGGGTGGACATGAATAGTCCCCGTTGTGTACATGTAGAATCCGTAATCAAGAACAGATATAGGCATGATGTGTGAAGCCTACCCGAACAAGTTGGTCTGGATCGGTGACGTTGCATTGCATAAATGGCCGGAGAAGACTCCGTGCAGATGTTTGTTTTTCGGGTTTTCTACGAGGTAGATTGCAACATTGAGCCTTGGGGATTAACTCCAAGGTGCATCCGGAAAACTGGGCAGATGCGTGATTCTGCCAACATGGTGGCCTGGGAGCCAAATTGAACATAACCGGGTTATGTGAAGTGTGTGATGGAAATGGGACTCGGGGAGGTTTGACCAGCGCATATGGCTTAAGTTGATGCTGCGATGTGAGTAACGGGTCAGGCGGAACCGTACCCGTTCTATGTCATTCGGTGGTAGCCATTGGCATAGATGAGGGTCTTCGGCGGTCTATGGCTTAAATTGACGTGACCCATGTCGGGAAGACAAAATTCTCGCAAGATTGGCCGTCTAGTGTCGGTGGTGAGACCGAGGTTTCTATGGCTTAAATTGACGTGACATTGACCGGCTCACCGAGAATGTGCCCTGAGTGCACAGGGTGTGTGGACGTGCATGCCTACACCTGTGATGTGGTGTTATTACTATATAATACTTGGTTATGCTAATAAAGTGTAGGGAAGGAGCATCGCCGCCCCGAGTTTGGGGGCAGGTTATTATAATTTGGTCAACATAGCTGACCGTTGCCTTTGTTTGCCACCGTTGCGGTGGATTGTTGCTTGCATGTGCTGCAGGACCAAGCAGTAAATAGCGGGCAAAAGCCCATGATGCTGCGACGGCCCTCGAAGGACAAATTTTGAGTGTTTTCTTGTTTATTCATGTGTGACCGGCCTGCGTGCCGTGGTATGGAAGACACATTTTATTCGAGCAAACAATTGTAAGGCCTTAAGGCCATTGTACTGGTGTATTGTACTTCATTCCTATTGGGTTTTGTAGTGGACATTCGTGCTTGTGGCTGGGTTCTTTATTTTACAACTTCTAATAATTGCTTCCGCTAGAATGACTCTGTGTAGGTCATTGGTTATTGGTTGGATGGTTTCCATTGAGTAACTGCCCGGCCTGTCTGTGGTATATGGCGTCGGGCCCCGGCCGGACCTACTGCTATATGCTATGCGATGGATAGGGGGTGTTATAATTTGGTATCAGACTACTGGTTTCGGTCCGGCTTAAAATGAATTCGTGGACGAATTCTTTTTAAGGGGAGGTGAGCACATGTGTGTGCGTCATCATTATAACATCAGAAGAACCCATGAATGTCCACTTATGAATGAAAATACACGTGTTTGAGGAACCTGCATGTTCCTATAATTGCTTTTTGCAATTTTGTATGGTCGCTTAACGGTGTTTTGTACAACTATAGGTGGCCAGAAGTGGTGCTGGGCCGTCAGAACGCCAAGTTTCTGAGGTTAGTAGTACACCAAACGATGCTCCTGCAACACCTCCATCGGCTGAAACCATACGATTGGTTGCCGAAGCAGTGTTTGCCATGATCAATGCGCAGCCTGCAAGGCAAATGCAACAACCCGCTCCCACGATGGAGCAGGTACCGTTGCAAAGGGATGAACCGAGAAGAGTGGAGCAGGTAGTGGTGGAGCCTTTGGTGCAGAGGCAAGCAACTGAAAGGCAGCTCAAGCACGTTATGAGCTTTAATCCTCCTGTGTTCTCGGGGTTGGGAACCCCATCACAAGCTGATGACTGGCTCTCCCGAGTGAAGAGAGTCCTGACAGCTACTGAAACAGAGGAGTGGCAGATGAACACTATAACTACATTCCTGTTGGACGGGGATGCGAGGCTGTAGTGGGAAGGCTTGGAGCTACATCACTTGAGGGGTAGGCAAATTACGGACATCTCGATGGAGGAGTTCTCGAGACTGTTCTTAGCAAGGTACCTCCCTTCGGCGCAGAGGATAGCTTTGGAGAATGAGTTCCTGAAATTAGGGCAAGGAGAGAGTAGCGTGGATGAGTATCTCCACGAGTTTACTAGTTTGGGTCGGTATACTATCTCTACGTTCGCGGATGAGGAGCGTAAGACCAACCGTTTCTATGAAGGTCTGAGAGATGACTTGAGGCTACTACTCTTGGGGCCGATGACGCAAGGCTTCTTGACCCTAGTCAACACGGCCCGGTCTTTGGAGAAGGATATGAAGAATGTGCAAACAAAGAAAAGCTCTGGTGATAAGAAGACTGAGTTCAATGTGCCGACTACCTCAAAATTTGGGTACCGTAAGTTCTTTAAGAAGGCTAGGACTTCGGGTCCAGCTCCTTCTTCTGGTGCTTCTGGGGCGACTATGGGTCGAACCCCGGGTGCATGTTTTACTTGTGGAAAGCCGAGGCACTTTGCTCGTGACTACTAGAGCGGACATCCCAAGTCCGAGAGGAAGCCAGGAGCAATATTTGAAGAGAAGGGCAAGGTGGTGGAGTCAACCGCATCCCATTATGCTCCTACTCAACCGAGAGTTTATAATCTTGGCCAACAGGAGGCCATTAAGTAGGCGGATGTGGTGACAAGTACGGTTTAATTTATAGCAAGTCAATTTTTAAAATACTTGTTATGCGCGTGTTACCTTACCACAGCTTGTTTAGGATTTGTTTTGATTTGTGATAATCCGGCGAGAGCACTCTTTGATACAGGAGCTTCACACTCCTTTTTGTCCGAAGAATTCATATCGCTTATCGGAGTAACTTCTTCGGTGGCGAAGGACAAACTGGATGTGTTGTTGCCCAATGGGTGTTCGATGCGCGCGGAGAGAATCTGTGGCATTAAGATTCGTATTGGGAGTCAGGAGTTCGATTTGCTAGCGTCGTTACTACTGCTGGTGGAGTTCGACGTAATATTTGGCATGGACTGGCTCTCGGAGCAGGGGGCGTATATTGATTGCGGTCGCAAGGAAGTTAAGTTGGGAACAGGTCGTGAGACGACTTTTACGGGCTTGAAAGGGTCGAGCAAGACTTTGATGTCTGCTCTTCAGGTAGTGAAGGCGGTTCGTGCTGGAGCAGAGCTGTTCTTTACGCTAGTGGAGGTTGCAAAGCCGAAGCCTACGTTGGATAGTATCTCAGTGGTAGCTGAGTACCCTGATGTGTTCCCTGCCGATCTTCCTGGAGCCCCGCCTCAACGGGAGATAAATTTCACGATTGAGCTAGTGCCAGGTGCTAAACCTGGGTCACGCTCTCCGTATCGGCTAGCGCCTAAGGAGATGGCAGAGCTGAAGGTGCAACTGCAAGAGTTGTTGGAGCAAGGGTATATGCTCTCCAAGTTCTTTGCCTTGGAGCGCACCAGTCCTCTTTGTAAAGAAGAAGGACAGGAGCTTGAGACTTTGCATTGATTATCGGGAGTTGAACAAGCTAACGGAAAAGAATAAGTACCCGATCCCGAGGATTGATGATCTGTTCGATCAGTTGGTCGGGTCAACGGTGTACTCAAAGTTGGATCTCAAGTCTGGTTATTATCAGCTGAGGATAAGGGAGAGTGATATCCCTAAGATAGCGTTCACTACAAGATACGAGCATTACGAGTTTACGGTCATGCCGTTTGGGTTGACTAATGCGTCGTCGCTGTTCATGGATTTGATGAACAGGACGTTCAAGGAGTATTTAGACCATTTTGTGATCGTCTTCATCGACGATATTTTGGTGTACTCGCAAAGTGAGGAGGATCACTTTAAGTATTTGCATTCGGTGCTGGAGACGCTGAAGAGGAATCAATTATACACCAAGTTCTCCAAATGCGAGTTTTGGTTATCCTCAGTGGCGTTCCTTGGTCATATAGTAAGTGGAGAGGGCATTGCGGTGGATCCGACGAAGATTGTTGCGATATGGGAGTGTCCTGTGCTTTCTACGGTAGCAGAAGTCCGGAGATTTTTTGGGCTTGCTGGCTATTACAGGCACTTCGTGGAGAACTTCTCGCGGATAGCGTTACCCCTCACTACTTTGACGAGGAAGGAGCAGAAGTTCGTTTGGACGCCAGAGTGCGCACGAGCTTTTGAGGAGCTGAAGTGTCGGTTGACCACGACGCCTGTGCTAATTTCGCCGAGTGGGACCGAAGGCTTTGAAATCTATAGCGATGCTTTGCATAGTGGCTTGGATTGTGTGCTACTGCAGCACTGAAGTGTGATAGCGTATGGCTCGAGACAGCTGAAAGTGCACGAGAGGAATTATCCGGTCCATGACTTGGAGCTGTGAGGGTCGATTCTATACCGACCATAAAAACCTGAAATACCTGTTGGATCAGAAATATCTAAACATGCGATAGAGGATATGGATGGAGTTCCTGGGGGACTATACTTTCAAGATCCATTATGAAAGTGCAGGTTAGATCTGAAATACTCTAGAGGGGGGGGGGGGTGAATAGAGTATTGTGCTCACTACAAACTTTTTACAGCTTTTGCTGTAATCCTAAGTGAACAGATTATGAAATAAGGAAATAAGGACAGCTACCTAAACAATCACAGAACAACACAGCCAAAACAAAAGAAAAGTTCAAACAGATGACACAAGAAATTTTATAGTGGTTCCCCAACCTGGGTACATCCACTCTTCTACCACCCTGGTAGGAATCCACTCAGGTTTTTAATCAGGTGCCTGACACTAATGAGCTTTTGTTTAGGTGCTCAAAAACCAAAACCTCAAGTCTTTTGGTAGGAGACTTGCAACCAGGAATAATTTTGAAGGGAATTAAAACCCTGTACAAAGGATGGAAAAAGGTGTGATGAGGTCTTCTCTTTCTTAAAAACAACTGAGAAGACTTGTGGATTGATTTCAGCAGATTGCTCCCCCTGAGATCTTGAATGGTTCAGGAAATCTGGAGCACTGCTTTAGGGTGACAGGTCTTCAAAAGATTGAGTGCCTGGACCAGAGAATGCTTCAGGAACTTGTTTGACAGATAAAGTTTAGTTATCCTTCTGAAGTTGTCCTGTAGAGTTGAAGGAAGAAGACTCTTGATAATGAATGAATGTTCTTCTTCTTCTTGGTGATCTCTGGCTTAGGCTGATTGCAGTAAGAAAACTATTGATTTCTATCAGATTGTTCTTGAGTACAATTGTCTGTCTGTGTCTGTAACACTGCATAAATCTTTTCTTCTCTGACTTTTTACTGACTGAGGATCATTCAAAATTTGAATGTTTGAGTAGTAATTGCAGTCAGCCTGGGAAGGAAGCGGCAATCAATGATTTCCCTAACTGTCCCATGGAAAAATGACATGAAATAATCCATGATCAATGCACGTTCTAATGGTATCATTCCGAGAAGATCTGTCATTAATTGCTCAGGATTCATCGCCAAGAAAAGGGACGGAATACTGGAGAAGACCTAGTCTGGAATCATCGAACGAAGAACAGGAATCGTCGAGCTGAGTTCACAATTCGTCGAGCTGAGCTGATGAGTTCATCGACCAGACAATAGCACTTAGTCTTCTAGGGAATCTTGTCAATTCTGCTTCAATCTTCGTCGAACTGACAATCTTCATTCGTCGAGCTGAGATCCAAATTCGTCGAACAGATAATCATCATTGTCAATCTTTATTCGTCGAACAGAGATCCAAATTCGTCGAGCGAAGAATGATTGTGGACTTAGAATCTGAGAAGTCTTTGACTGAGAAGGTTTCAAATCATAGACCAGAAATCATCGAGTAGAGTACTGCATTCGTCGACCTGATAAGTTGACTTCGTTGACTTGAGAAGTTGTGAACTTGAGGTCCAAGTTCGTCGAGCTCATAATCTTGTTCGTCGACCAAAGCTTGAAGCTGGACTTAGAAAAAATCTGGAGTTATCCTGACTTTAGCTTGTTGAAGAAACTCAGTCTTCGTCAAACAGAGAACAAAGATCGTCGAGCTCAGCACAAAGAAATGTCTCAAGATTGTCGAGCTCAGAACACCTTTCGTCGAGCTGAGTTCGAGGAACGTCAAAATCATTTTTCTTGGTCTTGAAATCTTTTAAGTCTTGAGTCTCTGAAGGTCTGTTGATAGCTGGTGCATCTGAAGTTGACTCTAAGGACTTGGCCTAGACTCTAGGACACAAATTTGACCCTGGCTATACATGGTGGGTCACATCCTAAGCTAGTGAACCTAGCCCAAATCAACTAGGAATCCAACAATCTCCCCCTATTTGGGTGAGGTCACTAAGAGACTCAAAGCAGATAAATAAAGCAAGAAAAAGAAATATATCTGACAGAGAATTACCAACACATGCAACAAATATATATACATAAGCTTTGTTTAAACAAGAACATAGTTTGAAAACAAATTGTAGAAAAAAATTAAAACAAGATAAAGATTACTTCTTCTTTTTCTGCAAAGACTTGTCTTCTGTTGACTTCTCTCCTGGACTTTTGAAGATAATTTCTCTGTTTGGATTTGAAGCCTCTGTCTGAGTCATGGTCATGTCAGCTGCCCCAATGATTTTCAATGATGTAGCTCTGGGGACAACTGCTTCAGGATGAAGCTTCATATAATCATCAACATTGAAAAGTTTGTTGCCTTTGTCAAACCTTTTTAGTTCTTCTTTTCTATACTTAGACATTGTTGTGAATCCAGAAGTGTCTTTAACTTCAGCTTTGGCTTTATTGATCAATGACAGACCAATAAGTTCCTAGAACCTAGCCATTCTTGCAGTGTTGGCTGTTTCAGGATCTTCAAATGGAATAGGAGGAGAGTAAGGTCTTTCAGGATTGTCAGCTTTCTGTTCTTCAGATATATGTTGCTGTTGCTGCTGATGTTGATTTCCTGAGGATTGTTGCCTCTGCTGGCTGCTTTCAGATGATCTCCCTAACTGTCTCTGATAGGTTTGCATGGGGGCAGATCTCTGAGAGATAGAGGAGCCAGTGGCACCAGCTGCTGGAGGAGGAGGAGGAGGTGGATCCTTTCTATACCTGTGGACTGGAGGAGGAGAATATCTCCTACTTCTTTTCCTTTCCTTCTGCTGGCTCTTGGATAACCACATCCATGCAGGCATTCCCTTATAAGGAACAACATTATGCAAAATGTAATAGGGAGTGTCAATAGTGGGATTGGGTTTAGGAGCTGGAGGAGGAGGAGCCTTCCTTTTCTTTGACAACAATTTCTTCATCTGAATCATCATCATCATCATCATCTTCTTCACTGTCAGAACCAGAAGCTTCTTCATCTGAATCATCATCATCATCATCATCATCTTCTTCTTCTTCACTATCAGAACCCTGAGGGTTATCAGACAAAGCATCCAATGCTTTCAGGGCTTTATCATCAATAACAGCCTTTTCTGGAGGAGGGGCAGAAGGTTCAGAAGCTGTAGCTGAAATGGAACTAGAACTGGTGAACTGATTAAGACTGAGCAGTCTTCTTGAGCTCTATTCTCTTCCTCAATGTCTGCCTGAATCAATGCATCCAGGTCAGGCATTGTGGAATCATCCATAACAAAAATTGGGGCTGAGATCTCTTCTGGAGAAGATGGAGTAGCTGCAGAGGGTGGATCAAAAGCTGGAATGGCAAAGCTGTCACAGAGTTGCTTAGCAACTGCTGGACTTATTGGAGAATTATAGGGCACAATAGCCAACTGTGGCTTAGAAAAGTCTTCTGGAAGAGACTGCATATATAGAGTATCAAAATTTCTCAACAAAACAGACAAATTAACTGTGGGATTTAAATGGAAATCACCAACAGATTTTATTTGCTCTGGAACTGACTCATCTAAGTCAATGTCAGTATCCATAAAATGAATCAATTCAATCATCTCAGAATCAAATTCTGGAAAAATTTCTGCATCTACTGTAGAAGGAACTGCTGCTGCTGCTTCTGCATCTACATCTGCTGCTGCTACTTCATCACTGAGCATCTCCCCCTGCATGGATTCAAGAGAACCTGGAGCCAGGCCCCTGAATGAAGAGGGGGCAGCAGATAGAAGAGAAACTTTGGCAGATAAAGAATTGATAGAAGACACAAGAGGTGTAATGGCCTCTTGGATGAGAGATTTGATGATGAGAGTGAGTAGGGATATGATTGCAGATACAGTGGAGGAGTCCAAATATGGGGAGGGAGCTGTTGAAGGTAGGGAAGTAGATGAAGGAAGGGGAACAGATGGAGGGGATAGAGGTGGAATTGCATCTGTTATGGTGGTGTCTGAGGGTAGGGTGTAAGATGGAATTGAGGATAAATGTGGTGGAAGGGGAGACTGAGGTGGTGTAGGAATAGATGTGTCATGAGGTGAAGTAGGGGGTGTTGGAATGTGAGTGATATCAAGTGGTGGAGATGGAGGAGGAGTAGGCACAGAAGTATGCTGTGGAGATTGAAGTGTTGAAGAAGGAATGGGAGAGGAAGGGAGTTGCTTTACTGGAAGGGGTGCTGGAAGAGATGGAGGAGAAGGGATTGCCGCTTCTGTAGGGTGGGGAGTGGCCTTCACAGCCCTGGTGCTCTCATAAGTTGGGATGGAAGAGGAGGAAGCCTTGGATGGCTTGGAGATCGTCCTCTCCCATCTGCCAAACAAAGCGCATGTGAGGCGCTTGCTGGCATTGATGAAGATGGTCGGGGAGACCATGAATTCACCAGCCTTTTCTTGAAGAAAAATCCCCAAGATTCTTCCGAAGCAAACCTCTTTCTTACTATTCTTCTTCTTTATCAACTCAAAGAAAATCGTACACCAATCGACCTGTCTCTTGTTGACCACTGCGCACATAACAAGGAACTGATGTCGGGTTATGTAGTCATGCGCAGAGTGCTTACCCATCAGCACTTTTCCTACAATGTCCGCCAAGAACTGGTAGGCGGCAGAGAGTTGTATATTTAACAACTTGTTAGGGTTACTCCCGGTAAACCCCATCAGATTCAGCATCGAACTGTATTCTTCAGAATCCATGTCCATATCGTCTTCTCCATTTACCAACCCAAAAATTTCAGAAAGAACGGTGGGAGATAAAGAGACAGCATTACTCCCGATATTTCCTGTCAAGACATTTTCCTCAAAAACAGTAGAAGTGTATACCCATTCTCTAATTTCAGTTGCATGCAGTTTAATCCTTCTGGTCATAAAGTCCTTGAGACCAAGTTCTTCGAGTAATTCCAGAATGTAGAGAAATATTGGGTCAGAGTGTTGGAATGAATCGAAATCCATGTCAAAACCGGTGTCGAATTTCATGGCAGCCAAAGTGCTTGCTGGAGTCTCCATTGATGACCTGCAAGAGAGACAGAGAGAACGACGATCAAGAGCAAAGGAACTGAAAGTGCGGGACGGAGGTCGAAGAAAACCTAGATATAATGTTTTCCAGAATATGAATCGACAATCTCCGTTTCACAAAAAAGAAACAGTTCTTCGAACTGAGGTCGACGAAAAAAATTATAGACAGATAATACATCAATCTCATTCAGAAGAATCGAACACAGTTCGTCGAACTCTGTTCGACGAAATATCTTCTGAAGCAAAGTTCGTCAATCTCCGGTCGACGAAAATTGTTTCCACACAGAGAATTCGTCGATCTCCGTTCGACGAGAATCTCTCATACTTTCCCTAATTCGTCGAAATCCGTTCGACGAACTCTGGAAAATTCGTCGAATGCAGACAAAAATTAATTTAACTCTTCTCCATTGATCATTCCCAGTTGATTTATGAAGAACAGATGATTTTTCCCATCCAAGGGTTTGGTGAAAATGTCTGCTCTCTGTAAATCAGTAGGAATATGGATTAGGTTAATTTTCTTTTTGTCTACATTATCTCTAATGAAATGATGTCTTATTTTAATATGTTTAGTCCTACTATGGTGAACTGGATTCTGTGCTATAGTAATAGCACTAGTATTATCACAAAATAATGTTGAATTATTTAAGTTGACACCATAGTCTAGGAGTTGGTTTTGTATCCATAACATTTGTGAACAGCAGCTGCCAACAGCCATATATTCTGCTTCTGCAGTTGATGTAGACACAGATGTTTGCTTTTTACAAAACTAGGAGATAAGTCTCATACCCAGGAACTGGCAAGTTCCAGAGGTACTCTTCCTGTCCACTCTACATCCAGTATAGTCAGCATCTGAGTATCCAGTTAACTCAAACTCTGACTCCACAGGATACCAGAGTCCTAGATTAGGACAACTCTTTATATATCTCAAAATTCTTTTAAAGAAAATAAGGTGAGATTCTTTGGGGTTCACTTGGAACCTAGCACAAAGGCATGTGGCAAACATGATATCAGGCCTGCTAGCTGTTAGGTGTAATAGGGATCCAACAATTGCCCTATAATGCTTCTGATCTACAGGTTTCCCTGCTGCATCAGAATCTACAACAACATTGGTAGCCATAGGTGTTTTCATTCCTGAAGCATCACCCATCCAAAACTTCTTAATAAGCTATTTAGCATACTTAGCTTGGGAGAGGAAGATACAATCAAGGAGCTGCTTCACTTGGAGACCAAGGATGTAGGAAAGCTCACCCATGCTACTCATCTCAAATTTGGAATGCATGAGGTCAGTAAACCTCTTGTATAATTTGGGATCAGTAGACCCAAAGATGATGCCATCCACATATATTTGTACTAACAATATTTGGTCCTTATGATGTCTAGTGAAAAGAGTTTTATCTATGGTTCCTCTTGTAAATTTATGCTCTAAAAGAAAGCTTGCTAAGGTCTCATACCAAGCTCTTGGAGCTTGCTTTAAACCATAGATAGCTTTATGCAATTTAAATACAAAAGAGGGTTGAGTTAGAGAGATAAAACCTGGAGGTTGTTCCACATAAACCTCTTCTTGAAGCACTCCATTCAAGAATGTACTCTTGACATCCATTTGGAAAACTTTGAATCTCCTGTGAGCTGCATAGGCAAGGAATATTCTTATGGCCTCTAACCTTGTAATAGGGGCAAAGGTTTGGTCATAGTAAATTCCTTCCTCTTGCCTGTAGCCTTGAGCAACAAGCCTAGCCTTGTTTCTCACTGTGTTCCCTTGAGCATCTAGCTTGTTTCTGTAGAACCATTTGGTTCCAATAACTGGATAGTTATGGGGTCTTCGAACCAAATCCCAAACTCTACATCTCTCAAACTGATTTAGTTCCTCTTGCATTGCAATGATCCAGTGGGGATCTTGCTCAGCTTCATAGATGGTGAGAGGTTCAATCTGAGAGAGAAAACAGGCATGCATCAAGTCTTGGTTGAGTTGATGCCTTCTCTGTACACCTGCTGAAATGTCTCCAATCACTTGAGATCTGGGGTGATCTCTAAGTGTGACAAGATCAGTTGGTGGAGTTTATTCAGCAACAACTTCTATAACTAATTCCTCTTGAGGAATGTTATTAGCTGTTGAGGGAAGTTCAGCCACTTCCACTTGAATTTCTTCTTCACTGTCTTCAGCAACCTGTGGAGAAGGATGGGTTGATACCTCATGGGTAAGGTTTAGTCCATCCATAGACTCACACAGTTGTGGAACCTGCAAAAAGCTATTGGTAGAAATCTCTTTCTCCTTATAAGACATGTTAGCTTCATCAAAAGATACATGGACTGACTGTTCAATTTTAAGAGATGATTTATTAAACACCCTATAGGCCTTGCTTACTTAGGAGTATCCTAGAAAAATCCCTTCTTCAGCCTTAGCCTCAAACTTTCTAATGTATCTTTTGTTGTTTGTGTGAATATAGCATATGCAGCCAAAAACTTTAAAATATGTGATTTTAGGTTTCTTCCCTTTAAGTAATTCATAGGGGGTCTTATTTTTCAGCTTATGTATAAGGCTTCTATTCAGGACATAGTTAGTAGTGTTTACAGCTTCTGCCCAAAAGAATAGAGGCATGTAAGCATCTTCCAATAATGTGCCTGCAGATTCAATGAGTGTCCTATTTTTCCTTTCAGCTACCCCACTTTGTTAGGGAGTTCTAGGAGTTGAGAAGCACTGCCTGATACCTTCCTTCTCACAGAACTCATGCATAAGAAGAGACTCAAACTCTGTGTCATGATCACTTCTGATCAATGCAACATGAGTAGAGAACTCAATCTGTATGATCCTGAGAAAATCTGTAAGAACCTTGAATGTATCTGACTTAGTTCTTAAAAAAGCTACCCAACTGAATCTGGAGAAGTCATCAACAATCACTAAAGTGTAAGACTTCCCTCCTAGGCTTTGTACAACAATGAGTCCAAATAAATCCACATGAAGCAAGTACAAAATCCTAGGTGAATCACTTTTATTAATGGATTTGAAACTAGTTTTAGTTTGCTTGCCTAATTAACAAGCCCTGCATAGATTTTCCTTCTTGTAGGGGCCAGAAGGTAAACCTCTAACAAGGTTGTCTTTAGATAACCTAGCTATATTCTTAAGATTTACATGATCTAATCTTTTATGCCACAACTCATTTTGGTTACTAGTGATATTGATTAAACAAACATCAGTTTTGGCAGAAATAAAATCTACTAGATATATGTTACCTTGTCTAATTCCAATTAAAACAGTTTGGTTTTCATTATTAATAATAGAACAAGAGGTAGAGTTAAAGTGTACCTGATAACCTTCATCACATAATTGACTTATGGATATTAGGTTATGTTTGAGTCCTCTTACATATGTTACTCTCTTGAAGGTAACTGTTCCAATCTTTACTGCTCCATATCCTTCAGACTGACCACTGTTTGAATCACCAAAGATTACCATTGGTCCTAGCTTGGACTTGTAATTGGATAGATTGTCCTTGCTACCTGTCATATGCTTGGAACAACCACTATCCAAGTACCAGGTCTGACTCACCCTTGGACAGCTCTTCACCTGTACCTGTAATGAAAAACAAAACTCAATTATTCTTGACCCAGGTTACCTTGGGTCCTTTATTTGGTTGAAATGAAAAGCTGGAAATAACTGATAAGGTAGGTTGAGATTTATAACCTAAGGGGTGATATCTCCTAGGTGGAATAACCCAATCAGCTACTGGATTGAATGGTTTATTAGCTGTATTAGAATTTCTGTAAAAGAAATAATTTATGTTTGGTCCTTCTGGGTTTGACGAATTCTTGTAAGTTCGTCGACCAGAGTTCGACGAATAGGGCTGAGATCGTCGATCTCTGCTCAGAGAATGATAGTAGTCATTTTCTACGCCACAAGTTCGTTGACCTCTGCTCGATAAGCCATACAAAGTTCGTCAATCGCAGTTAGACAAATTGTTATTACTAAAGTTTATGTTCAGCGTTCGTCGATCTGGGTTCGACGAACTGGCACATTTCGTCGATCTGAGTTCGACGAATGATGTTGAACCTTATTTTTGTTAGCTATTTTCTGATTTTTATTTCTCTTGTCTATGGGTTTTGGGTTGTTTGCTGACATTGGTTTGTCTATTATCTTTTCTTTTCCCTTGGCAGAAATAAATTTAATGGGTGTTGTAAGAATATTTTCTTAATTATGGGGGCAAACCTGATGATGCACCCAAGCCCAGCTTGCCATTTAATCTGACATTTACTATGCTTATTATGTCCATCAGCTTGAGACTTCTCCCATTGAGAGATTGCTCAAGTTGTTTGGCCTCACATAAATAATATTTTAATTGAATTATCTGTTCATTTGCTAGAGTTAGTTGATCTTGTAGTTTAATATTTTCTGAGTTGACAGATTCAAGATTTCCTAGTCTTTCTCTAAGGGTTTTTATTTCTTTTTCTGAATTAATTAAATCTAGACACATAGTTTTGAATTCAGTTTTAAATAAATCAGAATTGAAATCAAAGCTTAAAAGAACCTGATCTGCCTCTGAGTCTGAGGCTGATTCATCTTCAGATTCTCCTTCTGATCCTGAATTGCTCCTGGAGGCATCAATTGCCATAAGGCAAACCTCCTTGGATCTTGCTTCTTCCTCTTCTTCACTTGAGCTGGAAGAGGATGATTCTTCTTCAGTGTCACTCCATGTTTCAGCAACAAAGCCCTTGTCTTTCTTTTTGTACTTGCTGGAGGAGGATCTGCTGCTGTGTTTTCTCCTGGAGTCCTTTTCTCTACTTTTCTCCTTCTTCTGGTTTTCTGGACATTCTGAGATGTAATGTCCAGGCTTTCTGCATCCAAAGCACACAACCTCCTTGGTTGGTGTCTTGTCATACTTAGGCTTATCATCCTGCCTGGATGATTTCCTTCTAAAATCCTTTCTAGCCATCTTATAGAATCTTTTTGTAAAGAGGCTCATGAGTTCCTCATTGGATGTTGAGGTCTCACTTTCCTCAGATGCCTTGAAGGCTTTGCAGTGATCCTTTCTCACTGGAGTTGTTACTTTCTGTTTAGCTGCTTCTCTTGATTTGATCAACTGCTTACAGGACTTTAATTTGCCTAGCAGAGATTCAGTTGATATCTCATTTAGGCTTCTGGATTCTTTGATAGGCCAGATTCTTGAGTCCCAAGAGCTAGGGAAGCACATCAAGATCTTATAATTCACCTCTGTCAGGGTGATGTCCTTATCCAAGGTTTTGAGCTCATTGATGATTGAACTCAACCTATTGTACATTTCAGCTACTGATTCAGCCTCATCCTTCTTGAAATTCTCATACATGGATATGAGATTTGATCTCCTATCTTTCCTTTCATATGCTGAACCAGCTACCATTTGGTTGAGAGAATCCCAAATGGCCTTGCCTGAGGTGCACTCAGCCACCTTTTGAAATATGTCATCTGACATTGTCTGAGCCAAGATATTCATTGCCTTTGCATCTGCAATTTTGGCTTTCTTGTAGGCATCATTATTCTTTGGAGGAGGTACTGCAGTCATGTTGGTGGAGGTGCTTGGAGAAGCTGTAGGTGCTGGAGGTACTCCTGTCAAGATGGAAGCAAAAATATCCTCATCAATAGAGTTCATGTATAATTTGATTCTTGCCTTACAGATGGCAAACTTGTTAAGATTGCATACTGGAGGTCTGATGCTTGCATAATCTTTGTTTTGAGCCATTTCTGTGAAGAAATAAATCTAATAATAAAAACAAAACAATCAGATCTAACAAGAGGGATCTTTATGGTTCAGGTGTTAGCCTGTACAACCTGGCAAGGTGTGGACTTTAACCAACCTCGCTTTAATACCAATTGAAAGTGCAGGTTAGATCTGAAATACTCTAGCGAGGGGGGGGGGGGTGGTGTGAATAGAGTATTGTGCTCACTACAAACTTTTTACAGCTTTTGCTGCAATCCTAAGTGAACATATTATGAAACAAGGAAATAAGCACAACAACCAAAACAATCACAGAACAACACAGCCAAAACAAAAGAAAAGGGCAACTAGATGACACAAGAAATTTTATAGTGGTTCCCCAACCTAGGTACATCCACTCTTCTACCACCCTGGTAGGAATCCACTCAGGTTTTTAATCAGGTGCCTGACACCAATGAGCTTTTATTCAGGTGCTTAAAAACCAAAACCTCAAGTCTTTTGGTAGGAGACTTGCAACCAGGAATAATTTTGAAGGGAATTAAAACCCTGTACAAAGGATGGAAAAAGGTGTGATGAGGTCTTCTCTTTCTCAATAACAACTTAGAAGACTTGTGGATTGATTTCAGCTGATTGCTCCCCTTCAGATCTTGAATGGTTCAGGAAATCTGGAGTACTGCTTTAGGGTGACAGGTCTTCAAAAGCTTGAGTGCCTGGACCAGAGAATGCTTCAGGAACTTCTTTCACAGATAAAGTGTAGTTGTCCTTCTAAAGTTGTCCTGTAGAGTTGAAGGAAGAAGACTCTTGATAATGATTGAATGTTCTTCTTCTTCTTGATGATCTCTGGCTTAGGCTGATTGCAGTAAGAAAACTATTGATTTCTATCAGATTGTTCTTGAGTGCAATTGTCTGTTTGTGTCTGTAACACTGCATAAATCTTTTCTTCTCTGACTTTTTACTAACTGAGGATTATTCGAAATTTGAATGTTTGAGCAGTAATTGCAGTCAGCCCGGGAAGGAAGCGGCAATCAATGATTTCCCTAACTGTCCCATGGAAAAACGGCATGAAATAATCCATGATCAATGCGCGTTCTAACAGTATCATTCCGAGAAGATCTGGCATTAATTGCTCAGGATTCATCGCCAAGAAAAGGGACGGAAAACTTAAGAAGACCTAGTCTGGAATCATCGAACGAAGAATAGGAATTGTCGAGAAGAGTTCATAGTTCGTCAAGCTGAGCTGATGAGTTCGTCGACCAGACAATATCACTTAGTCTTCTAGGGAATCTTGTCAATTCTGCTTCAATTTTCGTCGAACTGACAATCTTCATTCGTCGAGCTGAGATCCAAATTTGTCGAACAGATAATCATCACTTTCAATTTTATTCGTCGAACAGAGATCCAAATTCGTCGAGCGAAGAATGATTGTGGACTTAGAATTTGAGAAGTCTTTGACTGAGAAGGTTTCAAATCATAGACCAGAAATTGTCGAGTAGAGTACTGCATTCGTCGACCTGAGAAGTTGACTTCGTCGACTTTGAGAAGTTATGAACTTGAGGTCCAAGTTCGTCGAGCTCAGAATCTTATTCGTCGACCAAAGCTTGAAGCTGGACTTAGAAAAAATCTGGAGTTATCCTGACTTTAGCTTGTTGAAGAAACTCAGTCTTCGTCGAACAGAGAACAAAGATCGTCGAGCTCAGCACAAAGAAATGTCTCAAGATCGTCGAGATCAGAACACCTTTCGTCGAGCTGAGTTCGACGAACGTCGAACTCATTTTACTTGGTCTTGAAATCTTCTAAGTCTTGAGTCTCTGAAGGTCTGTTGATAGCTGGTCCATCTGAAGTTGACTCTAAGGACTTGGCCTAGACTCTAGGACACAAATTTGACCCTGGCTATACATGGTGAGTCACATCCTAAGCTAGTGATCCTAGCCCAAATCAACTAGGGATCCAACACATTACGTGCCTGGTAAAGGCAATGTGGTTGCGGACGCGTTGAGCCGCAGGGCCCCAGCTCAAGCCAATTGGCTGTCGGTCCATGACGAGCGGTTGGTTCGGGAGTTGGAGGAGTTGGAGATCTCTTGCGTAGACAAGCAGTCGAGTGCTGAAGCGCTATTAAACTGGAAGGAAGTTCAGTATGACCTGGCTGATCGGATTTGACAGGCATTGGATGTGGATAGCAGCATGAAGCAGCTCATGGTTGAGGCTCTAGATGGGTCAAATTCCCAATATGAGGTTGTGGATGGATTGCTTTAGAAAGACGGTCATCTGTGGGTCCCAAATGTGGGCACTTTGCGGGTAGAATTGTTGTACGAGGCGCATCATACCAAGTACACGATTCACCCGGGGAGCACGAAGATGTACCGCGATGTGAAGAAATTGTTCTGGTGGCCAGGACTAAAGAATGATGTGGCACTGTACGTGGCAAAGTGTCAGATATGCGTCTTAGTGAAGGCGGAATGCCAAAAGCCGAGAGGATTCTTGAAGTCCTTGCCTATTCCGGACTGGAAGTTTGACAACGTTACTTTGGGCTTTGTGCACGGGCTTCCAAGGTCGCAAAAAGGGAACGACGTCATTTGGGTGGTCGTAGATCATCTAACGAAGGTGTCGCACTTCATTCCGCATAGGAAGGATGATCCCGTGGAGAAACTGGTGAAGTTGTATGTGGATAACATAGTACGGCTTCACGGTGTTCCCCACAGCATCGTGAGTGACCGAGATCGGCGGTTCACGTCCAATGATTGGAGGCTGGCGCAACAAATGTTGGGAACAAAGTTGAGTTTCAGCACAGCCTTTCATCCGCAGACAGATGGGCAGACCGAGAGGGTCAATAGGACAATGGAAGACATGCGTCGCATGTGTGTCCTGGACTTCAGGAAGCAGTGAGAATACCACCTATACTTGGTGGAGTTCGCGTACAACAATAGCTACCATGCGAGCATACAAATGGCGCCCTTCGAGGCCCTTTATGGTAGAAGATATCACACGTCGTTGTCTTGGTTGGAAACGGGCGAGTCAAAGCTGTATAAGCGACAAGAGGTGGAAGATGCTACTTCATTGGTGCGAACCATTTGAGAAAGGTTGCTAATTGCTCAGGACTGCCAGGCTAAGTACTATAATGCCAAGCACAGGAACGTGGAGTTCGCTGTTGGCGACTGGTTGTACTTGAAGATCAAGCCGTTCAAGGGTGTCTCGCGGTTGCGGCGCTTAAAGAAGCTAAGCCCGAGGTACCTTGGACCGTTTGAGGTTCTGGAGAAGATTGGTGAAGCAGCATATCGTTTGAAGCTATCAGTGGAGCTTAGTGGTCTACACGATGTATTCCATATATCGGTGCTTCGGAAGGCGGTGTAAGAGCCTTCACATGTGATCGCGGTGGATCAAGTTCCGGTGGATAATGGGTTGACGACAAAGGTCAAGCCCGTTCGTATTGAAGACTCAGAAGTCAAGCGGCTACGCAACAAAGAGATCAGGATGGTCAAGGTCCGTTGGGACAATTGCGGTCGGGAAGAGCTCTCTTGGGAGCGAGAGCAGACCATGCTTGAGGAGTACCCAGAGTTATTCCACACAGGTACTGTTTAAGTTTTGTGATTATCTTTCCTTTATGTAATTTCGAGGACGAAATTATTCTAAGAGGGAGAGAGTTGTAGCGCCTCGAAATTCAAAAGAGCAACGGGAGGCGTTTTGGGCCAAATTTGGAATTTGGCAGGGGCACATGGCCTGGGACACGGGCGTGTCCCAGGGCGTGTCGTGTTTGGGTCGACGATCTGGACAAGAGTGACAGTCCACCTAGTGTCAACTACCTTCACCTATGGGGGGGGGGGGAATAGGTGACGTGCAGTGTTTTTATGGAATTAAAATTGTACCTGCACACGAAAATAAAACAGCACAGCAAATAGAGTACACAAGCTATTTATAGTGGTTCCCCGATTTGGGTACATCCACTTTCCCCCTTCGACCTATCTCCCAACAAGGGACGACTCGGTCTCTTCATCAACAGGATTGAAATCCAATCCTTGCACTATCGGAAGGAACCCTTCCTCACGTAGGAGACAACACTCCCACAACACGGGTTGCACCCAACCCTTACAACTAGGAACCAACGTTCCTTTATAACAAAAATGAACAAGAATGTACAAGAAATATAAACTACTTTTGGAGACTAAGGTGTCCCTCTTCGTTCGATGACGTGTCCTAGAATTGGACGAAGAGTCCACAACCCTCGATCTCACTTGGAGAGAATCTCCCCGGAACCGGCGGTGGCAAGAAGGGCGGCGGCTTGGTTCTCGGGATCGGCGGCGACAACGGTGTGCGGCTGCTGTACTTTGGAGATTCAAACTTCGTAGCAAAGCTAGCAAGGTCTTCCAACGGTCACACTAGGATCGATCGTCTCGATCGATTCGGACGGGGAAGGTTTTCCCGATCAACAAATCAAGAGACAAGGGATCTCTGGTTATACGCGTGAGACGCTACGCTTGGCTAAGCTTCTGTCGCCGGAAGATCTAGAAGAATCACGATCAAACTGCCGGCGATCGACTACCATGAGCGGCGACGGTGGCGGAGCAGGTATCGCGATCTAGGTTAAGGTCGGCGGCTCGTGTATTTCTTTTTGTGTGTTCTCACTGTTCAAAAATACGCGTGTATTTATACACAAGTATACTCCTTAATGACCGTTGTGGGTCCCACCAGAAGAAACCCTAATTCCGGTTCAAAACAGTGCCAGCGGCAGAGTCCGGTCCCGCGGTTTCCAGAAAATTGTCCAAGTCAGATTCGTCGAGAATCGAAGGTGATTCTCAACGAGTCGGCGAGAATCAGCCGAATCACTTGATGATTCCCGACGAATATGACTTAGCGCCAGATTTGCACGCTTTAATGTAGCCGGAAAGAAACGGCGAGAATCAGCCAGTGATTCTCGACGATTCGGCGAGAATCACTAGTGATTCTCACCGAATCGGCGAGAATCACTTGGTGATTCTCGTCGATTATCACTTAGACGATTTTTCGTCTTTCCGCCCAAAAGCTGCTCTTTGACCCATCCTTGCTCCTTATCTGCTCTTGCATAATCACAGCCCTGTACTTGAAAGTAAGTACACTCCAATAGAGAGAGTACACGTAGGCCAACACACCGATCTGCTCAACGAGGGATTACGTCGTGCAGACCCGTGTATATTGACCTACTGCACCCTGACATTGGTGTGCACTTAGCGTGGAATAACTGCAAGCACAACTTGAAATATTTTGTCAAATACATTGTCTATTTACCTTTGCTTGTTCAGGGGCTTCTTCAAATCAGGTACGTTGTGGATACAATACCCAACAATCTCCCCCTATTTGAAGAAGCCTAAAGCCTACAAGCTAAGGTGAATAAGGCGTATGGGAATGAAAATCATAACCTTGAAATTGAGTTGAGAGAGATATTCATTACCAATACCAATTTCTTGAGAGCAAACTTGGAGCCACCTTAGCCAACTTGGAGCCACCTTAGCCTTAGCCGAGAGGGTAATCTCCCCCTTTTCGGCTTCTGCAAATCTGGGTCTGTAGCATTTAACCCCTTGCTCCCCCTCAGTTCTTGCACCTGTGCTCACACTTGAGTTCCTGGCAGAGGCTCCCCCTAGAGGCACGATCCTGGAGCTTCTGTAGTCTTCATTCCTCATAGTTTAGCATCCCCAATTCAGTTTTGAAAAGACTGAACTTGGCCTCATCTAAGGGCTTTGTGAATATATCTGCAATCTGCTTATCTGTAGGGACATAACAGAGAGAGATGTCCTTGTTCTCCACGTGCTCCCGAATGAAGTGGTAGCGCACTTCAATATGCTTCGTTCTGCTGTGCGATACCGGATTGTTGGCAATAGCAATTGCACTGGAGGATTCGCAGTACATTGGTACTTCTGTGAACTGAAGGTCGTAGTCGACTAACTGGTTTCTGATCCATAGGAGTTGTGCGCAACAGCTTCCTGCCGAGATGTACTCAGACTCTGCTGTGGAGGTAGCTACACAATTTTGCTTCTTGCTGTTCCATGAGATAAGCCTTCTGCCGAGGAATTGACACGTCCCGGAGGTGCTTTTCCTGTCATCCCTGCTCCCTGCAAAATCAGTATCTGAAAAACGTATTAGCTCGACATCATTGTTTCTCGGGTACCACAAGCCAAGATTAGGAGAACCTTTAAGGTATCGTAGAATTCGCTTTGCAGCGACATAGTGAGATTCCTTAGTGTTCACCTGATATCTGGCACAGACACATGTGGAGAACATGATATCCGTTCTACTGGCAGTAAGGTAGAGTAGGGATCCAATGATGCTTCTGTATTTGGTTTCATCGAAAGGTTTACCTTTCTCATCCTTATCCAGAGACATAGTGGATCCCATTGGAGTCCTCATAGAGGTTGCATTCTCCATACCGAATTTCTTGAGGAGTTCATTTGTGAACTTCGTCTGAGAGATGAAGATTCCATCCTCAGACTGTTTCACTTGAAGTCCCAAGAAATACTTTAGCTCTCCCATACTGCTCACTTCAAACTTTCCTTGCATAAGTTTAGAAAACTATTTGCAAAGATTGTTGTCCGTTGAGTCGAATATAATGTCATCGACATAGATTTGCACCAGCAAAATCTTGCCTTTGACTTCCCTGAGAAACAATATCTTATCTATTTTACCTCTAGAGAACTTGTTCTCAAGAAGAAAACTAGATAAAGTCTCATACCAAGCTCGTGGAGCTTGTTTTAACCCATATAGAGCTTTATTAAGAAAATATACATGATTGGGATAAGTAGGATTGACAAAACCTGGGGGTTGAGTGACGTATACTTCCTCTTTTAGGTCGCCATTCAAGAATGCTGATTTCACATCCATTTGATAGACTGTGAATCCTTTGTGCGAAGCATACGCCAGGAACAGTCTGATTGCCTTGAGCCTTGCCACTGGTGCAAAGGTCTGGTTGAAGTCAATCCCCTCCTCCTGTCTGTAACCTTGAGCCACCAGCCTGGCCTTGTTCTTTATGATGACACCATGTTCATCCAGTTTGTTTCTGAAGATCCACTTGGTGCCAATCACATTCTGCTTGTGTGGTCTGGGAACCAGCGTCCAAACGTTGCATCGTTCGAATTGATGTAGTTCATCTTGCATGGCCAAAATCCATGCCGCGTCTTTGTTTGCCTCGTCGAACTTCTTTGGCTCAACCTGTGATAGGAAGCTAAGATGCAAAATCTCGTTAATAGTACCTCTTCGAGTTCTGACACCGTCACGAGGATCTCCGATTATCTGATCTCTAGGATGATCCCTCACGTGTCGGAGCTCTAGAAGTCTGGCGTCTGGGGCTACGACTACTTCTTGGGCTTCTCCTTCTTCTAAGAGATTTGTTTCATGTTGATCTTCAACATTCCCAGTTGACGTTGAGGTGGAAACTTTGACGTACTTAGGAGTTTCATCTTTAGCGATCTCATCGAGACTCAGCTGTTCAAGTCGTGCACCTGCATCTTCAAGAATACCACTGGAAGAATTGCAGTTAAGCAAACTTCCTTCATCAAATACAACATTAATTGATTCTTCTACCACTAGGGTTTTCTTATTGAAGACCCTATAAGCCCGACTGTGGGAACTATAGCCCATGAATATGCCTTCGAAGCATTTTTCACCAAATTTAGTACGCGGGTAGTTCCCATTATTCAGTACATAGCATCTGCAACCAAAGATTCTCAAGTAGGACATGGTTGGTTTCCTGCCTCTCAGTAGCTTATAAGGCGTCTTACGATGATGCTTGTTGATCAATGCTCGGTTTTGTACGTGACAAGCTGTATTGACCGCCTCAACCCCAGAAGTATTCTGGGAGAGAAGCGTCTTTCAACATTATCGTGCAAGCTTCAATGAGAGTTCTATTTCTCCTCTCCGCAACTCCATTTTGCTGAGGAGTGCGCGGGGAGGAAAACTCATGAAAGATACCTTGTTCTTCACAAAACTCTGTCATAGCACCAGATTCGAATTCTGTTCCATGGTCACTTCTGATTTTGACCACTGAGCAGTTAAATTCGTTCTGAACCTGCTTGACAAAACTAGTGAAGATGTCAAACGTATCTGACTTTCGTTTTAAGAAGAACACCCATGTAAACCGAGAATGATCATCAACTATCACTAGCGTATAGGACTTGACTCCCAAGCTATGAACTTGCATAGGACCAAACAAGTCCATATGTAGAAGATAAAGGCACCGGGAAGAGTCTTTGTCTGCAATGCTCTTAAAGGTAGCCCGAGTCTGTTTGCCCATCTGGCATGCAGGACATGGGCTATCTTTGATGCACTTGATAATGGGAGCATCCCTTACTAAGTTTTTAGAAAACAGCATACTAATTGTCTTGAAATTAATATGTCCAATCTCTTGTGCCATTGATCACAAAGAGATGCACTGCCAGCTGCCACTAGGCATACGGGGGTAGATGAATCTAAACTAAGAAAATTTAAGCAGAAAATATTTCGGCTCCTAATGCCTGTTAATACCGTCTCAGAAGAGGCACATGATATTATCAAGCATTTATCCTTGCAGAACTTAACGTCATAACCTTTGTCACATAACTGACTTACACTGATCAGGTTATGGTTTAACCCTTCAACATAAGCCACGTCGGTGATAGAGATTATACCGTTGGAAATCATACCGTAACCTCTGGTGACTCCTCGATCTGACCCCCCAAAGATGACTTTGGGTCCATTCGCGACAGGAGTGTAATCACGCAGCAGGCTTCTTGTCCCAGTCATATGCCGGGAGCATCCACTGTCCAAGTACCAGATCGTCGTTTTGGTGGCCTTTGGACATTCCTGCAAAACAAAATTAATTTCCCTTAGGAACCCAATCGAACTTGGGTCCTAGATTCTTGGTTAGCATACTCCCCCTCGGGTGGTTAACCCTACGAGTGGTCGGCCTCGCATTGCTAACATAGGGAGTCTCGTCATACCTCGGATTAAACCAGCAATCCACGGCAAAGTGACCGACTTTGCCACAACACCAACAGTCAAATCTGTTGTACCTCTTCCTAGACTCCTGCTTTACCCTGGGAACGGTGGGTACAGCCGGGGCTTTGGATCTGGAGGTGGAGGACTCATAGTGATTGCAGTCACATGACTTCTTCACCTTCTGTTCCTTCAGTATAACATGCTTGGCTCTTGGTGCCTGCTTTCCATTATGGCCGCTAGAGAATTGACCATAATTTCCCATGTGGATTTCCTCATAAGGTGCCTTGAAGGCACTCTCACTAAATTTGCGGGGAAAAGTCCAACCATCATATCGGCTCTTTGGCTTTGCAACCGAGGGCCGGAAATGATGACCAAAGGTTGATTCAAAGTCATGTTGGTTGTAAGGAAAGCTAGGCTTTCTGAACGCAACAGGACTGAGCGGAGCCTTTCCCTTTTCAGCAGCAGAGGCCTTCTTGGCGGCCTTATTCTTCCTCTGGTTCCTGTTTCTCCTGGATGAGGAACCAGATACCCCTACATGCCCCAAGCCAGCTCCTTTGGCCTGAGCAGAGAAGGTATCAACTACTGGAAGAATTGTTTTGGCATAGAGAAGCTCTTGAAGATCTTCCTTTCTGCCGCAAGTTATTCTTCCAACTTGTCGACTTCCTCCTGCTTAAGATCAAGGAGCTTAAGAGACTCTGAATGCTTTGAAGTCAGGTCAAGGTGCTCCTGTCGGAGAGAAATCAAACTGGTGATCTCTTCCCTTAGGGAGACACTCTCACCCTTAAGGAATTTCACTTCCTTTTTCTCAGCCTTCAATCTCTTACGACACTCCTCGAAAGTATTGAGCAGAAGCTCATACTTCTCGAGGAGCTCCGCTTCACGGGCCGAAAGGCTATCCTCAGGGTCATCATCCTGAGACTCAGGATCAGATTCAGAGTCAGAGAGAGGGGTGTGAGCTTTTACCTTCCCAGTAAATGGAGGCATTCTCCTTCTGAGTCGGAGCGACCCACCAGCCCGAAGTAGGCTTCCTCATCATCACTAGAGTCTGAGGAATCGGACTCACTCAGTGTCTTTGGCCTTTTGGCGATGTAGCTCTGCTCTTTCTTCTTATCTCTAGAGGATTTGTGCTCCTCTCCTTTCCTTTTTTCTCTCTTACCTTGGTAGCAGTCGGCCACGACGTGTCCTGGCTTATTGCATCCAAAACAAATAATGTCAGAGGAGTGATGTTTGTTCGGTTTAGAAGCATACCTGTCAGAAGAATAATTTTTCTTCTGATGCCTAGAGGAGGAGCCGTCTTTCTTTCTTTGATTCCTCATCTTGAGGAACTTCTTGAATTCTCGGGTGATGAGGGAGAAATCCTCCTCAGACAGCTCTGAGCTGGAGGAGCATGGCTCGGAGTCCTCCTCCTCATCCTTTTTCCTGGCACGGTATGAAACCGCACCCTTGCCTTTTCTGGAGTGAATGGCTTTTAGAGCCACAGTCTTTTCTTTGGCTGCAGCCTTCTCAGCTTCTTCTTCTGCTTTCCTGGTGTTCAGTTGAAGCTCATAGGACATCAGCTTCCCAAACAAAATTTGCGGGTCTGTTTCAGCTAGTCTGCCAAACTCTCGGATGGCGCAGATCTTTGTGTCCCATTCCTTAGTAAGGGACCTAAGGAATTTATCATTAAGTTCACCATCAGTGAACACTCTTCCATATCCTTTGAGGGCATTGACAATCTTGAGGAAGTTCTCGAAGGTGACTCCGATCTTTTCCTTAGGCCCTTGTCTGAAGGCCTCATATTTCTGGTTCAGAAGGGATCTCCGATCATCCCTCACTTCATCAGTGCCCTCCATTAGGATAATCAGGCAGTGCCAGATCTCCTTTGCTGTCCTGCAATTGCAGAAGTTCTGCATCATTGAGTCATCGACCGCGCTGACCAGAATGTTCTGCGCCTTTTTGTCAAGTCCCACCAGCACCATCTCGTCCTTGTCCATTTCAGAAATTTTCTTTGGCACTTTCTTGGTAGGATCTATGGTGGAGACCTTAGTGGGGACATAAGGTCCCTCCTCCACGATCATGAAGAGTTGAGGGTCAACTACTTCCATGTAGAACCTGATCCTTTCCTTCCAGATAGGAAAGTTGAGCCTGGTGCACACTGGGATCTTGCCTGTGAACTTGAGCCCGTCCATAGTAGATGTTTGCCTTCTTCTTGACACTAGCGGCAGGATTCTACTCAAGGTGTTTACCTTTTTGATGAGCAACCTGCCTCTGATACCACTTGAAAGTCCACCTAGTGTCAACTACCTTCACCTATGGGGGGGGGGGAATAGGTGACGTGCAGCGTTTTTACGGAATTAAAATTGTACCCGCACACGAAAATAAAACAGCACAGCAAATAGAGTACACAAGCTATTTATAGTGGTTCCCCGATTTGGGTACATCCACTTTCCCCGTTCGACCTATCTCCCAACAAGGGACGACTCGGTCTCTTCACCAACAGGATTGAAATCTAATCCTTGCACAATCGGAAGGAACCCTTCCTCACGTAGGAGACAACGCTCCCACAACACGGGTTGCACCCAACCCTTACAACTAGGAACCAACGTTCCTTTACAACAAAAATGAACTAGAATGTACAAGAAATACAAACTACTTTTGGAGACTAAGGTGTCCCTCTTCGTTCGATGACGTGTCCTAGAATTGGACGAAGAGTCCACAACCCTCGATCTCACTTGGAGAGAATCTCCCCGGAACCGGCGGCGGCAAGAAGGGCGGCGGCTTGGTTTTCGGGATCGGCGGCGACAACGGTGTGCGGCTGCTGTACTTTGGAGATTCAAACTTCGTAGCAAAGCTAGCAAGGTCTTCCAACGGTCACACTAGGATCGATCGTCTCGATCGATTCGGACGGGGAAGGTTTTCCCGATCAACAAATCAAGAGACAAGGGATCTCTGGTTAGACGCGTGAGACGCTACGCTTGGCTAAGCTTCTGTCGCCGGAAGATCTAGAAGAATCACGATCAAACTGCCGGCGATCGACTACCACGAGCGGCGACGGCGGCGGAGCAGGTATCGCGATCTAGGTCAAGGTCGGCGGCTCGTGTATTTCTTTTCGTGTGTTCTCACTGTTCAAAAATACGCGTGTATTTATATACAAGTATACTCCTTAATGACCGTTGTGGGTCCCACCAGAAGAAACCCTAATTCCGGTTCAAAACAGTGCCAGCGGCAGAGTCCGGTCCAGCGGTTTCCAGAAAATTGTCCAAGTCAGATTCGTCGAGAATCGAAGGTGATTCTCAACGAGTCGGTGAGAATTAGCCGGTGATTCTCGACGATTCGGCGAGAATCACTAGTCATTCTCGCCGAATCACTTGATGATTCTTACCGAATCACTTGATGATTCCCGACGAATATGACTTAGCGCCAGATTTGCACGCTTTAATATAGCCGGAAAGAATCGGCGAGAATCAGCCAGTGATTCTCGACGATTCGGCGAGAATCACTAGTGATTCTCACCGAATCGGCGAGAATCACTTGGTGATTCTCGTCGATTATCACTTAGACGATTTTTCATCTTTCCGCCCAAAAGCTGCTCTTTGACGCATCCTTGCTCCTTGTCTGCTCTTGCATAATCACAGCCCTGTACTTGAAAGTAAGTACACTCCAATAGAGAGAGTACACGTAGGCCAACACACTGATCTGCTCAACGAGGGATTACGTCGTGCAGACCTGTGTATATTGACCTACTGCACCCTGACATTGGTGTGCACTTAGCGTGTTATAACTGCAAGCACAACTTGAAATATTTTGTCAAATACATTGTCTATTTACCTTAGCTTGTTCAGGGGCTTCTTCAAATCAGGTACGTCGTGGATACAATACCCAACAAAGAGGTCGACGAATTTTGGAGTCGACGATCGTCGAGCGGAGAACACGGCCTGAGACACGGGCGTGTCCCAGGGCGTGTCGAGCTCGTGTCGACGATCTGCCCGGGAAGTCAACGATTTTCGCTCGACGAAGTGTCGTGACAGGGAACAAGGCCTAGGACACGGACGTGTCCATGGCCGTGTCGGGTGTTCGACGAACTCACTCGACAAAATGTCGAGACAATGAACACGACGTGGAGCCTAGGCGTGTTCGGGTGTGACACGGGCATGTCAAATAGGACACGGGTGTGTCTAAGACCCGTGTGTGTCTCGGGTTGGTGTTGGTCCTGTGTCGATGGAAGAACACACCCGGGAACAAGGGTGTGTGCTGGCTAACACGGGCGTGTCAGGCCAAGCACGTGCGTGTCGGGTGCCCGTGTATATTTCGGGACGTTTCGGTTTCGACGGCGAATTGGGAACACGACCCTGGACACGGGCGTGTCACAGGCCGTGTTCGGCCCAGGTTTTGCTTTTCAGCTCCGGATCGTGACCATTCGCTTCCTTATTTTAGGATCCGATAGCTGGGGGCTATTCCTATTGGGTTATACCCGGGAATAGGGTTTCAAATCCCTCATTTTTTTCACTTAGTCTCTTTCTAAAGTCTAGAGAGAGGGGAGAGAAAGGAAGAAGAAAGGAGGCTAGATCCGGTCACCGGCGGAGCTTCGGAGCTCCAAATCGCGAGCCGACTTCGGATCTTCGGAGGCAAGGAAATTGCGGTACTTTTCATCCGCATACATTTCCATGGCGCTAAGGAAAAATGCTAGGGTAACGATTCTCATCCTAGGACATGTGAAGTCCTTTTTTCTTTGCATAGGAAGCCCGCTCTCACGAGATTGCGGTGAGTTGAGGCGTTCCTTCGGGTGGACATGAATAGTCCCCGTTGTGTACATGTAGAGTTCGTAATCGAGAACGGATATAGGCATGATGTGTGAAGCCTACCCGGACAAGTTGTTCTGGATCGGTGATGTTGCATTGCATAAATTGCCGGAGAAGACTCCGTGCGGATGTTTATTTTTCGGGTTTTCTATGCGGTAGATTGCAACAGGGAGCATTGAGGATTAACTCCAAGGTGCACCCAGAAAATTGGGCAGATGCGTGATTCTGCCAACATGGTGGCCTGAGAGCCAAATTGAACATAGCTGGGTTATGTGAAGTGTGTGATGGAAATGAGACTCGGGGAGGTTTGACCTGCGCATATGGCTTAAATTGACATTGCGATGTGAGCAACGGGTCAGGCGGAACTGTACCCATTCTATGCCGTTCGGTGGTAGCCGTTGCCATAGATGAGGGTCTTCGGCGGTCTATGGCTTAAATTGACGTGACCCATGCCGGGAAGACAAAATGCTTGCAAGATTGGCTGTCTAGTGGCAGTGGTGAGACCGGGGTGTCTATGGCTTAAATTGACGTGACATTGACCGGCTCACCGAGAATGTGCCCTGACTGCACGGGGTGTGTGGCCGTTCGTGCCTACGCCTGTGATGTGGTGTTATTACTATATAATACTTGTTTATGCTAATAAAGTGCAGGGAAGGAGCATCGCCGCCCCGAGTTTGGGGTCAGGATCGTTATAATTTGGTCAGCATAGCTGACCGTTGCCTTTGTTTGCCACCGTTGCGGTGGATTGTTGCTTGCAGTTGCTGCAGGACCAAGCGGTAAATAGCGGGCAAAAGCCCATGATGCTGAGCCGGCCCTCGAAGGCCAAATTTTGAGTGTTTTCTTGTTTATTCGTGTGTGACTGGCCTACGTGCCGTGGTATGGAAGACACATTTTATTCGAGCAAACAATTGTAAGGCCTTAAGGCCATTGTACTGGTGTATTGTACTTCATTCCTATTGGGTTTTGTAGTGGACATTCGTGCTTGTGGCTGAGTTCTTTATTTTGCAACTTCTAATAATTGCTTCCGCTAGAATGACTCTATATAGGTCGTTGGTTATTGGTTGGATGGTTTCCATTGAGTAACCGTCTGGTCTATCTGTGGTATATGACATCGTGCCCCGGCAAGACCTACTGCTATATGCTATGCGACAGATAGGGGGTGTTACATAGAGGATATTGATATACCTTGTAACATCCCATTTCGGGCTAGGCCCTTGAATGAATTTTTTTGAGCCAATAAAATTGACTCAAGCTCGGGAAAAGTCGAGTGGCCGAGTGAACACGATGCCACTCGACGAATTTAACTTAGAAAATACTCAGGAAAAGTCGAGTGGGCCGAGTGAACACGACGCCACTCGATGAATTTAACTTAGGAAATAATCGGGAAATTTTAGGCGTCGAGTGATCTTGACGCCTTTTTACTTAACGTTGCAGGATGTTGTTGGCGTTGAGTGGTCTCAACGCCACTCAATGCGGCGTTGAGTGGTGTCGACACCACTCAACGCCTTAACTTAAGATTGCTGGCGGCATTGAGTGGTGTCCACACCACTCAACGTGGTGTTGAGTGGTGTCGACCCCACTCAACGCCTTAACTTAAGGTTGCTCGTGGCGTTGAGTGGTGTCCACACCACTCAACGCGGCGTTGAGTGGTGTCGACACCACTCAACGCGGCGTTGAGTGGTGTTGACACCACTCAACGCCTTGACTTAAGATTACTGGGCGTTGAGTGGTGTCGACACCACTCAACGCGGCGTTGAGTGGTGTCGACACCACTCAACGCCTTAAACTTAATTTTACTGGCCGCGTTGAGTTGTGTCGACACCACTCAACGCGGCGTTGAGTGGTGTCGACACCACTCAACGCGGCGTTGAGTGGTGTCGACACCACTCAATGCCTTAGTTTTACTGTCAGCATTGAGTGGTATTAACTCCACTCAACGCGGCATTGAGTGGTGTCGACACCACTGAACGCCTTAATTTTTCTGGCAGCATTGAGTGGTGTCAACACCACTCAACGTGGCGTTGAGTGGTGTCGACACCACTCAACATTTTGCCTTAATTTTACTGGCAGCATTGAGTGGTGTCAACACCACTCAACGCGGCATTGAGTGGTGTCGACACCACTCAACGCCTTGACTTAAGTTTGCTGCCGGTGTTGAGTGGTGTCAACACCACTCAATGCGGCGTTGAGTGGTGTCGACACCACGCTATGCCTTATCTTAATTTTACTGGCAGCGTTGAGTGGTGTCAACACCACTCAACGCGGCGTTGAGTGGTGTCGACACCACTCAATGCCTTAGTTTTACTGTCAGCATTAAGTGGTGTCAAATCCACTCAACGCGGCATTGAGTGGTGTCGACATCACTCGATGCCTTAATTTTTCTGGCAGCGTTGAGTGGTGTCGACACCACTCAACTCTTTGCCTTAATTTTACTGGCAGCGTTGAATGGTGTCGACACCACTCAACGCGGCATTGAGTGGTGTCGACGCCACTCAATGCCTTGACTTAAGTTTGCTGGTGGCGTTGAGTGGTGTCAACAACACTCAACGCGACATTGAGTGGTGTCAACACACTCAACGCTTTTGTACTTGGAATTTTTTCACCCCAAAAATTATGTTGACCGGTTCACTTGCATATGGGCTGAACCGGGTTTAGGATAAAACGGTGATGGGACACTTATCTCTACAGCAACTATGTAATCTATTCACCATTTCAAGAAAACTTATTTATGGCGATGATTGACGCTCCATAACATGGCTGACACGTGGCGGCTGGGAAAGAATCACGCTCAATGATGGCCGACCATGCTTCCCCCCATGCTCTGCCACTCCTCTTAAGTCTAAGACATTAAACCAGTGAGCCTCACCTCCATTCCACCCCCTCATCACCTTCAGTGAACCCTAAGGAGAAGAGGATTACCCTGAGGAATCAGCAAACGAGCTAACTCATGGGAGCATGGGTCGGCCATGACGCATCACCACCGAACCCGTCGTCAAGCTCGTCTAAGGGTCTGTTTCTCCTCCCCTCCATCTGTGCTAGATGTATAGCTCTTTTAGGAGAGATATTGGGCTCAAATGAGCCTGATGACATGTGATTGGGAGCATGCCGAGCATTTCTCCTTGCTCGGATTCGCCGGAGGAGCCACCTCCGGCGGCCATGCCGTCGGGAAACGCAAGCCACCACCTCAATGGAGGTGGTGGTGACAATCGCCGACGGTGGCGGCGGCCAGAAGTCCGGGAAATGCAAGATCTAGCTGGTCCAGGTTTTGGCAATCTGGACCGTAGGTTCATTGGAGAAGATGGACCGATGCCCTTAAATTTTATGGAATAATAAAAAGCCTATTTTCTGTCCAGTTTATACAGTCACCTTTTATAAATTATTTAGGCCTCTTAGAGGCATTTTCAGAAATGATGCCTAACATGAAAAAGGTAGATATATGTCTTACCTTTAATTTGACACCTTAAAGTTGAAATGTGGAACAATGTTGCTCCCTGTAGGGTCATTCTACTAAGACTGGTCCTAGGCTAGGGCAGATGTTTAAATGAGTGCCCAAGCCAAACCATAAGTCCACATGTCATGAAATTTTGGAGATGCATATGATTATGCTAGACTTAGGTCTAGTCCAAAAATCAGAATTTTTTAGATGAATGTTTCTATAGTTTTAATAGAAATATCATTAATTAAATAAATGGAATATAGGAAGATTCTCTCTTCCAAATGCCTCCAAATTTGAGTGGCATGGACATGAAGTCATGATATAACCATGGTAATACTTTCAGACCATTTGAATATCTGTATGTTGGGGAAATCCAACATGCATTGTGGAGGTAGATTTGTAAATATATGGTGCCAAAATGTAAAAATGGGAAGTTAGCCCATTTGGCCCAATGACTGCCCATGGGATTTTATACAGAGGCTTATAGGGATGAATTACACCTCCCATGGAAGGTATGGGATTTTTGGGAATAAAAATCCCATTATTTTGAATTAATGAGAAATAAGATCTTTTAGAATTAAAAAGGAGATATAGGTCTACTGACCTTGTAAAATTCTAAAATTTTGATAGATGCCCTAATAGGACATTTTACATCTCGGGAAAAAGTTATAAGCCTATTTGATGACTATATCTTGTGTATATAGTAGATTTACAATTTTAACCATTGGGAGATTAATTTTAAAAGTAAGCAAAAATACTGTTGAAAATTATGGAAAAATTTATAGCATCCTATTTCTGTGATTAAAACTCAATATAATTATTTGAGAATTTTTGGATGATTACATATGCTGAAAGCCTTAGTAGTGGCATTTTCGTAATAATGTCCATATGGAATTATGATAGGCCAAATCACTGTCTAAGATCATGAATTTCTTTCCTGAGTATTATTATATCAATTTTGATCACCAGTAATTTTCTAGGAACTTTTGGTTGTATATTTTAAGTACTTCATATGGAAAATGGATTATTTATGGATTTAATCATAAATAGAAAATGTATGGAAATTCAAGTTGGAAAATCATGATTTTTGATGAACAAATATTTTTAACCTAGATGAACCTCAAATAATTTATTTAGACACAATGGATGAAAGATTAGAGTAGTTCATGTTCAAAGTGACCTAGGTCACTTAAATAATTAATTTAAATTATGGTCCAAAATAATTAAAATGATGATGAAATTCTAAACGATCAATATTACATACATGACAGACCCATGATAAATAATTAGGGGCATTTGGCCCAAGGAAATGGAAGACACTTCGTTTGGGCTGGAATTAGGTCATGGGTTGTGCTTAGATAAAGTAACACATAACACTAGGACCCACAGGGGATATGATAGGAGGTTGGATTGAGAAGCATATTGGTAAGTTGGAACCCTGGTTGGTGTCAAGTTATAACGAGTGTTAGAGTGCAAGCCGATGGAAAGTAATTAGAACAGAGAACGGTGGAAGACCATCGTTCTCCCAAAAGTACCTTAAGTCATCAGATTCATTCAAGAGCAACATTGAGAGTTGGGTATCAATAATGGGTAAACACTAATAAAAGTAAGTGTCCTTGTGAAAGTGAGCTTTGGGCTTCAGCCCATCATAGTTCCTAGTGCCCCGAGAGCCCTTCACCGGGTATGCACTTGGCAGTCCAAGGACTAACCGTAAGTTACTATGCCTAATAAGCATTAGACAAGACTAGTCTAATAAGTTAAGGGAACGATGTGACAAACTCACCCATAAAGGGTTGGAGGTTATAGGACGGGTATTGTCCTACGAGCTATAGGCTCAGATGGTTGGCAGTTACAGGACAAGTTTTGTCCTGTGAGCTGGAGGCTCGGATGTTTGTATACAGGATGGGTTTTGTCCTGTGAGCTGGAGGCTCAGGTTGGAAACAAATTGCATCTGCATAAAACATATTAGTGGCGGGTCATACGGTACTGGGCCAATTGTCACACCAATGGCAGTACGGTGACTCAGGTGGGTGTGATAGTTTGAGGGGCCAGTAGGTTGCTTATAATGCGGTCTGAAGGACAATCCCCTAAAACGCACACCCAACCTAAAAGTCTGGTGGACTAGCCAGCGGTTTAGTACGTGGTGACTCTGGTGTGTTCTTCAGAGGCGTACGGAAGCTCTAGGCCTGGTACTGTGTATACCCGCCTAGGAGTAGGGACGCCCGCTCCACTGCTGTCGTAGCCACAACGGTAGTACCTGAGAGTTAAGCTAACCCTAAAAAGTGGGAACTAAAGGTCTGTGCGCATAGAGTCGTGGGGGTGAGTTGCACTTATATGAATCATAACCCGCATACCATATCATACATACATACTTAGGACATACACACCATAGATCCTTATCATATAAATTAGTATGGGCTCTTTTATATGATAAGTTAAATTTGTGAAACCTTAACTTATAAGTTTGTATGGGCATTCATATAAGTTAAGGTACTCCTGTGATGATGCTTAGTAGTAGATAGTTTATTTCCTGCTCCGTTCTCTACTTTGCTTACAACATTTCTTTTTCGGTACAGTTCTTTCTTACTTTACTTGTACTATATAGAACTGTTAGAGTAGAGATATACTTGTTATTACATAATCTTGATAGATTAGATTCACTGTCATCTACTTCCTTTTTATACCCCTTGTTGTTCTCCGCTTCGTCCTCCCGCTTGGTACCTAGGAGTCGCGGGGGTGAGGCGAGGACAAAATGACTTAGTCTTTTTGACTAACAGTCGGTTGTGATCGTATCATTTTAGGAGCTCGAGGAGCTGGAGCACCGGCAGGACGAGGTGGCAGGACATGAGGAGCTGACACCACCTACTACCACTTATACTGCAACCTAGCATCAGGTGATAATGCGTGTACTGATGAGAGATTAGCTTCCGCATGGTTAGATTGTGTGAGAAAGAGATTGAATATTATATACTGGGCATAAGCCCGACCATTTCTCTTTCATTTTGTACTCGTTATGGACTTTTGGATCTATCATTTTACTTATATGATGATGTTGCTGTGATGTGGACTTGATATATAAATTGCTTATAATGCTTGTCTTCTCGATTGGCCGATAGGTTGAATGATCGTACTAGCCGGCAAGATCGGTGTCTTGCAGTGTCAACTAGCCCGGGTGCGCTATGTGTCATCGTAAGACGGTGGTTCTGATCAAAAGACCGGGTCCCCTCCTTGGTAGGGGGGGGGGGGTCTTACAAACTGGTATCACTCAACAAACGATCATTAAGAGAGCAGTCCACAACACTGGAACACTCCGCTCGAGCATTAGTTTCGGTCAAACTCTGCAGCGGAAGAAATGGTGTGCCCATGTGTAAAGGTCACAAAAAATAGTCAAGTTAAGCAACAGGTTAGGATAATCCTAATATAAAACTTACATTTATGCAGCCTCCACAGGTCGCTGTACCGCAGGATGTGATCCCTCCCCCTCCGGCTGCCACACCTTTCCAGCAAACAGAGATGGGGTAGACTTTGATAGCCATCCTTGATCCCTTCAGGGATCAGCAGGCCCCGACCCAGCAGCCAAACCCGGGATCAAATTGGTTGAGTGCCTTCAAGAATCTGTCCCCGCCGATGTACCACGGGACAGAGAATACGGTAAAGACTGAGGAGTGGCTCGAGGCCATTCAAGAGATGCTTGCAGGCATCAGCTGCCATGTCAGGCATGTAGTTCCATTGGCGACTTCTGCAATGGATGCTCACGCGAAGAGATGGTGGAAGTCCATGCGGGACTCCACATATGCAGATAGAGAGCTTTCAGATATCTCTTGGGATGAGTTCAACGAGGCCTTCTTGGATCAGTTCGTGTCTATTACAGATAGAGATGAGTTAGTGGAGAGGTTCTTGAACCTCAAGTAGGGGACCAGATCAGTGATAGAGTACTAGAGGGAATTTTCCCATCTGGCCAATTTCTCGGGGATACATGATCTGGATGATAGGAGGTATGCAAAGAGGTTCTACTGGGAGCTTAAGGACTCTACCAGGAAGGCTCTATTGTTTATTTCCCATGGCACTTCGACGCAGATCATAGAGATGGCTAAGAAGTTGGAGACAAACCAGCTGATGGTAAAAAATAGGGAAAGAGACCATTGGATGGGTCATCCCACGGGGAGAGCAGTAGGGGCTCCCATAGTGGCAGAGTGATGAGCTACAAGAAGGGTCGGGGATGTTATCATCCTAACTACACGCAGGAGTAAGGGCTTCCTGCAGTACTAGCTCCCCAACCACTATAGGTACACAACCTGAGGAGACAGGATGTCTGTGGCCACCGACCGGTGATTTGCTTTAGATGCCAACAGCCGGGGCACATGAGAGCTAATTGTCCTCAGCAGTTCCATCCACCACCACCTCCTCCTCCACCTATGGTAGCCCCTCCGGCACAGCAGGGCCAAGCCTGAGGTCGAGGTTGAGGCCAAGGTCGAGGCCATTATGGTAGAGGACGTGGACAAGAGCAGATGTACACTTTGGACCTCACCGAGCCAAGGAACCCCTAGGAGGTTATTACAGGTACTTAAAATTAATTGCATTCTAGCTTTTATTTTATAGTACTTTTCCAACCTTAATAGAACAATAAACATGTTATAATTCAAACAAAATCCCCAAGCATCGTCTTTATCAGCGGTAATCCCGCTCTTACCTTGTTTGATACGGGTGCTTCACACTCGTTTGTATCGGAAGCCTTCCTTGAGCGACTAGTGGGCATAGACTGATTCACAGGCATAACCAGGAGGGTGCGTCTGCCAGACGGATCAGAGCTATTATAATCTGCCAAGTGTAACATGGAGGCAGAAATTGGAGGAAAGACCTTCGAAGTGCCGACGATGATTTTGAGAATGCCAGACTTTGATATGATCTTGGGTATGACTTGGTTGTACTGGAACTACGCCCAGATCGATTGCCCGTCAAGGAGGATCACCTTACGTCATGGGGACACCGACATCGTCATTGAAGGTATTAGACCAATCTCCCATCTTCTATTATCATCTATATAGGTTGTCAATGTCTATGAGTAAGGGGAGGAGGTATACATTATCTGCTTCGAGATGGTAGGAGCAAAAGCTTCTATTGTTGATATCCCAGTGGTTAGGGATTTCTCCGATGTATTCCCTGAGAAATTGCCCGAATTGCCACCGACTAGGCATATGGACTTTCGGATTCAGTTGGTGCCGAGGGCGAAGGCCATATCTCGGACACAGTATAGAATGGCCCCTAAGGAACTAGCGGAGTTTAGAACCCAGTTACGGGAGCTAGTGGGTTCAGGATTTGTCAGACCTAGCTCATCATCGTGGGGAGCACCAATGTTATTCATTAAGAAGAAGGATGGATCGTTGAGGCTCTACATCGACTACTAGGAGCTGAACCGGTTGATACTCCGGAACACGTATCCGTTGCCCCAGATTGACGAGCGTTTTGATCTGCTACAAGGAGCCTTTTGGTTCTCCAAGCTGGATTTGAGGTCCGGGTACTATCAGTTGCGCATTCAGGAGGAGGATATCCCGAAGACAACTTTAGTTCTCGGTACGACCTATACGAGTTCCTGATGATGCCCTTCGGACTCACAAATGCACCTTACACATTTATGAGTATGATGACCTGTGTCTTCGAGCCTTTCCTGGATAGATTTGTTGTAATCTTCATTGACGACATTCTGATCTACTCCCGGACAAAGAAGGAGCATATCCAGCATTTGGCACTGATGTTAGGCAAGCTAAGGGAGCATCAGATGTACGCAAACTTCTCCAAGTGCCAGTTCTGGCTACATGAGGTGGCATTTTTGGGGCATACCATCAGTGGAGATGGGTTGGCTGTGGACCCGACTAAGGTACAGGAAGTTTGAGATTGGCCGCGACCAAAGTCAGCTTCAGATATACGCAGTTTCTTAGGACTGGCGGGATATTGTCGAAAGTTTGTGGAGGGGTTCTCAAGGGTAGCACTCTCCCTTACGTCCTTGATGAAGAAGGATACGGCTTTTACTTAGAGCGAGAAGTGCGAAGCGACATTCCAGGGGTTGAAGGACTGACTCACCTCTTCACCCATCCTTGCACTTCTATCTAGGAAGAAAGGATTTAACATTTATACCGACGCATCATATCAGGGGATGAGTGCTATCCTGATGCAGCATGGACATGCCATTGTCTATGCTTCAAGATAACTGAAGAAGCACGAGCAGAATTACCCCGTACACGATTTAGAGCTCGAGGCTGTGATATTCACATTAAAGACTTGGAGGCATTACTTGTATGGGGTTCATTGTGATATCTTCTCAGATCACAAGAACCTCAAATATATTGACACACAGAAGGATCTAAATCTACGCCAGCAAAGATGGTTTGAGTACCTGTGCGACTATGACTACAAGATCCATTATCACCCGGGTATGGCGAACACTGTGGCGGATGTCTTGAGTAGGAGAGCCGGCACTACTAGACCGAAGCCCCGGGTAATGGCTATGGAGCTGGTACGGATGTTGGAGGATATGCACATTACCATGGTTTCCAAAGTTGAGCTGAATGTCTAACAGGAGTACTTGGACTCCTTGGTCATCGAGTGTGACATACGGGAGTGCATCAGGACACAACAGAAGCTAGATGCGGATTTGGACCCAGTATTTATAGCCTTATAAGGGGGCAAGTCGGAGGACTATTCTTTGTGTGATGACCTCGTTCATTTCCGTGGACGTGTCTATATACCCGCAGGAGGCGGTGTCCGGGAGGATATACTCAGGGAGGCACACTGTTCTTAATACTCAGTACACCCCGGTATCACCAAGATGACAGCAGATCTGCGGAGGAGCATATACGGCCAGGGATGAAGAGGGAAATCATATATTATGTAACGCATTGCGAGACTTGCCAGTGGTTAAAAGTAGAGTGTAAGAGCCTAGGAAAGTTACTACAGTCATTACCGGTGACAGAGTGGAAGTTTGAGGATATATCTATGGATTTTGTGCACAGATTGCCTCGCTCCCACTCTGGGTATGACTCGATATGGGTCATTATCGATAGACTAACCAAGGTAGTCCAGTTTATACCAATCAGGAAGGACAGCCCAGTTGATGTTTTAATGAGATTGTGAAAGTGCAGGTTAGATCTGATATACTCTAGAGGGGCGGGGGGGGGGGGGTGAATAGAGTATGGTGCTTGCTAAAAACTTTTACAACTCTTGTTGTATTCCTAAGTGAACAGGGAAGCAATTAAACTAAGGTAAACATAGCAACTAACTAAACATAGAGCAATCACAGACCACAGCCAGAAAACAAAAGAAACTAAGCAACCAGAAGATACAAGGAGCTATAGTGGTTCCCCAACCAATCTGGGTACATCCACTCTTCTACCACCCTAGGTAGGAATCCACTGTAGGATGAGTTTATCAGGTGTCCTGGGCACCAATGAGTTTTGATCAGGTCCCCAAAAACCAAACCCCAAGTCTTTTGGAAGGAGACTTGTGAACCAGGAATCACTTTTGAAGGGAGATGACAACCCTTTGTACAGGAGGTGGTGAGAGAGTGATGGTATCTTCTCTGTCAACAATCAGAGAGAAGATTCAAGTGGAATGATGTTAGAAGCTTGCTCCCCCTGAGATCTTGAATGTATCAGGAAGACTGGAGCACTGCTTTAGGGTGATAGGTCTTCAAAGACCTAGAATGCCTGGACCAGAATATGTTTCAGGAACTCCTTTGACAGATTGGTTGATTGTTGTCCTTTGAAGTTATCCTGTGAAAAGAGAGAAGAAGACTCTTGATTGAATTTTGGTTGTTCTTCTTCTTCTTGAAAATATTCTCTGGTCAGGCTGATTGCAGTCAAGAACTTGTGATTTGAGAATGTTTGTTCTTCTGCAACTTTAGAAAATCTGTCAGATTGTTTGCTGTATTGTAATTCTTTAACTTTTTCACTTCTTGATTCTGTTCTCTTGCTGTCTCTATTTTTGTGTATCTATCTATCTATTACTGACTGCGGAATATTCAAACTTTTTGAATGTCGAGCAGCAATTATAGTCGGCCTTGGAAAGAATCAGCAATCAATGACTTTCCTAACTGTCCCATGGAAAAACGGCATGTAATCGTCCATAGTCAATGCACGTTCTAACGGTAACATTCCGAGAAGATCTGTCATTAAATGTTCAGGAATCAGCGCCAAGAAACGGGACGGGAACCTTGAAGAAAACCTAATCTGGATTCGTCGAACAAAGAACACATTTCATCGAGCTGAACTTGTGTTCGTCGAGCTGAGCTAGAGTTCGTCGAGCTGAGCTTGATAGAGTTTGTCGACCAGACAATCTTCATTCATCTGATAGACAATCTTCATTCGTCGAGCTAAGAATCAAATTCTTCGACCTGAGAAAAGTTCTGGATTTAGACAAAATATCCTGCATCTGCTGAAATGCTGTGTCGACAAAAGTTGGTGTCGACAGATTGATCTTGGTGTCGACACAAATCCTGTGGTGTCGACATAAGCTGGTGTCGACTGAAATCCTGGTGTCGACATAAGCTGGTGTCGACTGAAATCCTGGTGTCGACATAAGCTGGTGTCGAATGAAATCCTGGTGTCGACATAAGCTGGTGTCGACTGAAATCCTTTTGTCGACACAAATCGTCTGGTGTCGAGACAAACCCTGAGTGTCGACACAGATTCTCTGAGTCCAGAAATCGTCGAGTAGAGTTTATCATTCGTCGACCTGAGAAGCTGACTTCGTCAACCTGAGAAGCTGTGAACTTGAGGTCCAGGTTCGTCGAGCTCAGAATATAATTCGTCGACCAAAGCATGAAGCTGGACTTAGAAAAGTTTGAAGTTCTCCTGACTTTGGCCTGATGTAGAAACTGAGATTTCGTCGAACAGAAAACATAGATCATCGAGCTCAGCACAAAGAATTGTCTCACGATCGTCGAGCGCAGAACTCCTTTCGTCGAGATGAGTTCGACGAATGTCGAACTCACTTTACTTAGTCTTGAAAACTTGTGAGTCTGGAGTCTCTGAGGGTCTTGTTGAAAGCTGGTCCATCTGGAGTTGAGCCTAAGGACTTAACCTAGACTCTAGGACACAAATTGACCCTGGCTATACATGATGGGTCGTATCCTAAGTCAGTGAACCTAGCACAAATCAACTAGGGATCCAACAATCTCACCCTATTTGGGTGAGGTCACTAACAGAGACTCAAAACAGAAAAACTAAGCAAGAGAAGAGATATATCTGGCAGAGAATTATAACACATGCAACAGATATATATATACACACAGCTTTACTTAACAGATAGAATAGTTTAAAAACAAATAACAGACGAAATTAATCAACAAGAAAATTACTTCTTTGGCTTCTTCTGCTGGGGTTTGTCTTCTGCTTTCTTTTCTCCTGGCTTCTTGAAAATGATTTCTCTGTTAGGATCTTGAGCTTGAGCCACTGTCATGGTCATATCAGCTGCCCCAATAATTTTCAATGATGTAGCCCTGGGGACAACTGCTTCTGGATGTAATTTCATATACTCATCAACATTAAACAATTTGTTTCCTTTGTCAAATCTTTTCAGCTCTTCCTTTCTATACTTTGACATTGTTGAAAGACCAGAGATATCTTTTCCTTCTGCTTTGGCTTTATTTATCAATGATATACCAATCAGCTCTTGGTACCTAGCCATTCTTGCAGTATTAGAAGTCTCTGGATCTTCAAAAGGAATTGGAGGAGAGAGAGGTCTTTTTGGGCTTTCAGCTTTATATACTTCAGAACTTTGTTGCTGCTACTACTGCTTATGCTGTTGACTTCTTGAGGAGGATGGCCTCTGCTGGCTGCTTCCAGAAGATCTCCCTGACTGTCTCTGATAAGTTTGCATTGGGGCAGATCTCTGGGAGCTAGAGCCACTGGCACCAGCTGCTGGAGGAGGAGGAGGAGGAGGATCCTTCCTGTATCTGTGCACTGGAGGAGGGGAGTATCTCTTGCTTCTCTTTCTATCTTTCTGCTGGTTTTTGGAGAGCCACATCCATGCCGGCATTCCCTTATATGGAGTCACATTGTGCATAATATAGTAGGGAGTGTCTGCATTGGGATTTGGCTTGGGAGCTGGAGGAGGAGCATCCTTTCTCTTCTTTGCCAACAGTCTCTTTTTATTACTAGCTACATCCTCATCAGAATCATTATCATCATCATCAGATTCTGAATCCTGAGGGGTTTCATACAAAGCATCCAAAGCTTTTAAAGCTTTATCAGAAAAAACAGCCTTTGCTGGAGGAGAGGCAGAAGGTTCAGGAATAGGGGTATCAGCAACAAGAGAAGAATTATCTGTACAAGATTCAGAAACAAAAGAGACAGAGCTATCAGCTACTGCCTTATTCTCTTCTTCAATGTCTGACTGAATAAGCTCATCTAGAGTAGGCATTGGAGAGTCATCCATAATAAAATCTGGTGCTGAAATTGGCACTGATGTATCTTCTGGAATGACTTTTGAGCTGGAGGCAGAGAGAGCAAAATTGTCACAGAGTTGCTTGGCAACTGCTGGACTAGCTGGGGAGGTATATGGTACCATGGCCAAATATGGTTTAGAGAAACCTGCTGGAGGGAATTGCATATGTACAGTATCAAAACTTCTCAACAAAACAGATAAATTCACTGTGGGATTTAGATAGAAATCACCAACAAGAGTTATTTGAGCAACTGACTCATCCAAGTCAATTTCAGTATCCATAAATTGAATTAACTCAAACATCTCAGCATCAAAGTCTGTCAAAATTATTGTATCCTCAGCTGAATCTGAATCTGCTAGAGAGGGAACTACTGTGACTGCTGCTGCTGCTGTTGTATCTGCATCTGCTGCAACTTCATCACTGAGCAACTCCCCCTGCCTGGGTTAAGGGATTCCTGGAGCCAGGCCCCTAGATGAAGAGGGGACAGCAGATAGAAGAGAGAGCTGGGCAGATAAGGAATTAATGGAGGTCACAAGAGGTGTAATGGCCTCTTGGATCAAAGATTGGATGAGAGGAGAGAGCAAAGAAATGAGGGTGGATGGATCAAATAGGGAAGGGGAAGGGGATGGAATGGGAGGATGAATAACAGATGGAGTGGGGGAATCTTGCATGATTGTATCTGATGGTATATGATAAGTTGGGACGGTGGAAAAATGTGGTGGAAGAGGAGACTGAGGAGGTGTAGGAAGTATTGTCTCATGAGGGGAATCTGGAGGAGTGAGTTGTTGATGAACTTGCAGAGGGGAAGATGAAGGTGGAGATGGAATGTTTGTCAGGTCAAGTGATGGAGATGAATGAGGGGTAGGTACATGAGGATGCTTCTTTGGAGGAAGAGGTGCTGGAAGAGATGGTTGAGATGGAGGAACCTCTTCAATAGGGTGGGGAGCGGCCTTTACAACCCTTGTACTCTCAGAAGTTTGGAGGCTAGAGGAAGAAGCCTTTGAGGGATTGGAGATGGTCCTCTCCCACCTGCCAAACAGAGCGCAAGTGAGGCGCTTGTTGGCGTTTATGAAGATGGTCGGGGAGACCATACATTCAGCAGCCTTCTCTTTGAGAAATATTCCCAAAATTCTGCCAAAGCAGACTTCCTTCTTACTGTTCTTCTTCTTGATCAATTCAAACAAGACCTTACTCCAATCAACTTGTCGTTTATTCACTACTGCACACATTATTAGAAATTGGTGACGGGTAATATAGTCATGAGCAGAGTGCTTGGCCATCAGTATCTTTCCCGTAATATCTGCCAGAAATTGGTAGGCGGTGGATAATTGCTTTTTCAACAACTTATTAGGGTTGTCACCAGAGAAACCCATCAGTTTCATCATATCACTGAATTCCTCAGAATCCATTTCAAGATTGTCTTCTCCGTTCACTAATCCAAATATTTCAGTGAGAACTGCAGGAGAAAGGGAAACAATAGTGTTCCCTATATTGCCGGTCAAAACATCTTCTTCAGCAACTGTAGATGTATATACCCATTCTCGTATTTCCGTTCCATTAAGTTTAATGCGCCTTGTCATGAAATCCTTTAAACTGAGTTCTTCCAGTAGTTCCAGGATGTATAGAAAGATGGGGTCAGAATGTTGAAACGACTCAAAGTCCATGTCAAAACCAGTGTCAAACTTCATTACAACCAAAGCACCTGAGGGAATCGCCATTGATGTCCTGCAAGAAAAACACAGAGAGAAATGGCGATCAAGAGCAAAGGAACTGAAAGCGCGGGACGGAGGTCGAAGAAAACCTAGATATAGGATTTTCAGAATATGAATCGACAAATTCCATTCCACGAAAAAGAAAAATTCTTCGAACTGAGCTCGACGAAATAAATTATAGACAGATAATTCGTCGATCTCATCCAGAAGAATCGAAAACAGTTCGTCGAACTCCGTTCAACGAAATGTCTTCTGAAGCAAAGTTTGTCGATCTCTGGTCGACGAAAATTGTTCCCTCACACAGAGAATTCGTCGATCTCCGTTCGACGAGAATCTCTCAAACTTTCCGTGATTCGTCGAACTCCGTTCGACGAACTCTGGAAAATTTGTCGAATGCAGACAGAAACTAGGTTAACTCTTCTCCATCAATCATTCCCAGTTGATTTATAAAGAATAGATGGGTTTTCTCATCCAATGGCTTGGTGAAAATGTCTGCTCTCTGTAGATCAGTAGGAATATGGATCAAGATAATTTTCTTTTTGTCCACATTATCTCTAATGAAATGATGTCTTATTTAAATATGTTTAATCCTAGAATGGTGAACTGGATTCTGTGCTATAGCAATAGCACTAGTATTATCACAAAATAAATTTGAATTATTTAAGTTGACACCATAATCTAAGAGTTGGTTTTGTATCCATAGCATTTGTGAACAGCAACTCCCAGCAGCCATGTATTCTACTTCTGCAGTTGATGTAGACACAGATGTCTGTTTTTTACAAAACCAGGAGACAAGTCTCATACCAAGGAACTGGCATGTTCCAGAGGTACTTTTCCTGTCCACTCTACATCCAGCATAGTCAGCATCTGAGTATCCAGTTAACTCAAACTCTGACTCTGCAGGATACCAGAGTCCTAGACTAGGGCAACTCTTTATATATCTCAAAATTCTTTTTAGGAAAATAAGGTGAGATTCTTTAGGGTTCACTTGGAACCTAGCACAGAGGCATGTGACAAACATTATATCAGGTCTGCTAGCTGTTAGGTATAATAGGGATCCAACAATTACCCTATAATTTTTCTGATCCACTGGTTTCCCTGCTGCATCAGAATCCACAACAGCATTTGTAGCCATAGGGGTTTTCATCCCTGAAGCATCACCCATCCCAAACGTTTTGATAAGCTCTTTAGCATACTTAGCTTGGTAGAGGAAGATACCATCTGTGAGTTGCTTCACTTGGAGACCAAGGAAGTAGGAAAGCTCACCCATGCTACTCATCTCAAATTTAGAATGCATGAGGTCAGCAAACCTCTTGTACAATTTGGGATCAGTAGACCCAAAAATAATGTCATCCACATAAATTTGTACTAACAAAATTTGGTCCTTATGATGTCTAGTGAAAAGTGTTTTATCTATGGTTCCTCTTGTAAATTCATGCTCTAAAAGAAAGCTTGCTAGGGTCTCATACCAAGCTCTTGGAGCTTGCTTTAAACCATAGAGAGCTTTATGCAATTTGAAAACAAAAGAGGGTTGAGTTGGAGAGATAAAACTTGGAGGTTCTTCTACATAAACCTCTTCTTGAAGTACTCCATTCAGGAATGCACTTTTAACATCCATCTGGTAGACCTTGAATCTCTTGTAAGCTACATAGGCAAGGAATATCCTAATGGCCTCTAACCTTGCAACATGGGCAAAGGTTTGGTCATAGTCTATTCCTTCCTCTTGTCTGTAGCATTGAGCAACAAGCCTAGCCTTGTTCCTCACTATGTTGCCTTGGGCATCCAACTTGTTCCTGTAGACCCATTTGGTTCCAATAACTGGGTAGTTATGGGGTCTTGGAACCAAATCCCACACTCTACATCTCTCAAACTAATTGAGTTCCTCTTGCATTGCAATGATCCAGTGGGGATCTTGCTCTGCCTCATGAATGGTGAGAGGTTCAATTTGAGAGAGAAAATAGGCATGCATCAAGTCTTAGTTGAGCTGATGCTTCGTCTGTACACCTACTGAGATGTCTCCAATCACTTGAGATCTAGGGTGATCTCTAAGTGTGACAAGATCTGTTGGTGGAGTTGGTTGAGCAACAACTTCAGTATTTAATTCCTCTTGGGGAATGATACTAGCTGTTGGGGGAAGTTCAGCCACTTCCTCTTGACTTTCCTCTTAACTATCTTCAGCAACCTGTGGAGTATGATGGTTTGGTACCTCTTGGGTAAGGTTCAGTCCATCCATAGACTCACACAGTGGTTGAACCTGCAAAGAGCTTATGGTAGAAATTTCTTTCTCCTTGTATGTCATGTTAGTTTCATCAAAAGATACATGAACAGATTCTTCAATTTTAAGAGTTGATTTGTTATACACCATATAAGCTTTACTGATCATGGAGTATCCCAGAAACACTCCTTCATCAGCTTTAGCTTGAAATTTTGCTATGTATTTCTTGTCATTATTATGAATGTAACAAATACAACCAAAGATTTTAAAATAATCTACTTTAGGTTTCTTCCCTTTGAGTAATTCATAGGGAGTCTTGCTCTTCAGTTTATGTATTAAACTTCTATTCAACATATAGTTGGAGGTGTTCACTGCCTCTGCCCAAAAGGATAGAGGAATGTGAGCATCTGACAACAATGTAGTAGCATATTCAATAAGGATTCTATTTTTCCTTTCAGCTACCCCATTTTGTTGAGGAGTTCTAGGAGCTGAGAAAGTGTGCCTGATCCCTTCACTTTGACGGAACTCTTGCATAAGAAGAGAATCAAACTCTATCCCATGATCACTTCTGATCAGGGCAATGTGAGTGTTGAACTCAGTCTGTATGCATTTGAGAAACTCTGTCAAATACTTAAAGTTATCAGACTTCTTTCTCAGAAAGAACACCCATGTGAATCTAGAGAAGTCATCTACAACTACTAAAGTATAAGATTTCCCTCCTAAGCTCTGTACTGTAATGGGTCCAAAGAGATACATGTGTAACAGATAAAAAATCCTAGGTGAATCACTCTTATTAGTGACTTGAAACTATTTTTGGTTTGCTTGCCTAATTGACAAGCCCTGCAAAGTCCTTCCTTCTTGTAGGGGCCAGAAGGTAGTCCTCTAACAAGGTTGTCCTTGGATAGCCTGACAATGGTTCTAAGGTTTATATGTCTTAATCTCTTATGCCATAACTCATTAGGTCTACAAATAGAATTGAACGAACATATATCTACCTTGGTTGAAAGAAAATCTACAAGATAGATGTTAACTTTCCTTTTACCTGTCAACATAATTTTATTGTCCTCTGATTTGATCTTGCATGAGGATTTGTTGAAAGTCACTTGATAGACTTCATCACACAGTTAACTGATACTGATCAAGTTGTGCTTCAGTCCTTCCACATAGGCTACTTTCTTGAATGTGACTGTGCCAATCTGGACTTCACCATATCCTTTTGTTAGTCCAAAGTTTGAATCACCAAATATTACTTTGGGTCCAAGCTTGGCTTTAAAGTATGTGAAATTGTCCTTGTTTCCTGTCATGTGCTTTGAGCACCCACTATCCAGATAACATTGCTGGTTTGATGTTGGATAGGTCTTCACCTGCACATAAAGTAATTTATTTGTTTTTGACCCAGTTCACCTTGGGCCTAGGTTGATAACCTTTGAATTCAGAAATAAAAGACATCTCTGGTTGACTCTTATAGCCTTCAGGATGATATCTCATAGGAGGTATTATCCATTCAGTATAAGGGTTAAACCATTGAGATGTAAGACCTCTAGGATTGAACTTTGATTTGCCTTTGAAAGAGTTTTCAAAACTCTGATCTCTGATCAACGATCTCTGAGCTGAGTTCGACGATCTTGGGTCAGATCGTCGAGCTCCGTTCGAAGATCGACTGTGCCAGAGTTCAGGGTTCAGAGATCGTCGACCTGAGTTCGACGATTTAGCCTGAGATCGTTGAGCACCATTTGACGATCGTCGAGCTCCGTTCGACGATTTCTGTTGAACTATGGTTTTCTTAAGTAAATCAGAATTCTTCCTAACTACCTCTACAACTCCCTTATCTTTATCAGAGATAAACTTGATTGAGGTTGTTAATACTATAGGTTGGCTGGATGAAGCACCCAAGCCCAGTGTACTATTTAATCTTAAGTTCACTGTGCTTGTGATGTCCATTAGTTTGATACTTCTCCCATTGAGGGATTCTTCAAACTTTTTGGCCTTTGATAGGTCACTTTTCAGTGAGGCTATCTGCTCCCTACAGCATTCCAACTCCTCAGAGAGTTTGAGGTTTTCTGATTTTAAAGTACTGTGTTCAGATAACTGATTTCTGAGAGAAATGATTTCCTTCTCAGATTTTAATAAATCTAAACATAGTACTTTAAACTCACACTTGAAGTCCTCAGAATTAAAATCAAAAGAACTTATTACCTGGTCCTCTTCAGATTGAGTCTCTGATTCTGACTCTGACTCTTCTGCATCAAAATTTTGTTGTGAGGCATTGATAGCCATCATGCAGAATTCTTTTTCATCGGCATCATCTTCATCATCACTAGAGCTGGATGAAGCTTCAGATTCTTCTTCTGTCTCACTCCAAGTTTCAGCTACAAACCCCTTCCTGGTGTGTTTGTTCTTGCTGGAGGAGGGTTTATCATTGCTGTTCTTCCTGAAGTCTTTGTCTTTTCTTCTTTCTTTCCTGTCCTTCTTGTCCTTATTCTGACTTTCTGGACAGTCAGACACAAAGTGGCCTGTTTTCCTGCATCAAAAACAAATAATCTCTTTGTTATTTGATTTGTCATACCTTGGCTTGTCATGCCCTCTGGAAGACTTTTTCCTGAAGTCCTTCCTGGCCATTTTGTAAAACCTTTTGACCAGTAGGCTTAGCAGCTCTTCATTGCCTGTGACCTTGTCTTCAGGCGGATCTACAATGGCTTTGAAAGCTATTGACTTCTCTTTTCTGACTGCTGGTGAAGCAGCCTTCTGCTCTTCTTCTCTATTGTTGATGAGCAGCTCATAAGACTTGAGCTTGCCCAAGAGAGCTTCAGTTATGATCTCATTTAGGCTTCTGACATCCTTGATTGGCCAGATCCTTGAGTCCCAAGTGCTTGGGAAGCACATTAGGATTTTATCATTGAGCTCAGTCAATGAGATCTCTTTGTCCAATGTTTTCAGCTCATTGACTATGAGACTGAGTCTATTATATATATCTGCTACTGACTCAGCTTCTCCTTTCTTGAAGTTCTCATATTGGGTTATGAGGTGAGATCTTATATCTTTTCTCTCATCAGCAGATCCTGAGACTATCTCAGATAACTTGTCCCAGATGTCCTTTGCTGAGTTGCATTCAGCTAATTTTTGGAATATTTCATCAGACATAGTCTGGGCTAGAATATTCATTGCCTTAGCATCTGCCACTTTCCATTTCTAGATTTCTACATCTGTTCCTGATGGAGGTGGAACAACACTTGTACTTGTATTTTCTGGAAATCTTGGACACACTGTCAAAACAGAATTGAAAATATCTTCATCAATAGAGTTCATGTACAATCTAATCCTTGCCGTCCAAAGTGCAAACTTAGATAGATTGCGTACTGGAGGTCTGGTGCTAGCATAATCTTTGTTTTGGGCCATGTTCTGTGAAGAAATAAATCTAACAACAAACTTAAAATAGATCTAACTAGAGGGATCTTTGGGTTCAGGTGTTAGCCTGTGCAACCACTAAGGTGTGGTAATTTAACCAACCTCCCTCTGATACCAATTGAAAGTGCAGGTAAGATTTGATATACTCTAGAGGGGGGTGAATAGAGTATGGTGCTTGCTAAAAACTTTTTACAACTCTTGTTGTATTCCTAAGTGAACAGGGAAGCAATTAAACTAAGGTAAACACAGCAACTAACTAAACACAGAGCAATCACAGACCACATTTAGAAAAAAAAAGAAACTAAGCAACCAGAAGACACAAGGAGCTATAGTGGTTCCCCAACCAATCTGGGTACATCCACTCTTCTACCACCCTAGGTAGGAATCCACTGTAGGATGAGTTGATCAGGTGTCCTGGGCACCAATGGGTTTTGATCAGGTCCCCAAAAACCAAACCTCAAGTCTTTTGGAAGGAGACTTGTGAACCAGGAATCACTTTTGAAGGGAGATGAAAACCCTTTGTACAGGAGGTGGTGAGAGAGTGATTGTATCTTCTCTGTCAATAATCAGAGAGAAGATTCAAGTGGAATGATGTTTGCAGCTTGCTCCACCTGAGATCTTGAATGTATCAGGAAGACTGGAGCTCTGCTTTAGGGTGATAGGTCTTCAAAGACCTAGAATGCCTGTACCAGAATATGTTTCAGGAACTCCTTTGACAGATTGGTTGATTGTTGTCCTTTGAAGTTATCCTGTGAATAGAGAGAAGAAGACTCTTGATTGAATTTTGGTTGTTCTTCTTCTTCTTGAAAATATTCTCTGGTCAGGCTGATTGCAGTCAAGAACTTGTGATTTGAGAATGTTTGTTCTTCTGCAACTTTAGAAAATCTGTCAGATTGTTTGTTGTATTGTAATTCTTGAACTTTTTCACTTCTTGATTCTGTTCTCTTACTGTCTCTATTTTGTGTATCTGTCTATCTATTACTGACTGAGGAATATTCAAACTTTTTGAATGTCGAGCAGTAATTACAGTCGGCCTTGGAAAGAATCAACAATCAATGACTTTCCTAACTGTCCCATGGAAAAATGGCATGTAATCGTCTATAGTCAATGCACGTTCTAACGGTAACATTCCGAGAAGATCTGACATTAAATGTTCAGGAATCAGCGCCAAGAAACGGGACGGGAACCTTGAAGAAAACCTAATCTGGATTCGTCGAACAAAGAACACATTTCGTCGAGCTGAACTTGTGTTCGTCGAGCTGAGCTAGAGTTTGTCGAGCTGAGCTTGATAGAGTTCGTCGACCAGACAATCTTCATTCATCTGATAGACAGTCTTCATTCGTCGAGCTGAGAATCAAATTTGTCGACCTGAGAAAAGTTCTGGACTTAGACAAAATATCCTGCATCTGCTAAAATGCTGTGTCGACAAAAGTTGGTGTCGACAGATTGATCTTGGTGTCGACACAAATCCTGTGGTGTCGACCTAAGCTGGTGTCGACTGAAATCCTGGTGTCGACATAAGCTGGTGTCGACTGAAATCCTGGTGTCGACATAAGCTAGTGTCGACTGAAATCCTGGTGTCGACACAAATCGTTTGGTGTCGACACAAACCCTGAGTGTCGACACCGATTCTCTAAGTCCAGAAATCGTCGAGTAGAGTTTAGCATTCGTCAACCTGAGAAGCTGACTTCGTCGACCTGAGAAGCTGTGAACTTGAGGTCCAAGTTCGTCGAGCTCAGAATATAATTCGTCGACCGAAGCATGAAGTTGGACTTAGAAAAGTTTGAAGTTCTCCTGACTTTGGCCTGATGTAGAAACTGAGATTTCGTCGAACAAAGAACATAGATCGTCGAGCTCAGCACAAAGAATTGTCTCACGATAGTCGAGCGCAGAACTCCTTTCGTCGAGCTGAGTTCGACGAACGTCGAACTCACTTTACTTAGTCTTGAAAACTTGTGAGTCTGGAGTCTCTGAGGGTCTTGTTGAAAGCTGGTCCATCTGGAGTTGAGCCTAAGGACTTAACCTAGACTCTAGGACACAAATTGACCCTGGCTATACATGATGGGTCACATCCTAAGTCAGTGAACCTAGCCCAAATCAACTAGGGATCCAACAGATTGTTTGTGGAACAGTTTGTCAGGTACCACGACATCCCCAGGACGATTGTCTCGGATCGTGATGGTCAGTTCACTTCTAGGGAGTGGAGAGCAGTGCATGAGTACTTGGTTTCTCAGCTTGCTTTTAGTACCGCTTTCCATCTACAGACCGACGACTAGACAGAGCGGACCAACCGGACTATGAAGGATCTGTTGTGTCTATGTATACTGGACATGGGGAAACCCTGGGAGAGACTGGTTTCCCTGATTGAATTCTCCTACAACAACAGTCACCAGGCGAGCATTGGTATGCCACCATATGAGGCTCTATATGGTAGGAAGTGCCAGACACCAATATCTTGGGTCCAGGATGAGGACCCTAGGGCACTTGGGTCGGACTATATTGAGGATACGAATTCTCAGATACGGCTGTTCAGGGATCAGATGTTGGAGGAACAAAGCAGGCAAACAAAGTACTACGATGCGAGGCATCGAAAAGTGGAGTATCAGGTGGGGGACACGGTTTTCTTGAAGATACGTCTGGTGCATGGTGTCTCGCGGGTGCGGAGGCACAAAAAGCTTAGCCCTCAATTTATGGGACCATACTTGATCCTGGAGCGGACCGGTCCTTTGGCTTAGAGGTTGGAGCTGCCGCCAGAGTTAGGGGCTTTGCACGACGTCTTTCATGTCTCTTCACTTCGGTGATCTCTCCATCGTCTAGAGCAACATATTACTACTACAATAGGCCCAGTAGCACCTGATAGATCATTCCATTTAGATCCAGTTCAGATCAATGATACATCGACTCAAGTACTACGGAAGAAGAGGGTTCCCTTGGTCAAGGTGTTGTGGTCCAACCACGGACGGGAAGAGCACACCTGGGAGTCGATGGATCTGATGCATGAATGGTACCCAGAGCATTTCGTCTCAGGTACCTTTTAGTTATGTTTAAAGTCCTTAAAAATCTTTGTGCAAAGAAACCCCGCAGACCTGTACTTGACTTTCGGGGACAATTATTTTTTTATTTATTGGGATTTGTAACATCCCATTTCAGGCTAGGCCCCTTGAACACGTTTTTTTGAGCCAATAAAATTGACTCAAGCTCGGGAAAAGTCGAGTGGGCCGAGTGAACACGACGCTACACGACGAATTTAACTTAGAAAATACTCGGGAAAAGTGGAGTGGGCCGAGTGAACATGACGCCACTCGACGAATTTAACTTAGAAAATACTCGGGAAATTTTAGGCGTCGAGTGATCTCGATGCCTTTTTACTTAACGCTGCGGGATGTTGTTGGCATTGAGTGGTCTCAACGCCACTCAACACGACGTTGAGTGGTGTCAACACCACTCAACGCCTTAACGTAAGATTGCTGGCGACGTTGAGTGGTGTCCACACCACTCAACGCGGCGTTGAGTGGTGTCGACACCACTCAACGCCTTAACTTATGGTTGCTGGCGGCGTTGAGTGGTGTCCACACCACTCAACACCTTAACTTAAGATTGCTGGCGGCGTTTAGTGGTGTCAACACCACTCAATGCGGCGTTGATTGGTGTCGACACCACTCAACGCCTTAACTTAATTTTACTGGCAGCGTTGAGTGGTGTCGACACCACTCAACGCGGCATTGAGTGGTGTCGACACCACTCAACGCGGCGTTGAGTGGTGTCTACACCACTTAATGCCTTTGATTTACTATTAGTGTTGAGTGGTGTCAACTCCACTCAACGTGGCATTGAGTGGTGTTGACATCACTCAACGCCTTAATTTTTCTGGCAGTGTTGAGTGGTGTCAACACCACTCAACGCGGCATTGAGTGGTGTCAACACCACTCAACTCTTTGCCTTAATTTTACTGGCAACGTTGAGTGGTGTCGACACTACTCAACGCCTTGAATTAAGTTTGCTGGTGGCGTTGAGTGGTGTCAACACCGCTCAATGCGGCGTTGAGTGGTGTCAACACACTCAACGTTTTTGTACTTGGAATTTTTTTCAGCCCAAAAATTATGTTGACCGGTTCACTTGCATATGGGCTAAACCGGGTTCAGGATAAAACGGTGATGGGACATTTATCTCTACAACAACTATGTAATCTAATCACCATTTTAAGAAAACTTATTTATGGCGATGATTGACGGTCCATAACAAGGCTGACATGTGGCTGCTGGGAAAGAATCACGCTTAATGACGGCCGGTCATGCTTCCCCCCATGCTTTTCCACTACTCTTAAGTCTAAGCCATTAAACTAGCTAGCCTCACCTCCATTCCACCCCCTCATCACCTTCAGTGAACCCTAAGGAGAAGAGGATTAGCCGGAGGAATCAGCAAACGAGCTAACTCGTCGGAGCAAGGGTCGGCCATGGCGCATCACCACCGAACCCATCATCAAGCTCGTCTAAGGGTCCATTTCTTCTCCCCTCCTTCTGTGCTAGATGTCTAGATCTTTTAGGAGAGATATTGGGCTCAAATGAGCCTGATGACATGTGAGTGGGAGCATGCCGAGCATTTCTCCTTACTCGGATTCGCCGGAGGAGCCACCTCCGACGACCATGCCATCGAGAAACGCAAGCCACCACCTCAATGGAGGTGTTGGTGACAATCGCCGGTGGTGGTGGCTGCCAGAAGGTCGGGAAATGCAAAATCTAGCTTGTCCAGGTTGGGGCAATCTGGACCGTATGCTCATTGGAGAAGATGAACCAATGCCCTTAAATTTTATGGAATAATAAAAAGCCTATTTTCTGTCCAGTTTATACAGACACCTTTTATAAATTATTTAGGCCTCTTATATGCATTTTAAGAAATGATGCCCAACATCAAAAAGGTAGAAATAAGTCTTACCTTTAATTTGACACCTTAAAGTTGAAATTTGGAGCAATATTGCTCCTTGTAGGGTCATTCTACTATGACTTGTCCTAGGCTAGGGCAGATATTTAAATGAGTGCCCAAGCCAAACCATAAGTCCACATCTCATGAAATTTTGGAAATGCATTTATTTAAGCCAGACTAAGGTGTAGTCAAAAAATCAGAATTTTTGAGATTTGGTTTTCTATAGTTTTAATAGAAATATCATTTATTAAATAAATGGAATATATGAAGATTCTCTCTTCCAAATGCCTCCAAATTTGAGTGGCATGACCATGGGGTAATGATATAACCATGGTAAAAGTTTCAGGACATTTGAACCTCTGTATGTTTGGGAAATCCAACATGCATGGTGTAGGTAGATTTGTAAATATATGGTGCCAAAATGTAAAAATGGGAAGTTAGCCCATTTGGCCCAATGAGTGCACATGGGATTTTATACAGAGGCTTATAGGGATGAATTACACTTCCTATGGAAGGTATGAGATTTTTGGGAACAGAAATCCCATTATTTTGAATTAATGGGAAATAAGATCTTTTAGAAGTAAAAATGAGATATAGGTCTACTGACCTTGTAAAATTCTAAAATTTTGATACATGCCCTAATAGGTCATTTTACATCTCTGGAAAAAGGTATAAGCCCATTTGATGACTATATCTTGTGTATATAGTAGATTTACAATTTTACACTTTGGAAAATTAATTTAAAATAACGAAAAATACTATTGAAAATTATGGAAAAATTTATAGCATCCTATTTCTGTGATTAAAACTCAATATAAATATTTGAGAATTTTTGGATGATTACATATGCTGAAAGCCTTAGTAGTGGCATTTGGTAATAATGTCCATATGGAATTATGATAGGCCAAATCACTGTCTAAGATCATGAATTTCTGTCCTGAGTACTATTATATCAATTTTGATCACAAGTAATTTCCTAGGAATTTTTAGCTGTATATTTTGAGTACTTCATTTGGAAAATGGATTATTTATAAATTTAATCATAAATAGAAAATATATGAAAATTCAAATTGAAAAATCATGATTTTTGATGAACAGACATTTTTAACCTAGATGAACCTCAAATAATTTATTTAGACACAATGAACCACGGATTAGAGTAGTTCATGTTCAAAGTGATCTAGGTCACTTAATTAATTAATTTAAATTATGGTCCAAAATAATTAGAAAGATGATGAAATTCTGAACGAGCAATATTACATACATGACAAACCCATGATAAATAATTAGGGGCATTTGGCCCAAAGAAATGGAAGACACTTCATTTGGGCTGGAATTAGGTCATGGGTTGCGCTTAGATAAAGTAACACATAACACTAGGACCCACAAGGGATATGATAGGAGGTTGGATTGAGAAGCGTATTGGGAAGTTGGAACCCTGGTTGGTGTCAAGTTGTAATGAGTGTTAGAGTGTAAGCCAAAGGAAAGTAATTAGAACGGATACCGGTGGAAGACCATCGTTCTCCCAATAGTACCTTAAGTCATCAGATTCATTCAAGAGCAACATTGAGAGTTGGGTATTAAAAATGGGTAAACACTAATAAAAGTAAGTGTCCTTGTGAAAGGGAGCTTTGGGCTTCAACCCATCATAGTTCCTAGTTCCCCGAGAGCCCTTCACCGGGTATGCCCTGGGCAGTCCAAGGACTAACCATAAGTTACTATGCCTTATAAGCATTAGAAAAGACCAGTCTAATAATTTAAGGGAACGATGTGACAAACTCACCCGTAAAGGGTTGGAGGTTACAGGATGGGTTTTGTCTTGCGAGCTGGAGGCTCGGATGGTTGGAGGTTACAGGACGGGTTTTGTCTTGCAAGCTGGAGGCTCAGATGTTTAGATACAGGACAGGTTTTGTCCTGTGAGCTGGAGGCTCAGGTTGGAAACAAATTGCATGTGCACAAAACATATTAGTGGCGGGTCATGTGGTACTGGGCCAATCGTCACACCGATGGCAGTACGGTGACTCAGGTGAGTGTGAGGGTTTAAGGGGATAGTAGGTTGCTTATACTGCGGTCTGAAGGAAAATCCCCGAAAATGAACACCCGACCTAAAAGTCTGGTGGACTAGCCAACAGTTTAGTACATGGTGACTCTGGTGTGTTATTCAGAGGCATACAGAAGGTTTAGGCCTAGTAGTGTGTATACCCACCTAGGAGTGGAGACGCCCGCTCTACTGTTGTCGTAGCTACAACGGCAGTACCTGAGAGTTAAGCTAACTCCAAAAAGTGGGAACTAAAGGTCTGTGCGCATAGAGTCATGTGGGTGAGTTGAAATTGTATGAATTAAAACCCACATACCGTATCATACATACATACTTAGGATATACGCACCATAGATCCTTATCATATAAATTAGTATGAGCTTTTTTATATGATAAGTTAAATTTATGAAACCTTAACTTATAAGTTTGTATGGGCATTCATAAAAGTTAAGGTACTCCTGTGATGATAGCTTAGTAGTAGATAGTTTATTTCCTGCTCGGTTCTCTACTTCGCTTACAACATTTCCTTTTCCGTACGGTTCTTTCTTACTTTACTTGTACTATATAGAACTGTTAGAGTAGAGATATACTTGTTATTACATAATCTTGATAGATTAGATTCACTGTCATCTGCTTCCTTTTTATACCCCTTGGTGTTCTCCGCTTCGTCCTCCCGCTCGGTACCTAGGAGTCGCGGGGGTGAGGCGAGGACAAAATGGCTTAGTATTTATGACAAACGATCGGTTGTGACCTTATCATTTTAGGAGCTCGAGGAGCCGGAGCACCAGCACTACGAGGTTGCGGGACATGAGGAGCTAACACCACCTATTACTACTTCTACTGCAATCCAGCGTCAGGTGATGACGCGTGTACTGATGAGAGATTAGCTTCTGCTTGGTTAGATTGTGTGTGAGAGAGATTGAATATTATGTACTGGGCATAAACCCTTTTCACTTTCATTCTATACTCGTTGTGGACTATTGGATCTATCATTTTACTTATATGATGATGCTGCTGTGATGTGGACTTGATATATAAATTGCTTATAATGCTTCTCTTCTCGATTGGCCGGTAGGTTGAATGATCGTACTAGCCGGCAGGATCGGCGTCTTGCGGTGTCGACTAGCCCGTGTGCGCTATGTGTCATCGTAAGACGGCGGTTCTAGGCATAATACCGGGTCCCCTCCTTGGGGGGGGGGGGGGTATTATATACCGTGTCAGCGGTATGGTAGTGAACCATAACCCGTCTCGACGACATACCTCTCCTTTGCTCTAAACCAATTTTAGAGTTAATAATAATTATCCTTCATACATATAAGGTAGATATGCTATCAAATTAATACAATATGCTCTTAGCATTGGAATAGATGCCTCTCCAAATCTTGGAAAATTGAGGGCAATATTCCCGACAATCTCCCCCTATTTGAAGAAGGCAGAACACTCAACAATGCTAAGGAGCATTAACCAATAAATCATACTATGACAAAAATATGACAGTAAGATTATGTCAACATTGGCATCATGATATGGCAGTAGAAATGTTATCACTGATAACTATCAAATAAATATATTGTAAACATTGAATCATAAATCATAATAGTACAAAGCATGAAGCATTCCAGACATATATATATATATATATATATATATATATATATATATATATATATATATATATATATATATATATATATATATATATATATATATATATATATATATAACCAGATGTCCATTGAAATACATATGTCCATAACAGTTTTAAGAAAAATACATCAAAAGAAATTTCATATTTCATGGGACTGGATGCTTGTCCAGTGGTTGGCTTATTGAATCAGTTCTTATCCTATTGGGAGCAGAGCCTGAGCTTTCTCCTTGAGTAGATGCCTTCCTCTCAGCTTTTTTAGCTTTGTTATCTTATCACTTGAAGTATATGAAAGGCTTGGGAATATACTTGGAAGGAATCCTTTTTGGATTGTTCTTTCTTACCAAATTTTCTTTGAACACCCTTTCCCTTAGAGACTGCCTCTCTATATGCATGATCAACTCTTCACTTGGATACACACTATCAATGTTTTTCAGTATCTATCCATGATTGATCCATGCATTTATAATGATGTTTCTAGAATCATCACTCCAGTATTCAAAATCAGGATCCTAAGCTTGTTCAGCTCTCTTCTTGGCCAAATATTCTTTATCTAACACGAGGCCTTCTCTTTTCCTCCTTATTGTAACTTGTGCATCTTGAGCAACTCTTGCTTGTGCTATAAAATCAAAATCTTATGGTATAATTTTGTCCAGTAGGGGCAAATTAAGAGCAATCCTTATGGTATATTTTTGTCCCTTTCTGAAGATCCGGCACATGCATGGAGTTTCACGGGTGCGTGGTCGGAAGAAGAAGCTCAACCCTAGATATGTGGGCTCTTACAGGATCCTGGAGCGGATCGGACCCCTAGCTTACTGGCTGGAGGTGCCACCAGAGCTGGCAGCCTTGTATGATGTGTTCCATATTTCCTCACTCAGGAGGGCTCTACTATACCCGGAGCAGCAGATTTTGACCACAGATGGACCGGTAGCTTCAGACTGGTCAGTTTGCTTAGAGCCGGTTCGGATCGACGACAGAGGAGTACGGATCTTGCGTCGCAAGAAGGTTCTGTTAGTCAAAGTTCTGTGGAGGAACCACGGCCAGGAGGAGCATACCTGGGAACCGCAGGACCTGATGCGACAAAGATACCCAGAGCTGTTCAGTCAGGTATACCTCACAAACCCCTCAAGATGATTAATTTATTTTCCTGCTTTAAACTAGAAGGGCTGCTCTAGGAAGAGTAGAGGCTAATCTTTTGTTTATTGGGATCTTGGCTTCATCAGTTGGGCGAATTGGTCATAGATTTAGGTTTCCCTTTAAACCTAATTTAGCGAACGTGGCGTCGTGATGGGATGTTACAAGTTTCTTTCCTTCGGTAGAAATTCCCGTAGGCTTAACCTTAATTTCGGGGTCGAAATCTTTGTTTTGTTTATTGGGATTTGTAACATCCCATTTCCAACTAGACCCCTAAGAGTGGTTTTGGCCATGACTAGGTCATGATAGAACCCTAGGAAGCTCAAGAAGACCAAGTGAGCTTAGACATGAAGTTGGAAATCATCATGGTCTGCAAATAGTAGGATTATGAACAATAGTTTAGGAGGACCATGTGGCTACACCTTGACCCCAAGACCCTACCACAACACCCCTAATACTTTGGGAGGCCCATTAGAGCCATAAGGACCCATTGGGGTCAATCAAGATACTCAGTTGACCCAAGTCAACCTCAACCCTAAATGGGTCAAACTAGCCTACTTAGGGTCAATTGACCCCCCCCTAGCCAAGTGGACCCCACCCTTGCACTCCTAACCCTAAAGTGAGGTCAATGGGTCACCAAGGACACATTGGGTTCAGCCCTAGAGACCAAGTTGACCCAAGTCAACTTAGGCCCCTCATCTGGTCAAAGTACCCTTACTAAGGGTAGGTGACCTCCAAAGTGCAAGGTAAACGTACACACCCCTTCCTAGACCTCAGGGGAAGCCATAGGGACACCAAGGACCCCTTGGGGTCAACCCAAATGGTCATGTTGACCCAAGTCAACTCTAATCCCTAATTTGGTCAAAGTGCCCTAACTAAGGGTCAAGTGACCACCAAGGAGCCCAACCAACCATACTCAGGGCTTCCTAAACCCAAAGTGAGGTCAATGGGTCACTAGGGACCCATTGGAGTCAAACCTAGTGGCTAAGTTGACCCAAGTCAACTCAAGCCCCAAAGTGGTCAAAGTGCCCTTACCAAGGGTCAAGTGACCTCCAAGGTGCCAAGTTAACCCTACCCAACCCTACATGGACCTTAGGGGAGGCCAATGGGTCACCAAGGACCCATTGGGGTCAACCCAAATGAACAAATTGACCCAAGTCAACCCTAGCCCAAGCCAAGTCAAACCTAGCCCAAATGGGCTAACGCAAGCTCAAGCCATTCTTCCCTCAGGCCAACCTCACTTTTCATAATTATTATGATTAAGTGGGCTGCACATATCCTATGCACTTGACTAGTCAATATGGGTGACTAGGAGAGAGAAAGGGAGCTTCCTTTCATGATATTGGTGGAGAGAGAAAGTTGGGGGAGAAGGAAGGATGGGTGGGAACCGGCCAAGGAGGTCAATAGCCATTCTTTATGGCTGCAATCAACTCCTCTAGGGAAGAGGAGCTGATTCCAGCCATTTCCCGGCTACCAAGAGGCAGGTTTAGCCCCCCCCCCCCCCCCCCCCCTCAAGCCGAGCCAAGCTTTCAAAGGGCATTAATGACCATTGATGTTTGGCCTCTCCCCTCCCCCAACTGATGATTTAAACACCATCAGTGACATGAGAGTAACCCTTCCCACCATTTACCTAAGGAATTCGAGCCACTTGACTGCACTGTTGCAGAAATCCGGCCGGCGGCACCACCACCATGGCAACCCGAAGATCGACCCGATTCCAGACCACTAGGAAGGTCCTCCTCCTCTCCTTAACTCATGAGTAGATCGTAGAATCCATTAGGTGCAAGGTTCGGGCTCAATAGTGCCCGATCCAAATTCTGCATTCCATGAATTTTTGGCCGAAAAACCACCTAGTAGAACCTCCAGAAAACGCCTCTCCGGCGGCTGTGCCGCCGCCTGGCGATAACCACCATCTCAACGGAGGTGGTGGCGGCGGTGGCCGGCCGGGGAAGAAGCCGGACGGCCGGCGGCAGCCGCTTGAAGTCGGCCCAGGAAGAAAAAATCCTGGTCGTCGACTCAAGGAAGGAGATGAAGGGATTCCGTCCCTTTTGCGCCAAGATTCGTGCTTCATCCGATTTAAAACTATAGGATATATATTTATAACAATGCGATTTATGTCACAGATTTTGGTATTATTGGTTTTAAATTTTAAAAATACTTAAGGCCACCTAGTGGGAAAACCTTCAACATGCAAGTTGTAGCCCTTTGGGTCTACTTTATTTTAAAATTGGTTTTAACCAATATGTGTGCATGGTTTGACCAGGGCACCCATTTTGGTGGGACCTAAACCTAGGGCTAGGCAGACATTAAACTGAGTGCCCACACTTCATCCTTGGTCCAAATTAATTGAAATTTTGGCAGGGGCTCCACCCTAGCTATACCTAGGGCCTGCGCAAAATTTAGAATTTTTAGAGACACTTTGCCTAAAGTTTTTACTTTAATTTAATAATGCTAGGGTATTTTAATTAAGTTGTCTAATGACCTCCAAACCCTCCAAAATATTGGTGAGTGGTCCCTGGCATCAATATCTAGCTCTGTACAAAATTTCAACCCATTTGGATTGGTTTTGGTTAGGGAATAACCAAACCCTAATTTGGCCTTAAGGAGGTATTTTTGACTAAAAGTGCACCATGGGCTTAGGGTGGCCACCTCCCCTCAACAGAGGCTGACGTCTTGGACACTGACTTAGTATGGCCAATGACACCATCTTAAGGAAAATGGGGTGATTTAGGTTTGATTTACCCTAGGGTTCAACGTCAAACCCTAAGGAAGGACTTTTGGGGGTTGTGAAGGACATGGGGGCAAATGCCTTTGTATGGCCTTGAAAACTCAGTGGAATTGAAGGTAGTGTAACCTAAGTTCTCTAAAAGGAATCTTAGAGGATTTGGAGGAAGGTAGGCACCTCAAAACCCTAATGTAGGAATTTTATTCATAATTTTTAGAGGGTTTTTTTATAGTACTTCCTTTACAAGTCCATAATAATGAGATTTTGATAATTAATTTATTCAGAGAATCATTCTTGCTGAAAAATTATGAAACTTGGCCAATGCTACTTTTATGGTTTTATCTGCATAGTATAAATATTTTATAATTTTTGGATTTATATTTCCTATGCTTGGTTCATAAACGATGGAAGATAGTAAATATTGCTAAAATAATTTTACTGCCCTTTTTATAATATAAAAATTGTATATACTTTGGATTTACAATATTGAGATAGCCTAATATTTATCATAATTTTGTTAGGCATCTTGCATGTGTACTTAGGGTAGTTCATGTTCAAACTGGTAGCCTTTGGAAGCTTTAAGGAAATTAATTAAATGCCAGATAAAATAGGAAAATTATAATGTCCTGGATTTAGTCTATTCGTGTCATGATAAGTCTCCAGTAAATAAGGTACGCCATTTGGATGAGTATTTGGATTATCTCCTATCCGGTCCGACATATAGCCTGAGATGGTCTACATTTGGCAAGATGTGTAATTGCAATAAGATACGATGAGGCATGGTGTAGGAGTTAGTCATTTTGGATAGATGTGGATGAGCTCACCATAGAAGAATAGGAAGAGTGGTGAGAAATTAGTTTGGCTAGAGTTTAGAGGCGCTCGGGTTCGACGAAAAATCGTCTTTCCCGAGGTGAGGTAGAGTCAAATCACCATAGGATTAGCATATCGTAATATGAGAAGGTAATGGGTAAGGGAATCAACCAACAATAATAATAAGTACCTTGCAAAAGGGAACGCAGGGCGTAATCCCAACATAGTTCCTAGTGCCCCTTGAGAGCCCTTCACAGGGAATACTGGGGGAAGTCCTGGGTTAACGTAAACCGTATTAACAAGCTGAAAAGAGTAACTTAGTATTTAGGGTTGCACATTTCACGAACACTGATAGCACTGGAAGATAGTTGGAAGCTTCGGCTTGGATGTTTAAGAGACGGATGTTTGGGTCCGGGGAGCTTCGGCTCGATTGTTTGAGACGGACATTTTTAGTCCGGGGAGATTCGACTCGGTTTTTGGATACGTTAAATTTGCATGTGCATAAAAGGAAAGAAAAATTAAGGTGGTGGGTATTTGGTATTGGAGGGTCGATGCACCGACGCCAATACGCTGACTCGGCAAGTGTGGCTAGCACTTCGCCAATCGAAGTCCGGTGCGCCAGCCGGAAAGAGTACGCAGGAGTCCGCTTCGTTCACCAAGCGTTGAGGCGTACGATAGGTCTGACCGGTAGTGCTTTATTGGTTTAGAGGTGGGTGAGGCCCAACCCACCGCTTCCGTCTACCACTGCGGAGGTATCCTGGGAGGTTACGACTCCAGAAAAGGGGAACTAAAGGTCTGTGTGCACAGAGTCAGGTGTGTGTGTTGCACTTGCATGATCCATCATACCCACTTGCATGTCATAGCATAATCGATTCATTTAACCCTGACACCTAAAGTATAAGTGGAATGTGATGCTTATACTTTAGGCCCTACAAAACGACCCCTTGGTCTATAAGCTTGTGTGGGCAAGTTTATAAATTAAGGTTAAATTTTTTATATATATATTGATGTTAATAACCGACACCCCAACGTATAAATTGGTATGAGACTTTTTATACGATGGGAGCCTTGCAGAAGACCCCTTGGCTTTTGTGTTCTTTCATAAGTGAAGGTTACTTTTCATATTTCATCTTATTGTCAATATCTATTATAGTATTGCTAGTATAGGTTCGATGCCATCTGTTTTTGATTATTCTCCACCATCAAGGCCTCCCCTTTCTTCCTCTCCGCTCGGTGCCTAGGAGCCATGGGGGGAAGGGGTGGAGGATGATAGGACTTAGTCTTTTAGACTAACGGTTTTCGAACCGCATCATTTTAGGGAACCGTGGAGCCCAGCATGGAGGAGCAGCCCCAGAGACCGGTGCGCTTGGAGATGGGGCAGTCTAGCTCCGGAGTTCATACAGCCGGGACCATGAGTCTCGACCTTGAGTAGATCTTTAGCATTTGCTTCCGTATGAGTGATTTGTAGTGAGGACATGATGTACCGGGCATAAGCCCGTATTTTACTACTCTGATGTGTTTTTCTGTGGACACTCCCTTCGTGGAGATTATCTATATGATATGTGATTTTCTGTGGACTGTTAGCTTGCATTTACTTTATTGTGCTACTTTTCTGTGATCGAATTGGCTGGCAGAATCAGCGCTTTGTAGTGATGACCCTTCCGGGCGTGAAGGAGTCACCGCAAAACGGCGGTTCTGGGCCTAAGACCCCGTTGTTGCAAAAACGGGGGGGGGGGGGGGGGGGGGGTCTTACAGTTACGCTATTGGCAAACTAATTTGGGGTGCGTACAACATTTCTAAAATAGCGGAGTCATGCTATTTGCAGACCATGTTTGGAATTCTATAAATAGACCCCGTGGGCACCTTTGGAGGGGATCGTGTTCTTTTGGCTTCTTCATCCTTGGGTTATTTGGTTAGGCTACGAGAGCCCTCCAAGGTGCCCAGCTCAGATTTTGGTTTAGGAGGGGAAGCGCTCTTGAGATTTTCCTGATGTGTGGCAAGACCTCCACGTTGTAGCCCAGGGTCAGCTTCTAGTTCTGAGAGACCAGTCAAGAGTTCAGGTTCGAGAGAAGTAGTTGTAAACTACCCCCTTTGGCTCGAACTCTTGTTGAGAATAAGTTTTGGCTTCAACATTTTTGGTGCAGTGAGCGTGGACTGTAGCTTGCACAAAAAAATCTTGTGCTAAACTTTATGGCTGGAGGCGAGGGAGAAGAATCTAGCTCGGGTGGCTCGCCACCTCAAGCGAGTGGTGTCATGATTGGGATGCTAGAAGAGTTCAAGAGGGAGGTCTTGCAAACCATACACCTGGAATTCACAGCAAGGGGCGAGTGGGCTACGCCTTTTGTTCCAGTTTTCACGACCCCATCTTTTGGCGAGAATTCCCCAGGTCAGCGACCTGGGAAGGAGGTCCTGGTCGACAGTGGCGAGAGGGATCTCGCTAGGCGGGAGCTGTTCCCAGGGCAGGCGAGTGTTGACAGGGTCAGCAAGCCGAGGGCGCGAGATGGGTCGACTCACCTGGTGGGTGGGGGAAGCCCTTTCAGTGAGTTAATCATATCGGCCCTAGTACCAGATGGGTGCAGAGAGGTAAAGATGTGCTACTACATGGGTAGAGATGACCCGGTGCAACATGTCTAATGGTTCAAAGATGTCGTCTCCATCAGGTAGATGTCGGACGCCTTCAAGTGCAGACTCCTTGCCATCACCTTTAAGGAGAAATCCAGGAAATGATTTCACCAGCTTCTCGCAAGATCCATCTAATACTTTGAGGACTTGCGACACAAGTTCCTCTTGAGGTTCTGAACATTAAAGAAGAGGAAGAAGGGAGTAGAATGTATGTTCGCATTAAAGTAGAAGCTGGAGGAAATGTTGGAGAGCTACGTCGATTGGTTCCAGGAAGAGATCCTCATGGTCAAGGAGGTTTTAGGGTATACCCTAATGTTCGCCTTCACCCTGGGCTTAAGGCAGGGGTTCTTCAGTATGGAACTGAAAAGAGTGCCTCCTCTTTCCTTCAAAGAGTTGATGGAAAGGGCGGCGAAAGAGATATAGAGTGAGATGGTGAACCCAGGGTTCACCAAGAAGCTGGCCCAGTTGGTGGAGGATGAGGTGAAGGAATAGGGAGCAGGAAGGCAGTAGGAAGTGAGAAGGAGGGAAGAGCCCCGAGATCAGGGGAGCCAGGGGCAACAACAATGTTGGGGGCATTGAGATCCGAACAAATAGTTGGCTTGGAGAACCTAGGAGGGGCCTGCCTAGGGGTAGAGGAGAGGATTTTGGGGTGGGGAAAATTACAGTGGAGCTTAGGGGCGATTCAACCCACCAAGATGGAGGAAAGGTCAGAGGCCACCCCTTCCACCATAGCATCAAGCGATGACAATCGCCCGGAGAAGGGGGATGAGAAGAGAAGCTGGAAGAGGGAGGAGAGAAGATGGGCAGTTTGGCATTTACCTTTTGTCACTTCATCAGGAGGAAGGTCACATGACAACCACCTGCCTAGAGTTCCTGGAGGTGAGGGAAGCCAAAGGTCAAGTTCAGCAGCAGCCATCGGTAAGGATAGAGGAAGTTCTGTTGGGAGGAGAGGAGGATAAGTTTGAAGATAGGGCTGATGTAGGCACCCACGGAGGGATCATGGTGATCTATGGGGGAGTGGGGATCGAAGCCACCCATAAGGGAAGCTTCCAAACCATGTTCATGAGGAGCGTCGCTACGACCTCCGAAACCCCACCCCCGGAGGAGAAGATTACATTCTCGTTAAAGTATATGCCAGACTATGAGGATCCATTTTATGACGCCATGGTGATCCAGATAGCTATTGAAAACTACACGATCTTTCAGATTCTGGTTGACAATGGGTGCTCAGTGAATGCTATCTTCAAAGGGTCCTTCGAGGTGATGAAGTTAGTGTCTAGGAGGGTATTGGCCTCGGATGGGCCATTGTTTCAAATTTTCAATGGAGAGGAAGGAAGTTGGAGGAGGAGTTGGACTTCATGTGATGATGGGGGGGGGGGTCAAGAAATTGCCGGTTCTTCATCGTTGACTCTCTGAGCAGCTACAATGCCATCTTTGGGCACTTTTTATCAGCGACTTTTGCTACGTCCACTTCTCATTCCATCAATGTCTCAAGTAAAACAATGGGGTGGGGGGAGGTCCAAGTCTGGATCAGAGGAGACCCAAAGGTGGCGAGGCAATGTTATGTAATGACCTTCAACACCATAACTTGGATGGAGAAAGCGGAAGAGTTAGGAAGAGAGCTGGCGGCGCAAGAGGAGTTAGGTGTGATGGGGGGGGGGGGGGAGCAGCTGAGAAGTCGGAGGCACCAGAGGTAGTTGCGGTGGAGGTCTAGGGAAAAGAGGAAGGATTGGTTTACGTCTAGGAGGCTGGTGGAGTGGAGATGCAGGAGAGCCTTGTCGAGGCATTGGAAGTTGAAAAGGCGGGGGTGGAGGAGTTACTTACGCAAGTGGAGAAGTTGGGAAGCGAGTGGAAGTAGTCATGGCTGGAGCCAGAAGAGGACGTGGTGGAGATGGAGGTCTTTACCAGGGTAGGCAAGATATAGAGGGTGCGGGTCAGTGACGGGCTAAGCCCCGAGGACCGAGAGTGGATGCGGGAGTGCATCCAGTGGAGCATCAATGTCTTCATATGGAGTGAGACAAACATGCCGGGCATCGACGCAGATGTGGCTTGTCACCTCCTGATCCACGATCCAAAGACACACCCCATCTGCCAGAAGAGGAGGACCATTGTCGTAAAGCTGGAGGAGCCCATCCGAGTGGAGGTAGAAAAACTCCTCAAAGCAGGTTTTGTATCAGAGATCCGGTATCTAGACTGGGTCTCTAATGTGGTAATGGTTAGGAAAGGTGATGGGTGATGGAGGATGTTTGTAGACTTATCCCTTTTAAATAAATCATGCCCTAAGGATTGTTACCCTCTACCTCGAATCGACACGCTGGTTGACTCAGTCGTTGGTTTTTAGATTCTTTGGGGGGCGGAGTGGTGTTAGTAAGCCCTTAAGGGGCCATGATAGAGAATGCCATGGCCCTGCATTTCCCAGTCACTAACAATCAGGCGGAGTATGAGGCTGTGATAGCAGGCTATATCTTGCCAAGGAACTGGGAGTATAGGATGCGGAGGTGTTCACAGATTCATTGGTGGTGGCATCAAAAATCAAAGGCGAGTACGAGGCGAGGGAGTCAACCCTCATGAAGTACTTGACCAAGGTGAAGGGGCTCATCAGAGGTTTTTGAGCATTTTCCACTCGACACATCCCCCAGGAGGAGAATGTCGCAGCTGACCAATTTTCTAAGTTCGGACCTAGGGCCAGGGGTACATTAACAGAACTATTTCACCCGTCAATCGAGGAGGGTGAATTGATGGAGGAGGATCAGCACCCCTCATGGGTAGACCCCTTCATAACCTTCTTAACCACAGGTAAACTCCCGGAAGAGATCAGGGACAGAAAGAGATTCAGGCACAAGTCGGCTTATTATCTGATGCATAAAGGAGGGTTACACTAGAAGATACTTTCGGGGCTCCTAGCTCGGTGCGTGATAGAGGAAGAAGCTTCGAGGATCCTGGAAGAAGTACACTATGGCGAGTGTGGTAGCCAATTGGGAGGCAGAACCTTGGAAGCAAGGGTGGTTTGGCAGGGGTACTTTTGACCATCTCTAGGAAAGGACGCGGCGGAATTCACAAGGAAATGTCAAAATTTTTAGTTGTATGCTCCACTTCAACTCTTACCAGCCCAGATACTTAGGAGCATCACATCGCCCTGGCCCTTCGCCATCTGGGGGATAGATTTGGTCGGACCTTTTCCCCAGGAAAGTGGGCAACAAAGGTTTCTCTTATTCATGATTGACTACTTCTAGAAGTGGTTGGAAGTAAATGTGTTGGCCAAAGTGACCTCCCAGGTGATTCGTAACTTCATATGGGGAGAGGTCATATGTAACGACTCCATCCGTTTACAGGTATATACTAGAAGGTCCGGCCAGGGCCCCACAACATATACCATAAAACAGACGGGGATGTCACGTAGTGATACTAGAGTTGCGCATCCTAACTCATTGCATTCTAACGAAAGCCTATAACACGAAGCTGAACTCACACACAGGAATGTCCACCATACATAAGCTCCACATTTATATACATAGCATAGGAATGTCCAAATACAAAATAGTCGGCCTTATGGACTTACAGGGCTTTGCTTTCCAAAACAGTGGCCTCAAACATTGGCGCGCAGGCCGGCCACATATAACAAACATAGCATTTTTCATGTAGCCTTCAAGGTCTAGCAACGACAGCAGCAACAGTAGCAAGAGGGACTTCAACCTTTATGTGTCCCGCTTCGCTCTCCAACACCTGCACAGGGACAGCCCACCCAATGGTGGCAAACAAGAAAACGGTCATCATTCAGCTGGCCAATTTTATAATGACCCTAACCCTTTCCCGGGGAATGGTATTTCTTCCCTATAGGCATAGCATTTCACAAGCAGATATGTATATCATACAATGTGCTCTCACGCAGATACATTCCATCACAACCGTCAGCCACGCGGCCCGACGATCAGCGCACTCAGGGCACATTCTTGGTGTACCGGCGAACCAGTTGCCCAACACCGTATCAGGGTCGTAACCCAACAGTAAAACATTGAGCATTTACTCCATGGTGTGCAGCTGGAGATTATAGTCTTAGTGAACCGGGATTGGCCCGTAGCCCGCCATTGTATCACGGCCCGCAGGCCTAAGACTCTCGCTATGCGCTCCAACAGACCGCACTTTCAGGTCTCACGTCGGACGGGCATAACACAGGTCGGATCATCCACCCCCCCCCCCCCCCCCCCCCCGCCCCCGTTGCTCAAATCGCCTTGCCGTCATCGAGTACAGTGTACTCGCGGCTAAAGAAAAGGCGCGGGTCAGTTTCACCTTACCTGTTTGGCATAAAGACTGGGTGTTTTCCTGGGCACACCAGTACTTACTATCACACCCATTCATATCACAACACAGAGGATCTTTCCTGGGCACACCAGTACTTCCTGCTACTCCCTTTCACAGGTACAACCCCACAAATATCACAAAGGTCAAGGGTATTTTCCTGGCTTACCACGCAAGTACTTCCTGCTACTCCCCTTCACAGGTACCACCCATTAATATCAAGCATTACAAAGGGTATTTCCTGTACTTCCTCCAGTACTTCCTGCTACTCCCCTTCACAGGTATAACCCAATCGCACAAGCATCACAAGGGTATTTTCCTGGACTACCACTCCAGTACTTCCTGCTACTGCCCTTCACAGGTTTAACCCATCGACTCCTAAACTACACATTTATCACAGAGTCTTCTCTGGTGCGTAGATGCAACATTACCAATCCATACCAACCTGTCCAGATGGGCTTCACACAGCATGCCTATTCCGTACTCCTTTTCCGGATCTATATGCCAAATGATTGGGGATTCCATGAATCAACCCAAGAGATTCCCACAATAAGCCACCCTCTAGTGGGGGAATCTTATGCACATGCCAAAAAGGAAGCCTTCACATGGCTAGGAAGAAAAGTCGTTACCCTCGAAGATCGCTTCGGCGCCATGAGCTCCTAGCTGGCTGGAAAGAACCGCAACGACTTTTCCTCCACAACGCTGGCCTCGGATCTCTAGCCGGAACTCCACAGCACCACCGGTGGCCGGCTCCCCTTCCTCCTCCTCCTCCTTCCTCTCTTTCTCTCTCTAAAGTTTAGAAAGATGAAGGCCAAGGAAAAAATGAGCTTTCCTTCTCAGATCTCGGCCTTAAGAACACAGGGAGGAACCTCAGCCATTGGATCTCAGCTGAGGAAATGGACGACCATGATTTTGCCACAAAAGGCTATTTTTTGCCTGACATGGCCTGTAACACGCCCGTATCATAGGCCGTGTACCTTAAGTGGTACACAACCCACTTATCCAGACCAGTACACGCCCATGTGACACGTCCGTGTCACGGGCCGTGTCACCTGACGCGCCTTCCTACATGCCCGTGTCTGTGGTCGTGTACATCAGGCTGCACAAATCCAACATCAACCCAAGCAGGACACGGCCAGGGACATGCCCGTGTGCTAGGCCGTATACCCCAAGACACACCCGTGTCGTGCCCGTGTTCACCCGGCCTCAACGCCTTGGGCACATCCAAAAAAGGACACGGCCTGTGACATGACCATATCCCAGGCCGTGTGCCCATACACGGCCCCAGACACGCCCCAGATCAACTTTGTCGAGCTGAGTTTGTCGACCCAAGGGGGACACGGCCCCTGACATGCCCGTGTCAGATGGCGTGTTCCCCCTTTTTCGTCGAACCCATTTTTTGTCGAACACTCGCCGGCTGCTCACCCGAGCAGGACACGCCCTGGGACACGCCCGTGTCCCAGGCCGTGTCACCCAACTTTTTTCCAACTCTGGAATTTAGGGTGTTACAACCCTCCCCTCCTTACAAAAATTTCATTCCCGAAATTAGCACAAAGGAAGGATTTCAAACAAGCTGTTTTATTCCATAATCGTTGAATACAACGCGATACACACTGCATAACAGTTACACAAAGAGTTCGGGAAATTCGGCTCGCATGTTCTGCTCTCGCTCCCATGTTAGCTCTTCATGGCCGCAATTGTCCCACCATACTTTGACCATCACGACCATCTTGTTCCGCAACTGTTTCTCGGCACGATCCTCGATCTGAATGGGCCGAACCTTCGTCGTTAGCCCATACTCCAGCGGCACACGATCATTCTCGATCACTTAAGTTGGATCTTTAACGACTTTTCGAAGCACAGAGATGTGAAACACATCATGTAATCCACCCAAGTCTGCCGAAAGAGCTAACCGATATGCAGCTTCCCCAACTCGCTCGACCACTTTAAACGGACCAAGGCATCTCGGACTCAACTTTTTCATACGTCGAATCCTGGACATGCCTTTGAAGGGTTTGATCTTCAAGTATACCCAATCGCCTACCGCGAACTCCACGTTCCGGTGCTTGGCGTTGTAGTATTTCGCTTGTCGATCCTGAGCTATCAATAGTCGTTCCCGAATAGTGCGTATCGTCGAGTTCGCTTCATCGACTTCATTATGCCTATACACTCTGGCTTCGCCTGCTTCTATCCAAGCTAAAGGAGTACGTCACTTCCGACCATACAGAGCTTCATATGGTGCCATACCGATGCTCGCTTGGTAGCTGTTATTGTAAGAAAACTTCACCATGTAGAGATGATCTTCCCATCTCTTCCCAAAGTCCAGGGCGAACATCCGGAGCATATCCTCCATCGTTCTATTGGTCCTTTCAGTTTGGCCATCTGTTTGGGGATGAAAGGCTGTACTGAATGTCAACTTCGTGCCCAATTGTTGATGAACTAGCCTCCAGTCGTTCGATGTGAACCGCCCATCTCGATCACTTACGATGCTCCGAGGAACACCGTGTAGCCGCACAATCTATTCAACATAAAGTTTTGCCAAACTTTCTACTGAATCATCTCGCCTATTCGGAAAAAAGTGTGCCACTTTTGTCAGCCGATCGACAATCACCCAGATGGAATCATTTCCTCACTGAGATCTCGGCAACCCGTGCACGAAATCCATGGAAATATCGTCGAACTTCCACTCCGGAATTGACAACGACTTTAAGAAACTACCCGGCTTCTGGCATTCCACCTTCATCAAAGCAAGGTTTGGCATTTGGCCACATAATGAGCGACATATTTCTTTAGCCCTGGCCACCAGAATAGGTTTTTCATATCTTTGAACATCTTTGTGCTCCCAGGGTGAATTGAGTACTTTGTGTAGTGCGCTTCATACATCAATTCTTCCCTCAACTTACCCAAACTCAGCACGCACAAACGGCCCTCTTTCCGCAAAAGACTGTCATCCCAGGAGAACTTGCCCTCTGGCCCATCTTTAACATAACATTGGAGATCTTCATACAGCTCCGTTGCTCGTCGAATTCTATCCGCAAGGTCACACTGCACCTTCGTCCAGTTCAGACATGCATTGGGGGTCAAATTCTTGTTAATACAAGAAATCTCTAACTCTTCCAATTCCTGGATGAGACGTTCATCATGCCATTGCAACCAAGCTGCTCTTGCGGAGTCCTCTGACTCAAGGCATCCACGACTACATTTCCCTTCCCGGGAGTATAATGGATCTCAAAGGTGTAGTCCCCAAGGAACTCCAACCACCTTCGCTGTCGCATATTCAGATCCTTCTGCTCCAGTAAATACTTTAGGCTCTTGTGATCTGTATAGATCTCCACTTTCACGCCATATAGATAATGCCGCCACAGCTTTAGTGAAAAGATCACCGCCGCCAACTCTAAGTTATGGACGGGATAGTTTCACTCGTGCACCTTCAGCTGGCGTGAGCCATAAGCAATCACTTTCCCATTTTGCAGAAGACCGCAGCCTAAGCCGCTCCCTGAAGCATCACTGTAGATCTCAAATCCATTAGTACCACATGGCGATGTCAAAACAGGCACCGTGATCAACCGACACTTCAGCTCTTCCAAAGTTTGCGCGCACTCCGGCGTCCAAACGAACTTCTGATCCTTTCTCGTCAGTGTGGTTAGAGGCAAAGCGATCCGTGAGAAGTTTGCAACAAATCTTCTATAGTAGCCAGCCAGTCCAAGGAAGCTCCTGACTTCGGCCACCGAAGACAACACCGGCCACTCCTGTATGGCCCTTATCTTTGGTGGATCCACTGCGATACCCTATCCGCTTACCACATGGCCCAGAAAAGCCACCGATGATAGCCAAAACTCGCACTTCGAGAACTTGGCATAGAGATTATCCTTCCTCAACGTCTGCAACACTAACCATAAGTGCTTCTCATGATCGGCTTCCGATTGCGAGTACACCAGAATATCATCAATGAACACAATCAAGAACAGATCCAGGTACACTCAGAATATTCGGTGCATCAAGTCCATAAACACAGAGGGCGCATTGCACAGCACAAACGGCATGACCGTGAACTCATAATGCCCGTACCATGTACCAAATGCGGTTTTGGGAATATCTTCTTCCCGTATCCTCAACTGGTAATAACCAGACTTCAAATCCAACTTCGAGTAGACGGTTGATCCCACCAGCTGATCGAACAACTCATCAATCCGAGGGATCATATACTTATTCTTCTCGGTCAAATTGTTCAGTTTGCGGTAGTCAATACATAACCGCAAACCGCCATCTTTCTTCTTCACAAATATAACAGGTGCGCTCCAAGGTGACATGCTTGGGCGTATATAACCCTGCTACAGTAACTCGTGCAGTTGGACTTTCAACTCCGCCATTTCCTTTGGTGTTATGCGATATGGCGAGCGGGCCACAGGTTTCGCACCTGACACCAACTCGATTATGAAGTCAATATCTCTCTGGGGTGGTAGCCCAGGGAGATCCTTGGGAAACACATCTGCAAATTCCGATACAACCGGAACATCGCTCACACCGGCCTTGGGCTCAACAGCTTGAATCAGCGCGGAGTAGCACTCCGCGCCCTTCCGAACAGCCTTGAGTACTTGGAGTGCAGACATCAACGTCCCGCGCACTCCTCGCATCCCCGCAAACTTAGTCTCCTGCTCAGTATTCTGGCCCAATGTGATCTCTTTAGCATTACAATCAATCAAGGCATGCTGCTTCGTGAGCCAATCCATAACAAAGATCATGTCGAATTCCGATATCGGAAATACAGATGCAGTCAAACAGAAATCCCGACTTCCTATTTGCACCGCCACATCGCAAGCTCGATCCACGAGCATCAAACAACCATTCGACAACACTACCCTGACGTTATCTATCTTCACACGACTAGATATTCCAAGTTGTACTAGGAACTCTTTAGACAGAAAGGAATGCAAAGCACCCGTATCAAACAGTGCTCGCGCTAGCGTATTCCAAATCATCACAAATCCTGTGACAATCATAACACACACACAAGCCACATACAAATATGCAATAAACAAAACATACAAGCAATAAAACAACTAATAACTTAACTCGTACCTGTGATGACGTCACTCTGCTTAATGGCCTCCTGCAGGCCAAGATTGTAGACCCGGGGCTGCGCCTGCGAGGCAGATGACTCCACCACTGCCTTTCCTTTCTCACCATACGACGCTCCCGCCTTCTTTTCACTCTTTGGCGGCACCCGACAATCACGGGCTATATGCCCCACCCGTCGACAAGTAAAGCATGTACGAGTTTCTGGCCTTGAAGTGGCCCCCGACGTTGATCCCGATGCAACGGTAGAAGGAGCTTGTCTAGCCGTCCTGGACCTCTTGCCACATCTCTTTTTAGAATATGACTTCGCCGATCGGGGCACCTTGAACTCCGGCTGTGTCACAGCTAAGTCCCTCTTCCCTTGCACCCTCTTCATGTCCTTTTCTAGTGCGCACACAGTGTCGACCAACGCATGGAAGCCTTGGTTCACGAAACTAGAAAGCAGGAACCTCAACTCATCTCGCAGTCCTTCATAGAACCGATTCGTCTTCCTTTGCTCATCAGCAAAAATAGAGCCCGCATACCGCCCCAAGCGTGTGAACTCATGCAGGTTCGTTTCAACAATGCCTTCTCCTTGCGTAAGCCTTTGGAACTCATTCTACCTGGCAATGCGCAGTGCCCCCGGGAGGTGCTTTGCTAGGAAGAGTCGGGAGAATTCCTCAATCGACAGTTGTGATAACGGTCGACCCGCTAAGTGATGTAATTCTATCTCATCCCACCACAAACGAGCCTCTCCTTCCAGCAAGAAGGTGGCTAAGGTGACTTTCTGATGTTCCTCCGTTTTGATCGCCGTCATAATCCGCTTGACGCGCGACAGCCAATCCTCAGCCTGCATAGGATACCCCACTCCCGAAAATGTAGGCGGATTGAAACTCATGAACTGCTTTAACTGCTTCTCAGCTGCTCGAGGATCCACAGCCGCTACAGGTTCTGGCCTCGCCGCAACTTGTTCTGGCCTCAATGCCGGCTGTGCCTGCCCGATCGGCTGTGCTTGAATCATGGCAAATAAAGTCTCAACAACTAATCATACAGTTTCCGCAGAAGGTGGAGGCGTAGGCACCTTAGCTGGTGCCGTACTTTCATCAGACCGCTGAGGCTCCGATTGCCCAGCACCACTCCGCGTCACCTATAGGTGAACAAGACACACACATTAGCGACCACACACAAGCAATAACAACAAGATAGGAATGCGCAGGTTCCTCAAACACATGTATTTGCATTCCTAAAGTGGACATTCCGGAGTTCCTTAGTGTTAACTTGGTTCGCACAGACTTGGCTCTGATACTAAAAATGTAACGACTCCATCCGTTCATAGGTATATACTAGAAAGTCCGGCCGGAGCCCCACAACATATACCATAAAACAGGCGGGGAAGTCACGTAGTGATACCGGTGTTACGCATCCTAACTCATTGCATTCTAGCGGAAGCCTATAACACGAAGCTGAGCACACACACAGGAATGTCCACCATATATAAGCTCCACATTTATATACATAGCATAGGAATGCCCAAATACAAAACAGCCGGCCTTATGGCCTTACAGGGCTTTACTTTCCACAACAGTGGCCTCAAACATTGGCGCGCAGGACGACCACGTATAACAAACATAGAATTTTCATGTAGCCTTCAAGGGCTAGCAACGGCAGTAGCAACAGTAGCAGCAGGGCCCTCATCCTTTATATGTCTCGCTTGGCTCTCCAACACCTGCACAGGGACAGCCCACCCAACGGTGGCAAATAAGGAATCGGTCAGAATTCAGCTGACCAATTTTATAACGACCCTACCCCTTTCCCGGGGCAGTGGTATTTCTTCCCTGCAGGCATATCATTTCACAAGCAGATATGTATATCATACAATGTGCTCTCACACACATACATTCCATCATAATTGTCAGCCACGCGGCCCGAGGATCCGTGCTCTCAGGGCACATTCTTGGTGTACCGGCAAACCAGTGCACTCAGGGCACATTCTTGGTGTACCGGAAAACCAGTTGCCCACCAATGTATCAGGGTCGCAACCCAATGGTAAAACATTGAGCATTTACACCATGACGTGTAGCCGGAGATTAAAGTCTTAGTGAACCGGGATTGGACCGTAGCCCCCCATTGTATCACGACGCGTAGGCCTAAGACTCTCGCTATGCGCTCCAACAGACCGCACTTTTAGGTCTCACGTCGGACGGACATAACGCAGGTCGGATCATCCAGCTCCCATTGCTCAGATCGCCTTGCCATCACCGAGTACAGCGTATTCGCAGCTAAAGAAAAGGTGCGGGTCGGTTTCACGTTACCTGTTTGGCATAAAGCCTGGGTGTTTTCCTGGGCACACCAGTACTTACTATCACACTCATTCATATCACAACACAGAAGGTCTTTCCTGGGCACACCAGTACTTCCTGCTACTCCCTTTTACAGGTACAATCCCACAAATATCACAAATGTCAAGAGTATTTTCCTGGCTTACCATGCCAGTACTTCCTGCTACTCCCCTTCACAGGTACCACCCATGAACATCAAGCATTACAAAGGGTATTTCCTGGATTGCCATTCCAGTACTTCCTGCTTCTCCCCTTCACAGGTATAACCCAATATTATAAGCATCACAAGGCTATTTTAATGGACTACCACTCCAGTACTTCCTGCTATTGCCCTTCGCAGGTTTAACCCATCGACTCCTAAACTCCACGTTTATCAAAGAGTCTTCTCCGGTGCGTAGATGCAACATCACCAATCCAGACCAACATGTCCAGATGCGCTTCACACAACATGCCTATTCTGTACTCCTTTTCTGGATCTATATGCCAAATGATTGGGTATTCCATGAATCAACCCAAGAGACTCCCACAACAAGCCACCCTCTGGTGGGGGTATCTTATGCACATGCCAAAAAGGAAGCCTTCACATGGCTCAGAAGAAAAGTCGTTACCCTTGAAGACCGCTTCGGCGCCATGAGCTCCTAGCTGGCTGGAAAGAACCGCAACGACTTTTCCTCCACAATGCTGGCCTCGGATCTCTAGCCGGAACTCCGCAGCACCACCTGTGGCCGGCTCCCCTTCCTCATCCTCCTTATTCCTCTCTCTAAAGTTTAGAAAGATGAAGGCCAAGGCAAAAATGAGCTTTCCTTCTCAGATCTCGGCCTTAAGAACACAGGGAGGAACATCAGCCATTGGATCTCAGCTGAAGAAATGGACGACCACGATTTTGCCACAAAAGGCTATTTTTTGCCTGACACGGCCTGTGACACGCCAGTGTCACAGGACGTGTACCTTAAGCGGTACACAACCGACTCATCCAGACCAGTACACGCCCTTGTGACATGCCCATTTCACGGGCAGTGTCACCTGACACGCCTTCTGACACGCCCGTGTCTGTGGTCGTGTACATCAGGCTGCACAAATCCAACATCAACCTGAGCGGGACACGGCCAGGGACATGCCCGTGTCCTAGGATGTGTACCCCAAGACACACCCGTGTCGTGCCCGTGTTCACCCGGCCTCAACGCCTTGGGCACATCCAGAAAAGGGCACGAACTGTGACACGCCTGTGTCCCAGGCCGTGTGCCCATATACGGCCCCAGACACGCCCCTGCTCAACTTCGTCGAGCTGAGTTCGTCGACCAGAGGAGGACACGGCCCCTGACACGCTTGTGTCAGATGGCGTGTTCCCCCTTTTTCATCGAACCCATTTTTCGTCGAACACTCGCCGGCTGCTCACCCGAGTAGGACACGCCCTGGGACATGGCCGTGTCCTAGGCCGTGTCACCCAACTTTTTTCCAACTCTGGAATTTAGGGTGTTACATCATATGCTGGCATGGGCTCCCACGGGCCATAGTTGCTGACAACGGATCGCAGTTTACCAGCAATGAGTTCATCAGCTTCTGCACTAAGCTGGGGAAAGACCTCAAGTTTGCCTCTGACCACCACCCTCAGAGTAACGGGCAGGTGGAGGTGGCGAACAAGATCATTGTGAACCTATTAAAGAAGAAGGTGGAGAACCTGAGGGGAAGTTGGGTAGAACAACTTCCACCAGTAATATGGGCCTTGAGGACTACCCACAATACGTCTGTGGGAGAGAACCCCTTCAAACTTTCTTACTGTTATGAAGCTATTCTGCCCTTGGAGTTTGAGGTCCGGTCACCTCGGGTGGTAGCTGCCAAGGAAGGAGATGAGGAATGGATGATAAAGAACAAAAGAAGGATACAACTCTCACAGGACTTGATAGAAGAACTCCATGATGTAGCCCCCGTCAGGCAGGAGGAGATCAAGCAGTGGATGACCATGTATTTTGACAAGAATGTCAGAATCAAGCAGTTCGCAGAAGGGGACCTGACACTAAAAAGGTAGATGTTGTGGGGAGGTTGGCAGTAGTGGGAAATTTCCATCCGAATTGGAAGGTTCGTACATCGTTAAAGAAACACTAAAGTTAGGAGGGTACCGCCTCTAAAATATGGACGGGGAAACCTTGAGTCACACCTACAGCGATGATGATTTGAAACTCTTCTACCTCTGAATCTTATAAATAGAATATTCTTGTTTATTAACTCTCTTGTTTCTCAAGATATTTTGCGAATGAACTCTGTATGACCGGTAGTAGAATGCAATGATGACCCCAATAAGATCCCGCTGACTAGGCTCCCATTAGCTGGCAGGGCTGGAAGTCACTCGGAGATGGATTGAGATGATGACCCCGAGAAGATCCCGCTGACTAGGATCCCATTAGCTGGAAAAGCTGGAAGTCACTCAGTGGTAGAATGAAATATCAGCTCGAGAAGATCCCACTGCTAGGCTCACACTAGCTGGCAGTGCTAGAAGTCACTCAGTAGTAGAATAAAATTTTGGCCCGATAAGATTCCGCTGTCAGGCTCACACTAGCTGGCAGGGCTGGAAGTTACTCGGTGGTAGAATGAAATATTGGCCCAAGAAGATCCCGCTGCCAGGCTCATACTAGCTGGCAAGGCTGGAAGTCACTCGGTGGTAGAATGAAATATTGGCCTGAGAAGATCTCGCTACCAGGCTCACTCTAGCTGGCAGGGCTAGAAGTCACTCGGAGATGGATTGAAATTGTGACCTCGAGAAGATCCTACTGACCAGGCTCCCATTAGCTGGCAGGGCTGGAAGTCACTCGGTGGTAGAATGAAATATCGGCCAGATAAGATCCCGCTGTCAGGCTCACACTAGCTGGCAGGGCTAGAATTCACTCAGAGACGGATTGAAATGTTGACCTCAAAAAGATCTCGCTGACCAGGCTCACACTAGCTGACAGGGCTGAAAGTCACTTAGAGATAAGTTGAGGTAGGCATGGAAGGTAACCCTAAGGAGATCGCGCATCAAAGCTCTCGACAACCTACAAGACTGGGAGTTGGAAGGACATGATGGTAAAAGGTTAAATTCATAAGGTGATCTCGTCGTCAAGTGTCTCACCAGTCAATGGGACTGAGTCACTCAGAAGCGTGGCAAGTATCGAGGATAGAGCACGAAAGAGGAAAGATGAAGGGCATAAATGAATGTGGGTGTGAGGGGTTAGATCTCACTAGTCGAGCATTCACTAGGGGCCGATATTGAGTAATAGGAGTAAAAAAAATAGTATTCAGGCTTGAGTCCGACAGGGCGGGAGCAGCACGAGAACCATCCTTACGAGGCCAACCTAATTCTAGAGCTCGAGTTCGAGAAATCCGTGTTTTGCATGATGTAGTGGCGAGAGGCTAGAATAGGGTCTCGCAAAATATCATTCTCAGAATTTGTAGAAGTTTCGAACACAAGTTAAAAGTTAAAGCGCGGGCTGAGTGCGGTTTCACACGATAGATCAACCAGAGCTAAAATAAAAAGAATAAATAAAAATTGTTGGGAATATTGCCCTCAATGTTCCCTAGATTTGAAGAGCCAGGCACAATCAATGCTAAGAGCATAATTGTATTTGATACTATTCAAGTTCAGTATATGCAGAATGTTCCTTGGAACAAGTTTACACATGTTGTCTAAGTGATGGTGACAGGTGGTCACAAGATAGAGATGTGGAGAGACAAAAATCTATCTAAGTCCACAGGCGTTAATTGAGGACCGCTCACTCAACGCCAGCCATTAAGGAAGGATGTGTGGAATTTTCTCAAAGTGGTCAGAAGAATAGCCTAAAGCCAAATTAATATTCTCAGAACTATCCAGTTTACACCTTGATCATGCGGAAGCCCAAAGAGCAAGCTTAACACCAAAATGCAAATGGAAGAACAAGCAGAACTTATATTTATCAACTTATTTACAAGGCGAGGTATACATGGAGAGACATGATTTCGCCAGTACACAAGGAAACAGAAAGAACAAAAAACAAGCCGAGTGGACATCACTAGAGACCGCCGAGACCGCCCAGTCCGCTGAAGTTGCCGAGGCCGCCCGAACTGCTAGTGCTACAAGCCGAATAGCACACGGAGTCCGTCGAGACCACGAGGTTGCACAGACACACCGTTATTCGCTAACTGCTGCTGAACTGGAGAACAGACCGCCTACCCGCCTGAGTCCGGCGGACAAGTTATTGGACTTGGAAATTGCTGAAGCAGAGAAACACTGACAAGCCGCAAAAGCGACCTGCTGAGACCGCAGAGATCGCAAACTTCACTGATCCTGACTGAAGTCAAAGCCAAACTCCTGGCTCCTCAATGCTAGTCGCGCGAACTGCACATAGCAAACAATTATCTCTACTCAACCCGCGCGGACAGGAAAATCCAGACCGCAACAAATGACCAAGCCCCCACTTACTGTTCACTCAGGTACTGTAGATGTGCCGGGGGGGTCTATTTATAGGCGAGGTGAGGAGTTTGGTCACCACCCGAGTGAATAGAGTCACCACCCCAGCTCGCGCACTAGCAAAGCCCCATCCGCTGAGTCCGCGAGGACTTTGCCGGATTCCAACAGAAAACCTGCCAGGAGGAAAGATAAGATGTCCACCATCAGGCAAACTCACATCAGTCCTCCCACACTATGTGGACAAGTCACCATCCCGCATAGCCCGCAAACACCACCGCACATGGACAGCCACAACCTCTACTGTGACAGTCTGCACACTATATGCAGACAAGGAGGCAGTCCGCACAGCTCGAAAACAAAGCCACAATCCGCCATGAGTCCACGACCAATAGGCAGTCCGCCCGGTCAACAGCAGACTCTGCGGATACCGCAGACACGTTGGACTTGTCACAGAATGTGACCAAGTCCAGTAAACCACCAAGGGCCAAGCGCGAGCTCGGCGGACAAGGCCCAGTCAGCCCCCCCAAGGCAGATCGCCAATCACTCCACTAGGAGGCAGAGCCCGCAAGCCCCTACTCGCATAGCTGCCAAGACAACGGCCAACTGCCAGACTCAACACTAGTCTGCGCAGTCCTGCACAGAACAGCTAATGCCCGCTGCAACACCGGAGAGGTCGACAAAGACCAGAGCCAATCTTCAAGGCCAGTCCACAACAGCGGACACCGCAGACTCAACCAAGTCCGTAACACCTCACGCGGATAGAACTCCCAATCCTCCAGTTAACACAAGCTTGCAAATCTACAAGGCCGCAGATCAAACTAAGCACTGCCAACAGCCTGTGAACTATAGTCCACTCAGGCCGCTTCACTAGAAGCCCGACTTCCTTGGCCATAGGCCAACCGGGCCGCACAACAGACTGCTCAGGCCACACACCAGGCTGTACAAGCCGTTCCTCAAGAACAGCCACGCCACCAAGCCCAATCCAGGACACCCATGCCACAACCAGCAGTCCGCTCAGGCCGCAGACTCAGACCGCTCAGGCCGTACAGTCCGCCCGGCCTGTCCATCACCCACTTCCACTTCACAAATTTCAAAACTCCCCCTTGAAGTGAGAAGTGGTGATCAAGCCCAGAAAGCTTCGTAATCGCTGAAATGGCCCCTTCGACAGTGGCTTCGTGAAGATATCACCAAGATTATCTTCACTCCGAACATGCCCAACCAGAAGAGATCCCTCCAACACCTTCTCCCTTATGAAGTGGTGCTCGATCACAATATTCTTGGTCCTTGTGTGATACACTGGATTGTTTACCAGTTTGAGAGCACTCTCATTGTCACCCCGGAGCAAAGTAGGCCCTTGCACTTCCTCATGAACATCCTCTACAAGCCTCCTCAACCAGATGGCTTCCCGAGCAGCCAAGGCCGAAGACTTGTACTCTACTTCTGTTGTAGACACAGACACTGAGTCTTACTTCTTGCTACACCACGAAATGCAAGCTGATCCACAAGTGAAAACATAACCCAAAATTGATCTCCGATTATCAGAGTCACCACCATAATCATCATCTGTATATCCAAGCAAAGCAAAGTCTACATCCCTACTATAGAGGAGTCCCATATCAGAGGTTGTCTTGACATACTTGAAGATACTCTTAGCCGCCACCAGATGAGACTTCCTAGGTTCAGCCATAAACCGAATTACTCGGCTAACAGCATAAGCAATATCTGGCCTTGTAATCATCAAGTAGATCAAGCTCCCTACAAGAGCCCTGAACACCAAGGGATCAGGAAGAATCCCTTCTTCATCTCGTCAAATCTTTAGCACACGATCCAGAGGAGTAAAGCAACTCTTTCCTTCGCCCATGCCGAATCGATTCACAATGCGATCCGCATATCCCTTCTGGCAAATGAGTATCCCGCTCTCCTTCCTCTCTACTTCAAGACCAAGAAAGTGATGAAGCTCTCCCAAGTCTTTCATTTCGAAGCGTATAGCAAGCTCAGCCCTGAACCTAACTACTTCCTCCTACGAATTCCATGTGACGATCATATCATCCACATACAGCAGGACCAAGACTAGAACTCCCCCTTATTCTTGACGAACAAGCTAGAATTCGAGTTGGAAGCAAGATAACCACAGAATTGGAGATACTCTGCTATCTTTCCATACCAAGCTCTATGAGCTTGCTTCAACCCGTAGAGAGCCTTCCTGAGCTTGCAGACATAGTCCGGATGAACTTCAGAAACAAATCCAAATGGCTGATCCATGAAGATGTCCTTGTCAATCTCTCCATAATGGAGAGCATTCTTCACATCAAGCTGCCACATCCTCCATCCCTTGCAAGCAGCCAAGGCGATCACCACCCGAACAGAAGTAATCTTTGCAACTGGACTAAATGTCTCCTCATAGTCTTGTCCATACTGCTGTGAGAATCCTCGAGCAACCAGGCGACCCTTGTATCTATCAATGCTCCCATCAGCCTTCCTCTTCAACTTAAACACTCACTTGCAAGTCACTGGAGTAATGCCATCAACCTTGGGCATAAGGTCCCAGGTTTCATTCTTCTTAAGAGCAGCAATCTCTTCCTTCATGACATCATTCCACTCATTGACTCCAGTGGCCTCATTGAAGTTTGCAGGCTCTCGCTCATCCAGGGGACCTGCAAAGAAGCAGGAGATAAAACTCACTGCATTCCCATCACAGTACCGAGCTGGTGGCTTCACAGCCCTCTTTGATCTCCGAAGAGGCTGTTCCTTGCTCACCACCTCCGTTGCTTCTTCAGGCTCAACTCCAGCTTCGGGCAAGATTTGAACAAAGCCCCCCTGCTTCCTGAGCCAGAATCCTCAGCACCAGAGCTCCTCTTCCAGAAGTTCAGCAGCCACCTTCTGCTCTTCATCAACCTTGCTCTCTGGTAGATCAACCGACCCACCTCCATACGATGTCAGTTAGTCAAACACCACATCTCTTGAAACCACAAACTTCTTCGTCGCAGGATCCATGCATTTCCATCCCTTCTTCTGCTCATCATAGCCAACAAAGACAAGCTTCCTTGCCTTTGCATCAAGCTTGGTCCGTGAAGCATCCAGGACATGCACATAGCAAGTTTATCCAAACATCCGAAGGTGTTCCACACTTGGCTTCTCCTTCAGCAACATCTCAAAAGGAGTCTTCATGTTGATCGGGCTGAGCGGCATCCGATTGATGACGTAAGAAGCACAAGACATCCCCTCTGCCTAGAAGGACCTAGGAATGTCTTTTGTATGAAGCCAACATTTGCAAGTCTCCGTCAGATGACGGATCTTCCGCTCCGCTACTCCATTTTGTTGTGGAGTATGAGAACAAGTGAGCTCTCTTTGGATCCCATGCTTCCTGCAGAAGTTAGAAAACTCGGAGGAGACAAACTCACCACCGTTGTCTGTTCTGAACTTCTTAACCCGCAAGCCAAGTCGGACCTCCACCAACTCCTTGAACTCCACAAACAATCAGAAGTCTTCAGACTTCTCCTTCAAGAAATATACCGAAGTGTATCTTGAGTAGTCATCAATCAGCAGAAGCATGTATCTACTCCCACCAAGGCTAGCAGTGACGGTTGGTCCCATCAAGTCTCCATGGATACACTCCAATGGTCTCTTGCTTCTCGTTTGTGACTTATCAAACAGAAGGCGATGAGCCTTGTCGTACTGACACCCCGGGCAAACGTGACCGTCAATAAAGGAAGATAGCTTAGGCAAGCCTCTTAAAAGGCTTCTGTTAGCCATAGCTTTCAACTTATCCATTCCTACATGCCCCAACCTTTCATGCCATATAGCGACATTATCGTTTGCTCTCATCCGATCAACATAATAGTTCGTTGCAAGAACAAACAAGTTCTTTACTCTCCTCCTAACATGAGCAACATCAGCCTTAACCGCTGATACGTTGCGAAGGAACTTCACTTCTGTTGGCCCAAACAGAACGTGATAACCAGCGTCTACCGCATTGGTCACAGAGAAGAGGTTCTTCTTCATGCCCGATACGTGATACACACTCTTTAACGTGAGTGGCCACATATCACTACCCAAGGACACAACCCCCTCTCTCTCTACTACATAAATAGTATTATCAGCAGTTATGATAACTTCGTTACCTGAGTAAGCTTGCAGAGAAGAGAACTTCGACTTGTCTCCGGCGAGTTGATGACCACACCCGGAGTCCACGATCCACTCGTCGTTGAAGTCGACAGTGGACAAGGCACGGACACAAGTGCCCGTCATGAAGGCTCCGCCCCATCCAGCTTCTTCAGTACTCAAGCAAGCTTCCTCCTTGCCTGCAGCATGCCCAGGCTGCATTTTGACCTTGCAGTCACGCTTGAAGTGTCCCCGCTGATGACACATGTAGTACTTCTAGTTCTTCTTCCAATATTTCTTACGAGCAGCGCTCCTCTCTGACTGATTAGAAGTTGAAGGCTCATTTTCAGCAGTGTTCTTCTTCTTCCCTTCCCATCTCTTCTTCTTCTTGCCTGTGAACCGTGCTTCACTACCTCCTTCAGAGATAGTCACTCCTGCCATCTGCCTTGCCAAACTTTCTTGCGAAGCAAGCAGGTTCTCAAGCTCCAGCATAAATGGCTGAGTTGCCCTGCCTTGCATCGAGGTTACAAAAGCAACATACTCTTTCCGCAAGCCACGGATGATGTGTCTCTTCAACTTGGCCTCAGAGATCGGCTCATCAGTATCAAGTGCTGATATCTCTGCACACAGACTCTTCATCTTCAAGAAGAACTTTGAGATAGTCAGGTCTCCTTGAGTTGTCCTAGCCAACTCATTCTCTAAGAACTGTAGCCTTGCTACATTCTTCCTGTTAAACAACTCATCAATGGTTGTCCAGATATCAGCAGCTGACTCACATCCAATGATGTGATCAAACAACTCAGGTGAAACAACCCTCTCGAGAACAAACTCCGCCTTTGCATTTGTTTTTCTCCAGAGACTCACCTGCTCAACAGTCCCAAAAGCAACAGTTACTTCCTGTCTGTCGTCACCACCGACGACCTCCCATAACTCCTCGCCCAGAAGAAAACTCTTCATGCACGACTTCCACTTCTTGAAGTTAGTCGTCGTCAAGAGTTCAATACCCAGACCTCTTGCATAACTCCCTTCCATTGCAACAAACTTTGGTTAAGCTACCAGAAGCACAGAGCAACAACACAGGTTGATCACCGCTCAATCAACTGAACCTTCCTCTGATACCATGTTGAATTTTGTCAAAGTGGTCAGCAAGATAACCTAAAGCCAAATTAATATTCTCAGAACTATCCAGTTCACACCTTGATCATGCGGAAGCCCAAAGAGCAAGCTTAACACCAAAATGCAAATGGAAGAACAAACAGATCTTATATTTATCAACTCCTTTACAAGGCGAGGTATACGTGGCGAGATATGATTTTGCTAGTACACAAGGAAACAGAAAGAACAAAAAACAAGCCGAGTGGACAACATTGGAGACCGTCGAGACCGCCCAGTCCGCCGAAGTCGCCGAGGCCGCCCGAACTGCTGCTGCTACAAGCCGAAAAGAACACAGAGTCTGCCGAGACCGCGAGGTCACGCAGACACACCATTATTCGCTGACTACTGCTGAACTGGAGAACAGACCGCCTACCCGCCTGAGTCCGGCGGACAGGTTATTGGACTTGGAAATTGCTGAAGCAAAGAAACACTGACAAGCTGCAAAAGCGACCTGTTGAGACCGCAAAGACCGCAAACTTCACTGATCCTGACCGAAGTCAAAGCCAAACTCCTGGCTCCTCAATGCTAGTCGCGCGACCTGCACACATCAAACAGTTATCTCTACTCAACCCGCGCGGACAGGAAAATCCATACCACCACAAATGACCAAGCCCCAACTTACTGTTCACTCAGTTACTGTAGACATGCCGGAGGGGGGGGGTCTATTTATCGACGAGGTGAGGAGTGTGGTCAACACCCTAGTGAATAGAGTCACCGCCCCAGATCGCGCACTAGCAAATCCCCGTCCATTGAGTCCGCGAGGACTTAGCCGGATTCCAACATAAAACCCGCCAAGAGCGGAGACAAGATGTCCACCATCAGGCGAACTCGCATCAGTCTGCCCACACTATGCGGACAAGGCACCAGCCCGCATAGCCTGCAAACACCACTGCACATGGACAGCCACAACCTCTACTGCGATAGTCAACACACTATATGTGGACAAGGAGGCAGTCCGCACAGCTCGAAAACAAAGCCACAATCTGCCATGAGTCCACGAACAATAGGAAGTCCGCCCGGTCAATAGCGAACTCTACGGATACCGTAGACACGTTGGACTTGTCACAGAATGTGACCAAGTCCAGTAAACCACCAAGGGCCAAGCGCGAGCACGACGGACAAGGTCCAGTCCGCCCCCCCCCCCCCCCCCCCCCCCCAAGGCAGATTGCCAATCACTCCACCAGGAGGCAGAGCCCGCAAGACCCTACTCGCACAGCTGCCAAGACAACGGTCAACTACTGCACTCAACACTAGTCCGCATAGTCCTCCACAGAACAACTAACGCCTGCTGCAACACCGGAGAGGTCGACAAATACCAGAGCCAATCTTCAAGGTCAGTATACAGTAGCGGACACCGCGGACTCAACCAAGTCCGCAACATCTCACGCGGATAGAACTCCCAATCCGCCGGTTAACACAAGCTTGCAAATCTACAAGGCCACAGATCAAACTAAGCAATGCCAACAGCCCGCGAACCGAAGTCTAGAATCCCGACTTCCGTGGCCATAGGCCAACCAGGCCACACAACAGACCGCTCAAGCCACACACCAGGGCGTACAGGCCATCCTCAAGAACAACCACGCCACCAAGCCCAAGCCAGGACACCCAGGACGCAACTAGCAGTCCGCCCAGGCTGCGGACTCAGATCGCTCAGGCCGCACAGTCTGCCCACCTGCCCATCACCCACTTCCACTTCACAAATTTGAATAGGATGTTGGCAAGCAAGAAATTCAGCTAAGTGCACAAGTGTTGAGTGAGGCAAGCTCACTCAATGCCAGATGCCAAACAGTGCTGATAGAACGGGACAGTCAAAGCCTTTCAGCATTGGCAAAGCAGAAAAGTGGCTAAGTCCACAGGCGTTGAGTGAAGGAAGTTCACTCAACGCCATACTACAAAAAGCATTGAGTAAAGCTCAGATAGTCAAAGCTTTTGCTTTGACAGTAAAGAAATCTAGTAAAGTATAGAAGCGTTGAGTGAAGGCTATTCACTCAATGGCTAAGCTGACAGAAAATCTGTCTAAGTATAGGAGCGTTGAGTAAAGGCTGTTCACTTAAAGCCTCATCAATATAACATGCTAGAGTTGAAAGCGTTGAGTGAGGAAGCTACACTCAATGCTTTCATTTAGAAATGAGACTAAGTGTTTTGTCATTGAGTGATGATGATTCACTCAATGCTTGGTGAAAGAAAAACTGTCTAAGTACTTTGGCGTTGAGTGATGAAGGCTCACTCAACGCCTACTGACAAAAAGATTGGCTAAGACAAAATGCATTGAGTGATGAAGGCACACTCAACGCTCTCAATGCCTTAGTAAGATAGAAATCTGTCTAAGTGTTTTGGCGTTGAGTGAAGCTTGTTCACTCAACGCCTATACTAAAGATGTTTGATTTTGGCTAAGTCGATAGGTGCTGACGTTAGCAAAGTCAACAAGTCAACAAAATTCAAATTAGTTGCAGGAAAGCTACAGTACGTGACAAATGTCGTTGCTTGCCTCTAATACTGCAATTAATGCAAAAATAAGGTAGCGGCCAACCAATTCTTGATGGGGCCCACTGCTTAAAGAGGCATTGATCGGCGAAATAGAAAAGGCGAGATCGACGGAGGAGAAATTAACTTTTGGGAAAGCTTGCTGGACTTCATCTTCTTCCTCGCCATTGTTACAGAGCTTGAAGAAGGAAGTTCAAATCAACATATCTGAAAGTTCTAAAAGTTAGCTGTTGCCATTTTTATCTACACCACCAAGGTCAGAGAAAATCTTTGAAGAAGAAGAAATAGCAAGGTCTTTACCTAGCTGCAGTTTCTGGAAACTCAAGCAAGCTAGCTGGTGTCAGTCTCACCTGCACCAGCAATGTCGGAAAGCTTACTTTCCGAGGAAGAAGTAGAAGCAGATATAACTGATTTTTGTAGTCAAGGTTATCTGTGTAAGGAATACTTAGAACTGACATTTCATTTCTCTTGACCGACAAGATCAGAGTATTTCTTTGAGGAAAGAGTTATAACAAGGGCTCACCCTTGTTGTAGCATTTAGAAGATTCAAGTAAGGAAGCAGTTGCCATCATCACCTACAAAAATAAGATCAGAGTGATTCTCTAAGATAGCAGAGGCAGCAAGGGATAACCCTAGCTGCAGTCCTTCACAGTTCCAGCTGAACTATTCTGAAAAAATTTCTGGGAGTTGTGAAGATGAAAGCTTGAGTAAGCAGTGATCTGAAAGAAGGCTCAGAGAACTATTTCTATGGTGTCAAATGTAGGGCTAAATCTACTCAGTCTAGGAAGGAAAGAAAAAGTAGAGCAGGGTTCTATAGGTCACTTCCAGCACTAGCAGCTACTTATTGAAGATCTACTCTTGTTGCTGTAAGAAGCTAGGGCTGGGACTTTCTCAGTTCAGGAATCAGAAGACTCGAGGACTATTTCCTTGGAGTTAAAGTTGGGCAGAGTTCACTAAGTCCAGGGAGGTAGACACAGAGATAATATCTCTGTTGTCATAATTCATCACTTTCATCCTGTAGGATCCATTAGATCTGAGCTGAAGGCCTATTTTTATAAAGGCTGTGGTAGGGCTTTGTGCCCGAGTGTAGGATCTGGGTGCAGATCTGAGAGTAGGATTCTGTTCAGAATCTGAGGTTGGTGATCAGTTGATCACTGAGAGTAGGATCCTTTGTAGATCAGAGGTAGGGATTTTGAGCCTGAGGTAGGAGAGTCATTCTCTCTGAGTTGTAGGACACTTGTGCCTAAGTTGTAGGATCCTTTGGATTTGAGATAGGGTCTTTATGCCTGAGCTGTTGGAGAGTCATTCTCTCTGAGGTAGGGTTGTCCTCCAATCCTGAGTTATATGGCCTTTGGGCCTGACGTAGGTGATCTTAGGATTACTTAGTTGTAGGGCCCTGTGTCTGAGCTGTAGGTCTTGAAGGAGACTAAGAGACCCTACAAGATCTGTGTTGTAAGCTCTTAGGAGCCGAGATTGTGTTGTGTTCTTGAAAGCAAGCTAACAAAGCTAACCTAACACAAACTAAGTAAAAGATAGTCACAAGACACTAAGAGACCTATTCACCCCCCCCCCCCCTCAAGGTGATTTAGTTATCCTTAAAACTAAAGACTTTCAAGTGGTATCAGAGGGAGGTTACTCAAAAAGGACTTAATTTTCTGAGTAGACCTCAAAGGATAGCTAAAAGGATTGCACTTATGGGTTCTAGAGTGAACCATAAGGAGTGGATCTTAGTGAAGATTCAAGTCTGTAGAAAGGACAAGACCTACATTGGGATGTTGGCAGCTCTTATAGAAGATGAAGACTTTCAAGTGGCCAGGACTGCATATGTGGTTACTGTAAGAATTAGAAATCTTCTTGTAAGAATACAAGAGTATCTTCCAATGGAAGAAGAAAGGGTAGGGGAATGAGTGCATGTAAGGCTCCCCATGTAGAAATTCAAATGGCCCATCCTGGACCATTTATATATAGTGCACCAGCCCCCACACTCATGAGTAAAGCAGTGGACTTTTCTCAAGATCTCCCAGTACACACTTAGACCAAGGGCAAGTACGTCAGCGAGCCAAACTTGGGCATTTCTGGAGTCATCAATAGCATGTCTTCCACAAAGAAGACCATTGTTGGTAGACCTCAAGAAAAACTAAGCTCTTCTACTGCCAGACCTACCTTCGGTCAGATTGTGGCTGAGAGAAATAAGAACAAGGAAGATTCTTTTCCTTCTATTATGTCTGCAGTTAACCCAACTGCCAAACCTACTCAGAAGAGAAGGTGTAATATCCATGAGTGCTGGTGCTGTGGCAAAGTAGGCCATTTTGCCCTAGATTGCTGGCACAATCCAAGAGTGCCTAGAGCTGATGTTAGTCTTCCTATCAGAAAATCTGTAGGAAGACAGGTTGTGTTTCAGACTAACAAGAACCTAGGACCCAATAAAAATTGGGGGTCCTAAGGTAAGATAATTCTGTTTTGCAGGATAGTCCAAGTGCTCATCCCCTATTTGGTACTTGGACAGAGGATGTTCCAAACTTAGGACTAGAATAAGGAGGCTATCTTTAGGATCATACACTCTTGTGGAATGGACCAAAGATCTGCAGTTATGCAGTTAGAGATGGGTAAACAGACCATCAAGGTTACTCCTCTTATTGCCCAAGAGGAAGATGATTTTCTGTGAATTCCTGAAGAAGGATAAAGTACACAGGCAAAGGATGAAGACCAGCTGGATCCATCCATTAAAGTTCAAGGTGTTTGAGTGGTAGGACAGAGTACTACTGCCACTTCAGTAGTCTAATAAGAGGAAGAAAACAAAATTTGTGCTAATTATAGAGGAAAACACAAGAAGTTGTTCTTCTAACAGCAGTGTTGAAGAGGCAGTTGATCCTCAGTGTCTAGTACTTCTGTGGAAACCAAAAAAGAAGTGTGCTCAGGTTTCAGTGTCATCTGAACCTGTAGCAAAGGATGTCCAAGTCAGTGGACATTGTGGACAGGATCTGTGCAATTATTGAGTGGGAGCCAATACAGTCTAGTTTAGTTTGGAAATCTTAAAGTTTGGCCTAAAGAATTGGTGTCTTAGAATCTCCGGCTCCAAAAAGATCAGAAGAATGCTTCTGAAGTTCAGAATGTCCCTATGGACAATAATGAGGATGAGAGGGAGACTACCCAGATGGTTGTAACTGTTGTGAGAGAGCAAGTCCAATCAATACAAGAATAGCTGGATTTCTCCAGCTATTGTTGATCCAGTTCACTCAATCTTGAGTTGGGTTGTAAAGACTCTCAAGCGTAAAGAAAGACCTTCATTTGGATGAGAAGATGGATCAGGACATAACCTCTCTAACTATCTGAAGAAGTCTTAAAGGGGGAGAAGGCAATGATCAAAGATGGATCAAGGAAGGACCATTCAAGGTTCAAGTGATATCAAGTGGTATTGGAGAGTTGTGTTAGTGGTATCAACTCAAGAGATATGATCTCTAGTCAAGTGTTATGATCACTATGGGAGTGGAAACTGGCCATGATCATGGATGATGAAAGAAAAGGGAGAGTAATCTCTGGTTAACTCTAGGGGGGGTGAATAGAGTTAGTTAAAATTCCTTTGCAGTCTTTTATAATTATAAAGTCAAGTGATAAAATAGGTGATATAATAATAGCTAAGAGAAGCAAAGACAAGCAACACTAAGCTACCACAGCACAAGACAAAAAGGAAAACAACAAACACACAGACAATAGAAGAAATTTATAGTGGTTCCCCAACTGGGTACATCCACTCTTCTACCACCCTGGTAGGAATCCACTACAGGTTTTGATCAGGTGACTGCCGCCACAATATCTATTTGAAGGGAGATATTACAACCCTTTGAGCTTTTGATCAGGTGCCCAAAAACCAAACTCAAGTCTTTTGGAAGGTGACTTGTGAACCAGGTTAACTTTTGAAGGGAGTTAAAACCCTGTACAGTGGGATGGGAAAGAAAGTGATGTTAGTCTTCTATTTTCTCAAAAGCACTTTGATAAGACTTTGTGTGGATTCCAGATCTTATCAAAGCTCCCCCTGAGATATAGAGTTGTTCAGGATTGAGAAGCTTTGTCCAGGAGTGAGTAGGTCTTCAGCTTGTACAAAACAGATCCAGGAACTTTAGACAAATGAATCTATATTGTCTCAGTAAAAATCCTGGAAGGAGGAGATGAAGAAGACTCTTGATCAATTTGCGTTGTTCTTCTTCAATCTTCTTGAGAGCAAAGTCAGAGATGTCGATTTCGAGCTGTTGTGTAGTTTTTTGCTCTTGCTAAGAAAATCTCTCTGCAATTTTTGCTCTTAAAGAATTATGTTGCTCTTCCCAGTCTGTGTATCCTTTTCTTAAAAATATTATTCTCTGTGTATTCTCTGAGACAACCAACCTTCCTTCGAAATTTGAAATACTGCAATTAATGCCTTGCTGGAAAACTGGGAAGGAAAACGACTAGCATGACTGTAATTATTCATTTCCCTAACTGTCCCGAGAAATATGTCAAATAAATCCTCTGATGAATACCATAATCAATGCCGCCAGGAACGGCTATATCCATAAGGAATATAAGAATTGATTACTCAGGGAATGTATGACTTAGAATAATAATAAAGAGGGAACAAAAAAGGAAAGATCAAAGAACAGACAGCTTACAGAATTCGTCGACCAGAGAATTGTTTTCGTCGACCTGCACTCAGAGAACGTCGACCTAAGAAATCCTCTTCGTCGACCTGAGCTCTGCAAAGCAAAACACTGAATATAAACAACTGATTATGTGCTCCAAGAACGTCGACCTGATAATCTATTCTCCACTCAAAGATCGTCGACCACAGAACTTGAAAAAATAGAATTAGTCGAACTGAGAACCAGTCTTGGAAGAAAACGTCGACCACCGAACATATCCTTCTGATGAATATCGTCGACCTGAGCTCTAAGTTCATCGGGCTGAGTTCTAAGTCTTGAATCTGAAGTCCACATCAGGCTGGTCCATGAAGTTGACACTTGGGGGACTGGACTAAAACTTAGAAAGAAAAACTAGTGACCCTAACTATACATCATGGGTCAACACAACCTAAGAAGTTAACCTAGCCCAAATCAAAATAGGGTTTCCAACAATCTCCCCCTATTTGGGTGAGGTCACTAATACAAACAAAAAGTATTCACAAAGCAAAAGAAAAGTATATCTGGCAGAAAAATTTAAACCATGCAGCAGATATATATACATTGTAGCTTTGTGTCTGTGAATAAACAGTTTAAGACATACAAAAAACTGAACAGCTTATACTCATTTCTTCTTCTTCATTATCTCCTTTTGCTTATCCTCCTTTTCTTTGACACCAGGCTGGGTAAATTTGATCTCCCTGTTAGGATTAGCTACTTGACTCTTTGTCATAGTCATATCAGCAGTTCCAATGATGTTGAGAGATGTGGCCCTTAACACAACAGCCTCTGGATGTAACTGCATATAATCATCTACATTAAAGAACTTATTTGCTTTTGCATAACTGTTTAATTCCTCTTTCCTGTACTTGGACATTGTTGAATACTGTGAGGGATCCTTTCCTTCAGCTTTAGCCTTGTTTATCATAGATAATCCAACCAGTTCTTGGAACCTGGCCATTCTAGCAGTAGTAGCTGTTTCAGGATCCTCAAATGGAACAGGAGGAGATTCAGGTCTCTTTGGACTGCCAGTTTTTTGATGTTCAGAAGCTTGCTGTAGATATTGCTGTTGTTGTTGATGTTGCCTGCTTGAAGGATACCTCTGCTGGCTGCCTCCAGAATGTGAAGAGGATCTACCATGATGTCTTTAGTTTGTTTGAGAATATATGGTAGACCTCTGAGAGCAACTGCCTGAAGCACCAACAGCAGGTGGAGGAGAAGGAGGTGGATCTTTCCTGTATCTTTGAGAAGGAGGAGGAGGAGAGTATCTCCTGCTTTTCTTCTTAGCTTTCTGCTCATTCTTTGACATCCACATCCGAGCTGGCATACCCTTGTGAGGAGTGATATTTTGTAGAATATAATATGGGGTATCATGAGTGGGATTAGGTTTTGGTGCAGCTTAAGGAACAACCTTTATTTTCTTGGAAACTTTCTTCTTAGACTTTGGCTCATCATCAGAATCATCTTCCTCATCTTCATCATCAGAAGATTCTTGAGGATTATCATATAAGGCATTGATTTCCTTTAGAGCTTCTGCAGATATCAACAATTTTTCAGCCTGAGGAGGAGCTGGAGGTAGAACAACTGATTCTGTAGCTTTTTCAGCAACTAATAGGTTCTCTTGTTCTATGTCTGCCATCATGATCTCATCTAGATCTGGCATGGGACTATCATCCATCTTGAATGTTGGAGGAGAGATGGCTTTGAGAGAGGATGAAACAATGAGAGAATCTGCTCTTGGTGGAGATGGAATACTGGAGCCTCTATACTTGCAAAGATGGCCTTGAGTTGCATGACAACTTTGGGGCTTATTGGAGAAGTGAAAGGAACTATAACGATAGAAGGCTTTAGGCTGTTTTCTGGAAGAAAGTTCAAATGAACTGTATCAAAAATATTTAACAAACTAAAAATATCTACCGTGGGATTGATAATATAATCACCAATAGTGTTTATTTCAGCTATATATATGTCTCATCCATATCTATATCAGAATCAATAAAATCAATTGAATCTGTAGGGATAACTGAGTCTGCTGCTGCTTCTGCTGCTTCTGCTGGAGCTGGAGCTACTTCTTCATTGAGTATCTCCCCCTGCCTGGGTTCAGTAAGCACTGGATCCAGGCCCTTGACTGAAGAAGGAGGGACAGAGAGGGCAAAAATTTGAGTAGCAAGAGATGAGATAGAAGAAGCAAAAGGTGAAATGGCCTCTGCTATGAGGTTTCTGATGAGAGGAGTGAGAATTGCTAGAAGAGGTAGAATGAAAGAGGGGTCCAATTGTATGAACTTAGGAGGTGTGTCAGTGGATACAGAAGGGTGGATGGAAGATGAAGGTGGAAGAGAAGGTAGAGAATCTGGCATTTGCTCATCTGGTGAAGATGGACTATGAATGGGGGATGACAGTAGATCAAAAGAGGGTAGGGAGAGAGGGTTGGAAAGGGGAATTTAGCTAGATGCTGTGGTAGAGGAGATGAGGGTGGGGTACCATGTTGTGATGGAGTTGGTGTACCATGTTGTGATGGAGTTGGTGTTGGAGAGTGAATATGAGTTTGTGGATGATGCATTCGAGATGATGGAGGTGTAAGAGTATGGGCTTAGGTATGAACTGGTGAAGAGATATGAATTGGGGAAGCTGGAGGTAGTGGAGGTGGAGGTGGAACATCTTCAGTAGGGTGGGGAGTGGCTGGATCATCCCTTGTACCCTCAGAAGTTCTGGAAGAGGAAGCCATGGATGTCTTAGGAATGTTCCTCTCTCACCAGCCAAACAAGGCGCAGGTAAGCCTCTTGGAGGCATTTATGAATATGGTCGGGGAGACCATGGATTCAGCAACCTTGGCTTGAAGGAAGATTCCCAAAATCCTTCCAAAGCACACCTCTTTCTTTGAGTTTTTCTTCTTAATTAATTCAAACATAATTTTGGCCCAGTTCACGGCCGTCTTGTTTGCCACTACACTCATCACAAGGAACAGTTGTCTAGTTATGTAATCATGGGCGTTGTGTTTGCCCAGCAAAACTTTTCCCACAACATCTGCCAAAAACTTATAATCTGCAGATAGATGTTTCTTCAATAATTTGTTAGGGTTGTCACCAGAATAACCCATTCGATTCAGCATTTCATCAAACTCAGCAGAATCGATTTCTAAGTCCTCTTCTCCATTCGATAAACCAAAAATTTCAGTTAAAACATTAGGGGTAAGTGAAATGGCATTACTCGAGATTGTTCCAATCAACGTATCAGCATCTGAAGCAGATAGAGTGTAGACCCATTCTCGGATTTCAGTCGCCGCAACCTTTATCCTGGTAATCATCAGATTCTTTAACTGTAGATCTTAAAACAGCTTTAGAATATCAAGAAAGATTTGATATTAGAATTGAAACGACTCGAAGTCGATGTCAAAACCCATATCGAATTTCATTGCTGCGAGAGCGCTTGCTGGAATTGCCATGATCACCTGCAACAAAGAAAGAGAGAGATCAAGTGCAAGAGAACTGAAAGCGCGGGATTGAGCTCGAAGAAAACCTGGTTATAAGGTTTTTTAGAATGTTAAACGACAAGCTTCATCCTACGAAAAGAAAATTCTTCGATCTCAGGTCGACGAAAAATTTCATGAAGAGATAAATTCGTCGATCTCAGACTAAAGATATGGAGATATTTCGTCGTCCTCAGAAATATTTCTTGAAACAAGATCGTCGATCTCAGGTCGACAAAACTGACTATACAAAGAGATTTCGTCTTTCTCCGGTAGACGAACTCCTAACGATAAGTTTGCAAATCATCGATCTCAGGTCGACGAATTGTTTCCAGATCGTTTACACAAAGGACAGATTTAAAATTAAGCCTTTTCATCTATCATTCCTAACTGATTCAGAAAGAACAAATGTTTATATTCATCCAAGGGCTTGGTAAAAATATCTGCCCTTTGCAAATCAGTGGAGATAAATTCAAGGTTAATTTTCTGTTTGTCCACACAGTCTCTTATGAAATGATATCTTATATCTATATGCATTGTCTTACTATGATGCACTGGATAATGTGCAATAGAAATTGCACTGGTACTATCACAAAATATGGTTGAATTATTTAAGTTGTATCCATAATCTAGTAGTTGGTTTTGTATCCACAAAATTTGTGAACAACAACTGCCAGCTACAATGTATTCAGCCTCTGCAGTTGAAGTTGACACTGATGTTTGTTTTTTACAAAACTAAGACACAAACCTATCACCTAGGAACTGGCATGTTCCTAATGTGCTTTTCCTATCTACTCTACATCCAGCATAGTCAGCATCAGAAAATCTAGTAAGCTCAAATGTTGACTCTGTTGGATACCAGAGTCCTAGATTAGGGCAACCCTTTATATATCTCAAAATCCTTTTAATGAAAATAAGATGAGATTCCTTAGGTTTCACTTGGAACCTAGCACAATGGCATGTAGCAAACATGATGTTTGGTCTACTTGATGTGAGATAGAGTAGGGATCCAACAATGGCCCTATACTTGGTCTGATCAACTAGTTTTCCATGTTCATCAGAGTCAATCACATCATTAGCAGCCATGAGAGTTTTCATAGAGGAGGCATCGGCCATCCAAAATTTCTTAATAAGCTCATTTGCATATTTAGATTGGGATATGAATATGCCATCAGGGGATTTCTTCACTTGTAAGCCAAGGTGTTGGAACACCCTATTACTAATTTGGGTCAGGATCACTATGTCTCTAGGAATCTGTGTTTTGACCTTCTGTATAGCTTAATAGGTCAATTAGAATTGAGTCTAAGGTTCAGTAGTCTAGGATTGGAAGCTGCCCTGAAGACCCAAGTTTTTCTGGAGACTAAGTCTAATCGTCGAGCTCAGCACGACGTTTCGTCGAACTCCGGTCGACGATCGTCTAGCTCAACTTCGACAGATCGTCGAGCTCCATTCGACGATCGCTGAGCTCAAACCTCATAATATCGTCGAGCTCCACTCGACGATCGCTGAGCTCAACTTCTCAATATCGTCGAACTCCATTCGACGATCGCTGAGCTCAGGTCGACGATTTTGAATCTGCACTGGATCCTTATCTCTGAGCTCAGTTCGACGATCTTTGAGCTCAGATCGACGATTTCTTTGCTGCTTGCATTTTCCAGTTCGCTGAGCTCAGCTCGACGATAGCAGAGCTCAGTTCGACGATTTCAGTTATCTTTCAGAATTCAAATTCAAATCAGATAGAAGTTATTCTGCATTTAATTCAGAAGATCTGCCAGCCATTTTCATTTACTTCTAGAGCAAGTTTCAAGGGATTTTTCAAGGAACAATTCAGTGGACTTTCCTTCAGAACAAATTATGCAATTAAGGCTGTAATCAATGCAGACCAACGACTATCTTTGACAGAGTGATATTCTATTCTGGCACAGAGAATAAAAGACAGAATGCTTTTGAATCAAGACAGAGAATAGAGAACAGACAAGAATAAAAAGAGAGATTAACAAGAATAGGACACAACTCATATACAGAGACTGTTTTTCAAAATATTCCGTCAACAAGAATTCTGAAGAACACTCATCAAAGAGATCAAGCTTTCAAACAATCTTCAGATCTCTTCAGCTCTCAAAGTGTTCAAGGCCAACATTATTTCAAGACTCCAGACACTCAACATTTCAGCTTGCTGAAATCATCTTTTGCTGGAGATCTATCTTTGAAGGCCTATCACCCTCAGCAAAGCTCATCTTCCTGAAGATCAAGGACTCAGGGGGAGCTTTGAAATCAATCCACTTAGTCTTCTCAGTTGATTGAGAAAGAGAAGACTGCCATCACTCTCTCACCTCCACTTTGTAAAGGGTTTTTCAAAATCCCTTCAAAAGTTTGAATCTGGTTTTTGAGCACCTTGTCAAAAGCTCATTGGTGGCAAGACACCTGATCAAAAAATCTGATTTGGTTTTTGAGCACCTTATCAAAAGCTCATTGGTGCCCAGGACACCTGATCAACTCATCCTGCAGTGGATTCCTACCTAGGGTGGTAGAAGAGTGGATGTACCTAAGTTTGGGGAACCACTATATTTCCTTGTGTCATCTGGTTCTGCATGTTTTCTTTTTGTTTTTGGCCTAGATTTTCTTGTGCTTAGTTTCTGCATAGCTTAGTTTTGTGGTTAGTTTTATTTCTGCTTCCCTGCTTACACTCATTACAACAATTGTTGTAAAGCTTTGCAAAAGTTTTTCTTTGTGTTTCAAAAAGCACCATGTAACATCCCATTTCCAACTAGACCCCTAAGTGTGGTTATTGGCCATGACTAGGTCATGACCAAACCCTAGGAAGCCCAAGAAGACCAAGGAAACCTAAGAATGTGGGTGAGACCACTATGGTCTGCAAATAGTAAATTCCTGAACCTTTGTTTAAGATAACCATGGGGCTTCACCAAGACTTCAAGACCCCACCATGTTCTAATCAAACCATGGTAAGATCCATTAGATCAATAAGGACCCATGGAGGGCAGTCAAAAGGGTTAAGTTGACCCAAGTCAACCCTAACCCTAAATGGGTCAAACCAACCTACTTAGGGTCAATTGACCATCCCCAAGGCAAGTGGACCGCACTCAAGCCCACCTAACCCTAGAGTGAGGTCAAAGGGTCACCTAGGACCCATTGGGGTCCACCCAAGAGGCTGAGTTGACCAAAGTCAACTCTAACCCTAAATGGGTCAACCTAGCCTACAATGGGTCAAACTGGCCTACACAAGGGCCAATTGAAGTTCCCTTAGCCAAGTGGACCCCACACATACCTTCATAACCATAGTGAGAGGCCAACGGGTCACCAAGGACCCATTGGGGCCAACCAAAAAGGCTAAGTTGACCAAAGTCAACTCTAGCCCTAAAGTAGTCAAGGTACCCTACTTAAGGGTCAAGTGACCTCCAAAGGGCCAATACAATCCTACCTAGGCCTTAGGGGAGGCCAATAAGTCACTAAGGACCCATTTGGGCCAACTTCAAAGACCAAATTGACCTAAGTCAACCATAGCCTAGGTTTGGGTCAAGCTAGCCCAAATGGGCTAACTCAAGCTCAAGCCCAACTCACTTGGGCTAACCATATTTTGGTGGATGAAATAAACATGTGGGCTGCCAATATGAGATTTACCAGCCAACTTAGTGACTAGGAGAGAGAGAGAGAGAGAGAATCTCAAAATTAAAGAATAATTTAGGAGAGAGAAAGGGGTATATTTAAGGGTGTTTAAGGGAAATGAGCCACTTGGACCCATGCCATCAGCCCCCACATGGGCAGGCCGACCCTTGGGGACATGGAGAAGGAGCTGGATGGAGTGGGACCCACCCATGCATGCATGGTGACAATAACAAAGAAATCCCTCCACCTTGCACTTAGGAATTATCACCCTCCCCTCCATACTTCATCCTCTCACTCTCTCCCTCTCCCATTTCAGTCTCACCACTCTCAGAACAAGGAGAGCAGCAGCAGAGAGAGAGAGAAATCGAGCTTGGCCGTGAAAACCAAGGGAGAAGCGCCGCCACCGCCGCCATGGTTCCCCGCCGCTCCTCACGTCGCAAGGCCGCCGAGAAGGTCCTCCCTCACCTCTCTCTTCATGCTTAGATCTTAGGAATACCTAGGTTAGGGTTCGGGATCGAATGAGCCCGAGCACAACACCTTTTTTTCCGCCATTAATGGCTTATTTGGAGCTCTCGGGTGAGGTGGCACCGCCACCTCCGGCCGCCCTAGCCGCCGGCAGAAGCTTGCCCCCACCACCGTGAGAGGGGAGCTGATGATCGCCGGTGGTGGCACCGCCGGAGGCGGCCGGGAAAAGCCCCGTGAAACTCGGGTAGGAATCCAGACAAATCGGAGAAGATGAGCAGTAGCCGTCGGATTGCGTCAAGATTTGTGCCATGCAAAATGTTTAATTCTGGAATTAATTTAATCATATGAATAGTGTTATTTTCTGCCCCTTTTTAAACCGATTTTTGCATGTCCATATTTAGGCCCTTACAGCCTTTTTCATAAAATGTTATCAACATGAAAATTGTAGGTCTTGGAGTCACCGTTAATTTGACATGTTACAAATAATATTTGGTTAAGTGTACTGCCCTATAGAGCTATTTTCCTAGGGCTGGTCCTAGAGTAGGGCAGAAACTAAAATGGGTGCCCTGCCAAATCCCTAAGTCCAAATGGGCTGAATTTTTGGGAATATGGCTTAATTAGGAATATCTAGGCCCTCCCCAAAAATGGAAATTTTCGGGGAACATAATGCTATAGTTTTAGTCCAAATATGATAAATTAAATTTTGTTGATATTTGGAGCACATCAACTCCAAAATGCCCCAACTTTTGGTGGCCTGCCCTTAGGGGTATATTATACCTATGGTAGAAATATTAGACAATTTAACCCTCTGCATGTTGAGATATCTCACATGCAAGATCTAAAAATTAAATGGTCTTGGGCTGCAAATAGCACAAATGCAGAAATTTGAAAGGGATGCCCAGGCCCATCCAGAGGCCCAAATGACTTGCGATTTTGGTATGTAACTGGTTTAGGGCATATTTAGGCCCTGCCCAAAAATTGGGATTTATTGTAATTAAAATTATGGTGAAATTACCAAATTACCCCTAGGTTTGTTTAGGTGATTCTTGGGTTAATTCAACTCTAAAATGCCCCAAATTTTGGTGGCTTGTCCTTCAGGACATTATAAATATATGTTTTAAATTTCATCAAGTTTGGATCAATGTAGGGTGGGTAATCCCACATGCAAATGAGGAACATGCTTAGGCTTGGGGTGCCAATAGTAATTTTTGAAATTTTGAGTATTAGACCCATTTGGATCATGCTAAATTCATGTAATTAATTTCAGTGGCCTATTAGGATGATTTTTACCCCTCACTGAAATAATGGGATTTTTGGAATCAAAAAATCCCATTATTTGGAATTATTGAATTAATAGGACTTTTGAAGAATAAATGTTGAAATTAGGTTTGTCACTTAGTTATTCCCCCAAATTTTGTCAAGAATAATATCATGACATGTTTAACTCCAAAAAATTTTGTGTCTCTGTTTGAGGAATATTGATAAGAGAAATGTGGAAATTTCATTTTTGCCCTTATTTCATTTAATTTAGAATTATTGCAAATACTCAGTAGAAAATTATGAAAAAAATTATTGATGACATATCTGAGTATAAATAGCCTTGATTAATTTTCTCAGCATTTTTGGATGAACCACAAATTTTTAAATCTTCATAATGGCATTTTGGTAAATTATTTAGAAATAAAAGTTTATAGCCATTGTTACTTGAAAATTAGTAAAATTCTGTTTGTGGCACTCTTTTAACATTATGAGCTTGCTGGAAATTTCTTAGAATTTTTGGAAATGAATTCCTTATACCTCCTTTGAAAAATATCCAATATGTGAATTTTGAATTATTTAGGAGATAAATAGAAAAATTGAAGAGAAAATTATAAAACTTGGCTGACAGTATTATTTTACCATTCTACAACTTATGAAAAATTCCTTGGGTCAGTGGGATCATAATTTAAGATACTTCATGATGAACTTCGCAATAATTGGCATTTGTAAGAATTTATTTAAATAGGAGATTAATTGAGAAAAATATAATATTCTGGAATTAAATCATTTAGGCCATGATAGGACTCCGGTAATAATTCTAGGTCATTCGGATGAAAATTTGAAGGACATCCTATCACGAACACCACTTAGTATAGGTTAGTCTGCAAATAGTAATTTGGGGAAAAGTTGTATTAGGATCAGAGTTGGATTAGTGTAGAGTTAGTTGAGCTGAATGGTTTGGAATGAAAGTAGATGAGTCACCAGAGAAAGTTCTAAGGAGTGCGGGAATCGAGTTGATGTGTGTTAGAGGTACGCGTGTTCGATGAAAGATCGTCGTTCCCGCGAGAGTGAAAGGTCTAAACCACCCTAGGATTAGTCTATCGCAATATGAGAAGGTATTGGGTAAGGGAAATCAACCAATAATAATAATAATAAGTACCTTGCGAAAGGGAACGCTGGGCGTAATCCCAACACAGTTCCTAGTGCCCCTTGAGAGCCCTTCACAGGGAATACCGGGGGCAGTCCTGGGTTACGTAAACCTTTAAGAACAAATCGAAAGAGTAATATAGTAAATAGGTTGTCACACCGCACTCACTAGTTGGACAATATTGGAAATGGTTAAGTCGTCCCGAGGTGTTCAAAGGGGCGCCATCCCGCGGTGTTCAAAGGGATGAGGTTTGGAATAAGAGACGGACGTTTCGGTCCGGCGAGCTTTGGCTCGGTTGATACTTGTGACGGACGGGATGGTCCGGGGAGATTTAGCTCGGTTCTGATACGATAAATTTGCATGTGCATGGAAGGAAAGAAAGTTAAGATGGTGGGTCTTCGGTATGGGTTAGTCGATGCACCGACGCCTATACGATGACAAGGCAAGTGTGGTTTTACACTTCACCAAACTTAAGTCCGGCGGTCTTGTCGGCAAGAGTACGCGGTAGTCCGCTTAGTGCACCAAGCGTTGAGGCGTACGATAGGTCAGACCGATAGTGCTTTTACTGGTTTTGAGGTGGGCGAGGCCCAACCCACCGCTTCCGTCTGCCACTACGGAGGTATCCTGGGAGGTAACGGCTCCGAAAGGGGGAACTAAAGGTCTGTGTGCACAGAGTCGGGTGTGTGTGTTGCACTTGCATGTCCATCATACCCACTTGCATGTCATAGCATCAACGATTCATTTAACCCTGACACCTAAAGTATAAGTGGTACGGGACACTTATACATTAGGCCCTGCAAAACGACCCCTTGGTCTATAAGCTTGTGTGGGCAAGTTTATAAATTAAGGTTATTTCAATATTTATATTCTGCTTGTGATAACCGACACCCCAACGTATAAAGTGGTATGGGACATTTTATACGATGGGAGCCTTGTAGAAGATCCCTTGGCTTATGTGTATTCACATAAGTGAAGGTTATATTCATTTCTTACTTTACTCATTATAACCTGATTATAAAATTGCTAGCTAGGTCCCCCTGTCACCTGCTTTTGATTTCTCTCCTCTTTCACGTCCTTCCTTTCTTCCTCCCCGCTCGGTGCCTAGGAGCATGGGGGAAGGGGTGGGGGACGATAGGGCTTAGTCTTTTAGACTAATGGTTTTCGAACCACATCATATTAGGGGATCGTGGAGCCGAGTATGGAGGAGCAGCCCAGGAGACCGGTGCAGTTGGAGATAGGGTAGTCTAGCTCAGGAGTACAGCCAGCTGGGACCGTGAGTTTTGACTTCTAGTAGTTGTTTTGTTTTGCTTCCGCATGAGGGATCTGTAGTGAGGATATGGATGTACCGGGCTTCAGCCCTTTTATTTCTGTACACTTTACTATTCTGTGGACACTCCCTTCGTGGAGATTTTTATATATATGTGATATGCTGTGGACTTGTCTTCTCTTGTACTGCTACTTTTGCGTCAGCTGCGATCGATTTGGCCGGCAGGATCGGCGTCTTGTAGTGTCGACCTTCCCGGGTGCGAAGGTGTCACCGCAAGGCGGCGGTTCTGGGCCTAAGACCCCGGGGTTTTAAAAAAAAAAAAGGGGGGGGGGGGGGGGTCTTACAAGTGGTATCAGAGCACAAACCTCGATCCTAAAGTACCAGTCCACAACCCCTCGGTCACCCCCGAGCGAGTTTAGTTTGAGGACAAACTAAGCAGCGGAAGCAGTGGTGTGCCCATGTGGGGATCACATATATAATTGTCCATTTTAGTTAAGGTTGAAAGATTTCTGACGATAAATTTTGTGACGCAGCCTCCAGTACTGCCTACACAGATTCCGGAAGTTGCAGCACCGCCGCCGGTTCCCACTCAGTTCCTACAGTCTGACATGGGACAGACTCTGACGGCTATCCTGGAAGCCTTCAGGAACCAACAGGCCCCGGCTCCGCAACCTATTCCGGGAGCCAACTGGCTCAGCATCTTTCGAGGACTCTCTCCCCCGTCGTACTTGGGGATAGAGGGGGTAGTTCGGACAGAGGAATGGCTAGACATCATGGAGGAGATGCTGACAGGGATACGGAGCCCTTGGGAGGAAAGGGTACCATTGGTTGTTTCCTGCTTGGAGTCCCATGCCAAGCGGTGGTGGAAGACAGTTCTGGAGACTACCTTTGTTGATAGGGAGGCTGCCGAGGTGACGTGGGAGGAGTTCAGGCCCATGCTGTTGGAGCACTTTGTTCCGCAGTCGGCCCGAGATGAGCTGGAGGACAGCTTCTTGCAGTTGAAGCAAGGTTCCAGGACGGTGGTGGAATACCATCGAGAATTCAACCATTTGGCCCGTTTTGCAGACTCTTACCGGCTAGATGAGGCAGCGTACACCAAGAGGTTCTACAAAGGTTTACGGGAAGACATGAGGGATGCACTTCTTTTCGTTTCGGACGGGCCTATCACTCGTATTCTGGAGATGGCAAAAAGGTTAGAGGAAGATTGGCTCACCACCAGAGGCCGAAAACGGCCAACGGAGGATCCGAGCCGGGGAGCCCGGAACGATCAGCGGCGAGGTCGTGCGCCAGAGGTACAAAAGGTGGAGGATCAGCCTCGACAGGAGGTGAGGCAGGAGCCGAGGGGGCAGGTAATGATGGCCCCTCAGCCTATTCAGATGAGAGGTGTGCAGAGACAGGGAGGTGGGGCTTACACTCCGCCGGAATGCTACCACTGCCATCAGGTGGGACACATCAAGAGAAACTGTCCCGTGAGAGGGATGCCTCCACCAGCACCGCAGATTACCCCACCGGCCCAACATTACGGAGTCCGAGGACGTGGCCAAGGACACGGACATCAACGTAGAGACCGTAGGCCGGAAGGACATCAGATTTATGCACTGGACCTGGCTCAACCCAGGAACCCGGAGCAAGTGATTACAGGTACGACCAAAAAAAAAGGGTTTCTTTTTTTTTACTTAAGTTCTTTCCTTCCTAGAAAAGTAGTTTCATGAACTTGAATTATTTAAGACTAGGCAGGAAAACCAGAAACAAAATTCTAAGTAAGTTTACCATCTCAGGCATCGTCTTCATTTGCGGCAAGCCCGCACACACTCTCTTCGACACGGGTGCTTCACACTCGTTTGTGTCGGAGACCTTTATCCAAGGGTTGGGAGGCGTGGAGAGGATCACAGGCAAGACATTACAGATACGGCTACCCGACGGGTCGGAGCTGTTCACATCATCCCACTGCGATCTGGAGGCGTGGATAGGCGGAAAACCCTTCGAAGCTCCAGCGGCAATTCTGTTACTGCCCGATTTTGATCTGATTCTGGGTATGACATGGCTCCATTGCAACCATGCCCAGATTGACTGCTTGGCCAAGAGGATTACCCTGAGATACGGGGACTCGTTCGTCGTGATGGAAGGTATTAGACCTGCCTCCCATATATTCTTATCATCTATTCAGGCCGTCAAGGCACACATGCAGGGCGACGAAATTTATCAGATTCTCTTCGAGATGACGGAGGTCAAGGGATCTGTATCCGACATTCCTGTGGTGCGGGATTTTGCGGATGTCTTCCCGGAGAAACTACCAGGGCTACCCCCGCACAGAGAGCAAGATTTCCAGATAGTACTTATGCCAGGGGCTAAGCCGGTATCTAGAGCTCCCTACCGCATGGCCCCAAGGGAGCTGACAGAGTTCCAGAGTCAACTGCAGGAGTTGGTGGAAGCCGGGTTTGTCCGGCCGAGCTCTTCGCCATGGGGAGCCCCAGTGCTGTTTGTCAAGAAGAAAGATGAAACACTCAGGTTGTGTATTGACTACCGGGCGTTGAACAGGCTAACAATAAGGAACACCTATCCTCTGCCAAGGATAGACGAGCTATTCGACCAGTTAGAGGGAGCCCACTTCTTCTCGAAGTTGGATTTGCGATCGGGCTATTATCAGTTGAGGATCCGAGAAGAGGATATACAGAAGACTGCTTTTAGCAGCAGGTATGGACTCTACGAGTTTACTGTGATGCCCTTCGGGCTCACGAATGCACCGTCAGCATTCATGACTCTCATGAACCGGGTTTTCGAGACATATCTGGATGTGTTTGTCATCGTTTTCATCGATGATATCCTCATTTACTCGAGGACCGAGGAGGAGCACGCGAGGCATCTAACGCTGACGTTGGAGAAGCTACGGGAACATCATTTATATGCCAAATTCAGCAAATGCCAGTTCTGGCTGAAGGAGGTGGCCTTCCTTGGACACGTTATTAGTGGAGCGGGGTTGGCAGTAGATCCGGCCAAGATTCAGGCAGTCCGAGATTGGCCACAGTTGAAGACAGCTGCGGACGTACGAAGCTTCCTAGGACTTGCCGGCTACTACCGGAAGTTCGTAGAGGGTTTTTCTAGACTCGCCCTCCCACTTACCTCTCTGACAAGGAAGGATGTACCGTTTGTTTGGACACCACAGTGCGAGTCGGCATTCCAAGAGCTGAAAAGTCGACTCACTTCGGCTCCGATACTTGCCCTCCCCTCAGGGAGAGAAGGATTTCAGGTTTATGTAGATGCCTCCTACCAGGGCATGGGAGCAGTTTTGATGCAAAAGGGACACGTGATCGCTTATGCCTCCCGCCAGCTAAAGAAACATGAGAAGAACTACCCAGTTCACGATTTGGAGATGGGAGCAGTTATATTTGCATTGAAGGTCTGGCGGCACTACCTCTATGGTGTCCACTGCGATATATTTTCAGATCACAAAAATCTGAAATATGTGGATACGCAGAAGGAACTGAATATCCGACAACGCAGATGGGTGGAGTTTCTAGCAGACTATCAGTACGAGATGCACTACCATCCGGGTAAGGCCAACGTGGTGGCCGATGCACTGAGCCGGAGAGCTTCCACTTTTGGAGCAGGGCCCCAGCTTATGTCCATGGAGATATTACGGAGTTTTGAAGAGATGCATATCACTCTGGTATCATCTGATGACCCTGAGCGGTACAAGGAGTACCTGGCCGCTACGAGCACCACCTATGATATACATGACAGAGTCAGAGACTGGCAGAGGCGGGATGCCAAACTAGAGCCGATTTTCCGGGCCTTGGAGGCAGGCTCAGCTGGAGACTATTCGATGCGAGATGATGTGATATGTTTCAGAGGCCGTACTTACATACCGGATTGAGGCCAGATTCGGGACGACATAATGGCCGAGGCTCATCATAGCAGATATTCTATACATCCCGGGATCACTAAGATGACGGCGGATTTGAAGAAGACTCTATACTGGCCGGGCATGAAGAAGGACATCGCCCACTTTGTGACGCACTGCGAGGCGTGCCAGTTAGTGAAAGCAGAATGCAGACATCCCGCTGGTTTATTGCAGCCACTCCCGGTGCCGGAGTGGAAATTTGAGGATATCGCAATGGACTTCATCCATGGTCTCCCTCGATCACGGGCGGGAAACGATTCTATCTGGGTAATCGTTGACTGACTGACGAAGGTGGCTAGGTTCATCCCGATCAGGAAGGAGGATGCTGTCGGAGTATTGGCACGGAGGTTCATAGAGCAGTTTGTGCGATATCATGGGGTGCCCAAGACAATCGTGTCAGATCGAGATGGACGATTCACGTCCAAGGAATGGAGGACAATACAGGCATACTTGGGTACTCGACTGGTTTTCAGTACGGCCTTCCACCCCCAGACAGATGGGCAAACAGAGCTTACAAACCGGACACTGGAGGACCTGCTGAGACTGTGTATTGTGGACCGTGGAGAGCCCTGGGAGAGGATGTTGCCCCTAGTGGAGTTTTCGTACAATAACAGTCATCAGTCTAGTATACGGATGGCTCCATATGAGGCGTTGTATGGGAGGAAATGTAGGACTCCGTTGTCTTGGATACAAGACGAGGGTCCAAAGATTGTGGGCACGGACTTTATCGAGGATACTGAGGTGCAGGTACGGTTGATACGAGATAGAATGCTGGAGGCGCAGAGCAGGCAGGCGAAATATTATGACGCTCGTCATCGTTTAGTGGAGTTTCAGGCAGGGGATCGGGTATTCTTGAAGATTCAGCCGATGCATGGGGTTTCACGAGTACGTGGTCGGCGGAAGAAGCTTAGCCCGAGGTACATGGGGCCGTTCAGGATCCTGGAGCGGATCGGTCCCCTAGCTTACCGGCTGGAGCTGTCACCGGAGCTGGCCGGCTTACACGACGTCTTTCACGTGTCTTCACTCAGGAGGGCCCTACTACGCCCAGAATTGCAGATTTCGGCCACTGATGGGCCGGTAGCTTCGGATCGATCCGTACACTTGGAGCCGATACGGATCGACGACCAGGGGATACGAGTCTTGCGCCGCAAGAAGATCCCCCTAGTCAAGGTCGTGTGGAGGAACCACGGACGAGAGGAGCATACTTGGGAGCCACAGGACCTGATGTAGGAAAGATATCCGGAGTTATTCAGTCAGGTATACCTCACAACCTCTCAACATGTTCAATTTATTTTCCTGCTTTAAACTAGTAAGGCTGCTCCAAGAAGAATAGAGGCTAATCTTTTGTTTATTGGGATCTTGTCCTTGCCAATTGGGCGAATTAGGTCATAGATTTAGGTTTCCTTTAATCCTAACTTAGCGAACATGGCGTCGAGATGTAATATTCCACTTCTTATGGGATGTTACAAGTTTCTTTTCTTTGGTAGAAATTCCCGTAGCCCTAACCTGGATTTCGGGGACGAAATCTTTGTTTTGTTTATTGGGATTTGTAACATCCCATTTCCAACTAGACCCCTAAGTGTGGTTATTGGCCATGACTAGGTCATGACCAAACCCTAGGAAGCCCAAGAAGACCAAGGAAACCTAAGAATGTGGGTGAGACCACTATGGTCTGCAAATAGTAAATTCCTGAACCTTTGTTTAAGATAACCATGGGGCTTCACCAAGACTTCAAGACCCCACCATGTTCTAATCAAACCATGGTAAGATCCATTAGATCAATAAGGACCCATGGAGGGCAGTCAAAAGGGTTAAGTTGACCCAAGTCAACCCTAACCCTAAATGGGTCAAACCAACCTACTTAGGGTCAATTGACCATCCCCAAGCCAAGTGGACCGCACCCAAGCCCACCTAACCCTAGAGTGAGGTCAAAGGGTCACCTAGGACCCATTGGGGTCCACCCAAGAGGCTGAGTTGACCAAAGTCAACTCTAACCCTAAATGGGTCAACCTAGCCTACAATGGGTCAAACTGGCCTACACAAGGGCCAATTGAAGTTCCCTTAGCCAAGTGGACCCCACAAATACCTTCATAACCATAGTGAGAGGCCAACGGGTCACCAAGGACCCATTGGGGCCAACCAAAAAGGTTAACTTGACCAAAGTCAACTCTAGCCCTAAAGTAGTCAAGGTACCCTACTTAAGGGTCAAGTGACCTCCAAAGGGCCAATACAATCCTACCTAGGCCTTAGGGGAGGCCAATGAGTCACTAAGGACCCATTTGGGCCAACCTCAAAGACCAAATTGACCTAAGTCAACCATAGCCTAGGTTTGGGTCAAGCTAGCCCAAATGGGCTAACTCAAGCTCAAGCCCAACTCACTTGGGCTAACCATATTTTGGTGGATGAAATAAACATGTGGGCTGCCAATATGAGATTTACCAGCCAACTTAGTGACTAGGAGAGAGAGAGAGAGAGAGAGAGAGAGAGAATCTCAAAATTAAAGAATAATTTAGGAGAGAGAAAGTGGTATATTTAAGGGTGTTTAAGGGAAATGAGCCACTTGGACCCATGCCATCAGCCCCCACATGGGCAGGCCGACCCTTGGGGACATGGAGAAGGAGCTGGATGGAGTGGGACCCACCCATGCATGCATGGTGACAATAACAAAGAAATCCCTCCACCTTGCACTTAGGAATTATCACCCTCCCCTCCATACTTCATCCTCTCACTCTCTCCCTCTCCCATTTCAGTCTCACCACTCTCAGAACAAGGAGAGCAGCAGCAGAGAGAGAGAGAAACCGAGCTTGGCCGTGAAAACCAAGGGAGAAGCGCCGCCACCGCCGCCATGGTTCCCCGCCGCTCCTCACGTCGCAAGGCCGCCGAGAAGGTCCTCCCTCACCTCTCTCTTCATGCTTAGATCTTAGGAATACCTAGGTTAGGGTTCGGGATCGAATGAGCCCGAGCACAACACCTTTTTTTCCGCCATTAATGGCTTATTTGGAGCTCTCGGGTGAGGTGGCACCGCCACCTCCGGCCGCCCTAGCCGCCGGCAGAAGCTTGCCCCCACCACCGTGAGAGGGGAGCTGATGATCGCCGGTGGTGGCACCGCCGGAGGCGGCCGGGAAAAGCCCCGTGAAACTCGGGTAGGAATCCAGGCAAATCGGAGAAGATGAGCAGTAGCCGTCGGATTGCGTCAAGATCCGTGCCATGCAAAATGTTTAATTCTGGAATTAATTTAATCATATGAATAGTGTTATTTTCTGCCCCTTTTTAAACCGATTTGTGCATGTCCATATTTAGGCCCTTACAGCCTTTTTCATAAAATGTTATCAACATGAAAATTGTAGGAATTGGAGTCACCTTTAATTTGACATGTTACAAATAATATTTGGTTAAGTGTACTGCCCTATAGAGCTATTTTCCTAGGGCTGGTCCTAGAGTAGGGCAGAAACTAAAATGGGTGCCCTGGCAAAACCCTAAGTCCAAATGGGCTGAAATTTTGGGAATATGGCTTAATTAGGAATATCTAGGCCGCCCCAAAAATGGAAATTTTTGGGGAATATAATGCTATAGTTTTAGTCCAAATATAATAAATTAAATTTTGTTGATATTTGGAGCATATCAACTCCAAAATGCCCCAAATTTTGGTGGCCTGCCCTTAGGGGTATATTATACCTATGGTAGAAATATTAGACAATTTAAACCTCTGCATGTTGAGATATCTCACATGCAAGATCTAAAAATTAAATGGTCTTGGGCTGCAAATAGCACAAATGCAGAAATTTGAAAGGGATGCCCAGGCCCATCCAGAGGCCCAAATGACTTGAGATTTTGGTATGTAACTGGTTTAGGGCATATTTAGGCCCTGCCCAAAAATTGGGATTTATTGTATTTAAAATTATGGTGAAATTACCAAATTACCCCTAGGTTTGTTTAGGTGATTCTTGGGTTAATTCAACTCTAAAATGCCCCAAATTTTGGTGGCTTGTCCTTCAGGACATTATAAATATATGTTTTAAATTTCATCAAGTTTGGATCAATGTAGGGTGGGTAATCCCACATGCAAATGAGGAACATGCTTAGGCTTGGGGTGCCAATAGTAATTTTTGAAATTTTGAGTATTAGGCCCATTTGGATCATGCTAAATTCATGTAATTAATTTCAGTGGCCTATTAGGATGATTTTTACCCCTCACTGAAATAATGGGATTTTTGGAATCAAAAAATCCCATTATTTGGAATTATTGAATTAATAGGACTTTTGAAGAATAAATGTTGAAATTAGGTTTGTCACTTAGTTATTCCCCAAATTTTGTCAAGAATAATATCATGACATGTTTAACTCCAAAAAATTTTGTGTCTCTGTTTGAGGAATATTGATAAGAGAAATGTGGAAATTACATTTTTGCCCTTATTTCATTTAATTTAGAATTATTGCAAATACTCAGTAGAAAATTATGAAAAAAATTATTGATGACATATCTGAGTATAAATAGCCTTGATTAAGTTTCTCAGCATTTTTGGATTAACCACAAATTTTTAAATCTTCATAATGGCATTTTGGTAAATTATTTAAAAATAAAAGTTTATAGCCATTGTTACTTGAAAATTAGTAAAATTCTGTTTGTGGCACTCTTTTAACATTATGAGCTTGCTGGAAATTTCTTAGAATTTTTGGAAATGAATTCCTTATACCTCCTTTGAAAAATATCCAATATGTGAATTTTGAATTATTTAGGAGATAAATAGAAAAATTGAAGAGAAAATTATAAAACTTGGCTGACAGTATTATTTTACCATTCTACAACTTATGAAAAATTCCTTGGGTCAGTGGGATCATAATTTAAGATACTTCATGATCAACTTCGCAATAATTGGCATTTGTAAGAATTTATTTAAATAGGAGATTAATTGAGAAAAATATAATATTCTGGAATTAAATCATTTAGGCCATGATAGGACTCCGGTAATAATTCTAGGTCATTCGGATGAAAATTTGAAGGACATCCTATCACGAACACCACTTAGTATAGGTTAGTCTGCAAATAGTAATTTGGGGAAAAGTTGTATTAGGATCAGAGTTGGATTAGTGTAGAGTTAGTTGAGCTGAATGGTTTGGAATGAAAGTAGATGAGTCACCAGAGAAAGTTCTAAGGAGTGCGGGAATCGAGTTGATGTGTGTTAGAGGTACGCGTGTTCGACGAAAGATCGTCGTTCCCGCGAGAGTGAAAGGTCTAAACCACCCTAGGATTAGTCTATCGCAATATGAGAAGGTATTGGGTAAGGGAAATCAACCAATAATAATAAGTACCTTGCGAAAGGGAACGCTGGGCGTAATCCCAACACAGTTCCTAGTGCCCCTTGAGAGCCCTTCACAGGGAATACCGGGGGCAGTCCTGGGTTAACGTAAACCTTTAAGAACAAATCGAAAGAGTAATATAGTAAATAGGTTGTCACACCGCACTCACTAGTTGGACAATATTGGAAATGGTTAAGTCGTCCCGAGGTGTTCAAAGGGGCGCCATCCCGCGGTGTTCAAAGGGATGAGGTTTGGAATAAGAGACGGACGTTTCGGTCCGGCGAGCTTTGGCTCGGTTGATACTTGTGACGGACGGGATGGTCCGGGGAGATTTAGCTCGGTTCTGATACGATAAATTTGCATGTGCATGGAAGGAAAGAAAGTTAAGGTGGTGGGTCTTCGGTATGAGTTAGTCGATGCACCGACGCCTATACGATGACTCGGCAAGTGTGGTTTTACACTTCGCCAAACTTAAGTCCGGCGGTCTTGTCGGCAAGAGTACGCGGTAGTCCGCTTAGTGCACCAAGCGTTGAGGCGTACGATAGGTCAGACCGGTAGTGCTTTTACTGGTTTTGAGGTGGGCGAGGCCCAACCCACCGCTTCCGTCTGCCACTACGGAGGTATCCTGGGAGGTAACGGCTCCGAAAGGGGGAACTAAAGGTCTGTGTGCACAGAGTCGGGTGTGTGTGTTGCACTTGCATGTCCATCATACCCACTTGCATGTCATAGCATCAACGATTCATTTAACCCTGACACCTAAAGTATAAGTGGTATGGGACACTTATACATTAGGCCCTGCAAAACGACCCCTTGGTCTATAAGCTTGTGTGGGCAAGTTTATAAATTAAGGTTATTTCAATATTTATATTCTGCTTGTGATAACCGACACCCCAACATATAAAGTGGTATGAGACATTTTATACGATGGGAGCCTTGTAGAAGATCCCTTGGCTTATGTGTATTCACATAAGTGAAGGTTATACTCATTTCTTACTTTACTCATTATAACCTGATTATAAAATTGCTAGCTAGGTCCCCCCTGTCACCTGCTTTTGATTTCTCTCCTCTTTCACGTCCTTCCTTTCTTCCTCCCCGCTCGGTGCCTAGGAGCATGGGGGAAGGGGTGGGGGACGATAGGGCTTAGTCTTTTAGACTAATGGTTTTCGAACCACATCATATTAGGGGATCGTGGAGCCGAGTATGGAGGAGCAGCCCAGGAGACCGGTGCAGTTGGAGATAGGGCAGTCTAGCTCAGGAGTACAGCTAGCTGGGACCGTGAGTTTTGACTTCTAGTAGTTGTTTTGTTTTGCTTCCGCATGAGGGATCTGTAGTGAGGATATGGATGTACCGGGCTTCAGCCCTTTTATTTCTGTACACTTTACTATTCTGTGGACACTCCCTTCGTGGAGATTTTTATATATATGTGATATGCTGTGGACTTGTCTTCTCTTGTACTGCTACTTTTGAGTCAGCTGCGATCGATTTGGCCGGCAGGATCGGCGTCTTGTAGTGTCGACCTTCCCGGGTGCGAAGGTGTCACCGCAAGGCGGCGGTTCTGGGCCTAAGACCCCGGGGTTTTAAAAAGAAAAAAAAAGGGGGGTCTTACACACCATATACTCTATTCACCCCCCTCTAGAGTATATCAGATCTAGTTTCCCCTTTCAATTGGTATCAGAGGGAGGTTGGTTAAACATACCATATCTGTTTGGTTGTACAGGCTAACACCTGAACCCCAAAGATCCCAAACTAGATCCTTCTTTTATCTTTTATTATTAGATTTAGTTTGCACAAATCATGGCCCAAAACAAAGACTATGCTAGCACCAGACCTCCAGTGTGCAATCTGTCAAAGTTTGCACTTTGGAAAGCAAGGATTAGACTCTACATGAATTCTATTGACGAAGATATCTTTAATTCTGTTTTGACAGTGTGTCCAAGACCTCCAGAGAGCACAAGCACAAATACTGTTCCACCTCCATCAGGAACAGATGCTGACATCAAAAAGTGGAAAGTAGCTGATGCCAAGGCAATGAACATTCTAGCTCAGACAATGTCAGATGACATTTTTCAGAAGGTAGCTGAATGTAATTCAGCCAAGGAGATCTGGGACAAGCTCTCAGAAATAGTTTCAGGATCAGCTGATGAGAGAAAGGACAGAAGATCCCATCTCATCTCCCAATATGAGAACTTCAAGAAGGGAGAAACTGAGTCAGTGGGAGACATGTACAACAGACTGAGTCTAACTGTCAGTGAACTGAGGACATTAGACAAAGAGATCTCACTGACAGAACTTAATGACAAGATCCTAATGTGCTTCCCCAGCACTTGGGATTCAAGAATCTGGCCAATTAAAGATGCCAGAAGTCTGAATGAGATCACCACTGAAGCCTTGTTGGGTAAGCTCAAATCTTATGAGCTACTCATCAAGAACAGAGAATAAGAACAGAAGGCTGCTTCACCAGCCACAAGAAAGCAGAAGACTATAGCATTCAAGGCAACTGAGGATCTGCCTGAAGAAAAAGGAACAACCAATGATGAACTTCTCAGCTTGTTGGCCAAAAGATTCTATAAGATGGCCAGAAAGGACTTCAGAAGAAGATCATACAAGGAGTAGGATAAGCCAAGGTATGACAAATCCATTGGCAATAACAAAGACATCATTTGCTTTGGTTGCAGGAAACCAGGGCATATAGTTCCTGACTGTCCAGAGAACAAGAACAAGGACAGAAGGGACAGAAAAGAAAGAAGAAAGGAGAAGGACTCCAAAAGGAATGGAAATAGCAAACCTTCCTCCAGCAAAAATAAGCACACAAGGAAAGGATTTGTTGCTGAATCCTGGAGTGAGACTGAAGAGGAGTCAGAAGCCTCTTCCAGCTCAAGTGATGATGAGGATGATGCAGAGGAAAAGGAGTTCTGCATGATGGCAATCAATGCCTCACAACACAACTCAGAGGAAGAGGAGTCAGAGTCAGACTCAGAGACTCAACCTGAAGAAGATCAGGTAATCAGCTCTTTTGATTTCACTTCAGAAGATTTTAAATTTGAATTTAAAGCACTATGTTTAGACCTGCTAAAGTCTGAGAAAGAGATCATCTCTCTCAGAAATCAATTATCTGAACAAAATGCTTTAAAATCAGAAAACCTCAAACTCTCTCAGGAGTTGGAGAACTATAGGGAACAGATAGCTTCACTGAAGAGTGAGCTCTCTGAGGCCAAGAAGCTTGAAGAATCTCTCAATGGGAGAAGAATCAAGCTGATGGACATCACAAGCACAGTGAACTCAAGATTCAACAGTACACTGGGCTTGGGTGCCTCATCCAGCCAACCTATTGTTCTAACAACCCCTATCAAGTTCATTTCTAACAAGGGAAAGGGAGTTGTAGAGGTTGCCAGGAAAAATTCTGATCTGCCTCAGAAAACTAAAGTCCAGCACAAATCGTCGAACGGAGATCGACGATCGCCGAATGAAGATCGACGATCGCCGAACGCAGCTCGACGATCTCAGGATAAATCGTCGAACGCAGATCGACGATCTCAGCCAAGATCGTCGAACGCTGGTCGACGATCCCATATACCTGACCTCAGCCATAGTCGACAGTCGAACGGAGCTCGACGATCTGACCCACGATCGTCGAACGCAGCTCCAAGATCGTCGAACAGAGGTCAGAGCACTGGAAATTTTCTCAAGGGCAAGTCAAAATTGAATCCTAAGGGTTCTTCATCCCAAACCTTTAACCCTTATACTGAATGGATTATACCTCCAAGGAGATATCATCCTGAAGGATATAAGAGTCAGCCAGGGATATCTTTCATTTCTGAATTTAAAGGTTATCAACCTAGGCCCAAGGTAAACTGGGTCAAAAACAAGTGAATTGCTTTATGTGCAGGTGAAGACCTATCCAACATCTAACCAGCAATGGTATTTGGATAGTGGGTGCTCTAAGCACATGACAGGGAAAAAGGACAACCTAAATTCCTTTAGAACCAAGCTTGGACCCAAAGTTATCTTTGGTGACTCCAACTTTGGACAAACTAAAGGTTATGGAGCAGTCCAGATTGGTTCTGTAACCTTCAAGAAAGTAGCATATGTGGAAGGACTGAAGCACAACCTAATCAGCATCAGTCAGCTATGTGATGAAGGCTACCAGGTGACCTTCAGCAAAACCTTATGCAAAATCAAGTCAGAGGACAACACAACTGTGTTGACAGGTAAAAGAAAAGGTAACATCTACCTAGTAGATTTTCTTTCAACTACTATAGATATCTGTTTATTCAATTCAGTTTGTAGACCAAATGTTTTATGGCATAAGAGACTAGGACACCTAAACCTTAGAACTATTGCTAGGCTATCCAAGGACAACCTTGTTAGAGGACTACCTTCTGGCCCCTACAAGAAGGAAGGACTCTGCAAGGCTTGTCAATTAGGCAAGCAAACTAAGAACAGTTTTAAGTCACTTAATAAGAGTGATTCACCTAGGATATTGTATCTGTTACACATGGATCTATTTGGACCCATCACAGTACAAAGCCTAGGAGGGAAATCCTACACTTTAGTGATTGTAGATGACTTCTCTAGATTCACTTGGGTGTTCTTTCTAAGGAAGAAGTCTGATAACTTTAAGTGTCTGACAGAGTTTCTCAAATGTATAAAGATTGAGTTCAATACTCACATTGCCCTGATCAGAAGTGATCATGGGACAGAGTTTGATTCTCTTCTTATGCAAGAGTTCTGTCAGAGTGAAGGGATCAGACATACTTTCTCAGCTCCTAGAACTCCTCAACAAAATGGGGTAGCTGAAAGGAAAAATAGAACCCTTATTGAATCTGCCACTACATTATTGTCAGATGCTCATCTACCTCTATCCTTCTGGGCAGAGGCAGTGAACACCTCCAACTATGTGCTGAACAGAAGTCTGATACATAAACTGAAGGGAAAGACTCCCTATGAATTACTCAAAGGGAAGAAACCTAAAATTGACTATTTCAAAATTTTTGGTTGCATTTGCTATATTCACAATAATGATAAGAAATATCTAGCAAAATTTCAAGCCAAAGCTGATGAAGGAGTGTTTCTGGGATACTCCATGATCAGCAAGGCCTATAGGGTCTATAATAAATCATCATTGAAAATTGAGGAATCTGTTCATGTTTCTTTTGATGAAACTAACATGTCTTTCAAGGAGAAGATTTCTTCTACCATAGAACCTTTGCAGGAACACTCTCTAGTTGAAGATATGAACAAGCTACAGGTTGCTCAAGAGGATGAAAGCAGTGAAGATGAAAGCAATGCTCAACATACTGAAGCACAACCTGAAGAGCCAGTTGTTGTACCACAAGAGGAAACAACAACACAGGTTGGTGAACAATCAACACCCCCTGTTGATTTAGTAACATCAAGAGACCATCCAATTTCCCAGATAATTGGAGAAATCTCAGCTGGTGTGCAAACCAGAAATCAGGTCAACCAAAACCTGTTGCACACCTGCTTCCTTTCTCAAATTGAACCTCAGTCCATTCAAGATGCAGAGCAAGATCCATACTGGATCATTGCCATGCAAGAGGAGTTGCATCAATTTGAGAGGAACAAAGTATGGGAACTAGTGCCAAAGCCCAAGGATCATTCCATTGTTGGAACAAAGTGGGTCTTCAGAAATAAACTGGATGATCAAGGAGTAATAATAAGGAACAAGACAAGGCTAGTTGCCCAAGGATATTCTCACGAAGAAGGAATTGACTACGACCAGACCTTTGCACCTGTTGCAAGATTAGAAGCCATCAGGATATTTTTAGCTTATGCAGCTCACAAAGGCTTCAAGGTTTATCAGATGGATGTCAAGAGTGCCTTCTTAAATGGAGACATCAAAGAGGAAGTCTACGTCAGACAACCTCCAGGTTTTATCTCTCCAACTCATCCTGATTTTGTTTTTAGATTAAATAAAGCATTATATGGTCTCAAGCAAGCTCCTAGAGCATGGTATGAGACCCTAGCATGCTTTCTCTTGAAAAATGGTTTTATAAGGGGTAGAGTATACCAAACTCTTTTCATTAGAACCCATAAGTCCCATACCCTACTAGTACAAATCTATGTAGACGATATCATTTTTGGTTCTACTGACTCAAAATTGTGCAGAAGGTTTTCTAACCTAATGCATTCTAAATTTGAGATGAGTAGCATGGGTGAGCTATCCTTCTTCCTAGGATTGCAAGTCAAACAACATGCTGAGGGCATCTTTATTTCTCAAACCAAATATACTAATGAGCTGGTTAAGAAATTTGGCATGTCTGAGGCATCTTGTATGAAAACACCCATGCCTACCAATGCTGTATTAGATGCTGATGAACATGGGAAACCTGTTGATCAGACAACATATAGAGCAATGATTGGCTCTTTACTGTATCTTACAGCTAGTAGACCAGATATAATGTTTGCTACATGTATATGTGCTAGATTCCAAGTTAGCCCTAGAGAGTCACACCTCACACTAGTAAAGAGGATTCTTAGGTATGTTAAAAGTTATCCAAATCTAGGTCTCTGGTATCCAAAAGATTCAGCATTTGAGTTAACTGGATTCTCTGATGCTGATTATGCTGGATGCAGAATTGACAGGAAAAGCACCAGTGGAACTTGTCAGTTCCTTGGTGATAGACTTGTCTCTTGGTTTTGCAAGAAACAAACATCTGTGTCAACTTCAACTGCTGAAGCTGAATATATGGCTGCAGGCAGTTGTTGTTCACAAATACTGTGGATTCAAAATCAACTCCTAGACTATGGTTACAACTTAGAGAAGTCAAAAATCTTTTGTGACAATACAAGTGCTATCTCCATAGCTCAAAATCCAGTCCTTCATAGTAGGACAAAACACATAGAGATTAGGCATCACTTCTTAAGGGACAATGTTGAAAAGAACAAAATTGAATTGCAATATATCCCAACTGATTTACAAAGGGGAGATATTTTCACCAAGCCCTTGGATGAAAAGAAACACACTTTCTTCCTAAATCAGTTAGGAATGTTAGATGGAGGAAGTCTTAAATAATATCCAAGATTTTGAAAGCTAAAAATTGACCAAGACTAGGCAAAAATTCTGATTTTCCTTAGTGTCTAAAATTTTCTGATCTCTGAACTGCGCTCGACGATTTCCCCAACGATCGTCGAACGGAGTTCGACGATTTCCTGAATCGTCGAACGGAGTTCAGCGCTCCTCAGATGGTATGAACTATCCCTTCTGGTCAACGATCGTCGAACGGCGCTCGACGATTTTGTTCACTGAACGATCGTCGAACGGAGCTCGACGCCTTTCCAGATCGTCGAACGGAGATCGACGATGTTGGAGTCTCTTCAGATTCCTTTAGAAGCCTCGATCGTCGAACTGAGTTCAACGATCTTTCCAATTCTGCGTCGAACCCTAATATAAAACTCATTTTTCGCCGTCGTTCTCTCTTGCGCTTTCAATTTCTCTGCAAAAATTTTCTTCCCTCCAAACAGTTCTACCTTGGTCGTTTTGTTTGTTAAGTTTTTGCAGGTACCATGGCCGTCTCAGTCGCTGTCCTCGCCGCAATGAAATTTGATGCAGGTTTGGACATTGATCTGGACTCCTTCAACACCACTGATCAAGTCTTCCAGGACATCCTGAGTTTATTCAAAGATCAGCATTTATCTGCCCTCATGACAACAAGAATCAAACTTGCCTCAGATGAAATCAAAGAATGGATATATACTGCACACAACCTTGACAACAACACCATAGTTGGATCTATTGCTGGTACCCAGGTACCTCTGACCCCAACAGTCTTAACAGAAGTTTTTGGTTTAAGAAATGGTGAAGACTCTGCTGAACTTTCTGGAGAAGAATTTTCTGATATACTTGCCAGGATGGGTCATCCTGAGGGAAACCCTAGCAAATTATTTAAGAGGAACCTGTCAGTTGAATACAGGTTTCTGACAGATGTTGTAGGCAAGGTACTGTTGGCAAAACATTCTGCACATGACACCATCTCCAGACATCAGCTCTGCCTCATGGGAGCTCTGGTAGATAGGAAAAGCTTGAACTGGGGAGAGGTCTTTTTTGACCTGATAAAGAAAATGATAAACAAAACCTTTGTGAATTTTGGAAGAATTCTGGGAGTCTTCCTTCAGGCAAAGTGCCCTGCTCTGTTGGTCTCCTCTGGAGTGCACATCAATGCCTCCAAGAGACTCACCTGTGCCCTATTTGGGAAATGGGACAGGCAAATTAGCAAGCCCAGCAGGCTCTCTTCAACTGCCCCTTCAGGCACCAGGACCCACAGAGTCACTCCCCCACAGGTCACTGCTCCTGCAGTTGACCTGACTGTTGCTAGTGCTGCTTCTCCTCCTCCTCCTAGTCCAACCATACCTCCAGCTCCATCCACCATTCCAGCCTCATCCACAATTACAATCTCCAGCCCTTCTCCAACATCAATACCCTCTCCAGCAATCATTTCATCACCTCCAGCAGACCACTTCCATCCCCTATTCTCTTATCCACCACTAGATGTCACCTCATCCCCATCCATCCCATCCTTCACACTTCTGGATGAATCCTACATGGATGATTCCCCCTCCTCTCCTCCAGAATTTCCATCCTCTTCAACATCTTTCCAAGACCTTCTCCACCACATTATTGACCAATCCACTTTCACTCCCTCCATATCCATCCCATTGCCCTCCATCTCCACCATCCCCTCTCCTGAGCCATTCATTCCACCATTCAGCCCTCCTCCTCCAGCCTCTTCAGCCATCCCTGTACCCTCTACCTCTGCTCATCCTCTTGAGCAAGTAGATCTTTCAGCCTTAGCTGACCAGTTGTATGAGCTCCTTGCACCCAGGCTCTCTCTTCTCATAGAGGCCTCTTTAGCTCCTCTACAACAGTCAGTGGCAGCTCTCTCTGCCAGGCTTTCCTCCTTCCTTCCTCCTCAAGCAGCACCCCCAGCAGTGTGCCTTGATACAGCTGTATCTGCATCCAGGCAGGGGGAGATGCCCTATGAAGCCAGCCTTCATGCTGCTGTTGCTGCTGCTTCTTCCCATGCTGTTGATTCTGCTGCTACTGCTGATGTTTTTGTGTCTGCTTCTGCTACTGTTGCTGCTACTCCAGTTCAGGCTCCTACTGTAGTCTTAGCAATTGACCTAGGGTCTTTGCTCTCTGCATTTGATACTGCATACTTCAGCTACCTCCCAGAGCCCAATGCTGTCCAGCCCTCTGAAGATCTGTCCAAGGCTCTGGTGCCCTTCTCATGCTGTGACCCCAGTATCATTTCTGCTTTTATTCATTCAGTGACTGCTGCTTCTGATGATGTTGCTGCTGCTGCTGCTGAAGACAAGGCTGTATCTACTTCTGAAATTGTTGTTGCTGCTGAAGAAGAAAATGTTCCAACTGCTGCTGAAAATCAAACTGTTTCTGATGAGCCCATTTCCCAGGATTCTCTGATGACAGAGGCTGTTATTTTTGAGCCTGCTGTAGATGTTGTTGTTGTTTCTGAACCTGCTGCTGCCATAATTCCTGAAATAACCACTGTTGTTTCTACTGCTGCTCCAGTACCTGTTGGTATATCTGCTGATGTATCTGTCTCTGTTGCTCCTTCTGCTTCTGCTTCTGCCCCATCAGCTGCTGTTCAACTGAAAGAAAATTTGATGAAAAGGATTGATGCCTTATATGATGCACAGAGTTCTGAATCTGAGGATTACAACACTGCCTCTGATGATTCTTCTGCCACCATTGCAAGGAAAAGGAAGGCAAGAAGTAAGGCAATGAAGAGGGTTCCTCCTGCCAAAGTTAGAGATGATAATGATGTTCCTTATTATATTCTGCACAACTGCCCAATTACTGAGCATTGGATGCAGTTCTCTAAGAATCAGCTAAAGGCTATGAAGAAGAAAAGGAAGTATGAGAAAGGTTCCACTCAGTTCAAGCACCCTCATCCTCCTCCACCACCTCCACCTGATGCAGGTGCAGGTGGCAGCTCTGCAAGTTCAGGCCCAGCTAGAAGCCAGGCTCCCTACCAACCTCATGCTAGAACATATCAAAGGGAAAGCCAGTCTAGGGGCTCTTACTCTAGAAGGGGAGGATATAGGGGAAATCAAAGAGAGACTCAGGTTTACTCCAAAGGGCATTCCAGGCAGCATCCTTACTCTAGGGGAGGACATGTTTCTTCTGATACATCTTCTGGTCCATTCCCCTATAAGCTCAAAGAAACTGTGACTGCCAGGACTCCTCAAGATACTTCTTCCAACAGGTATGAGCCACCTGTTCCTTTTGAGGACCCTGAGAAGAATCCTGTGGCTTGGACTGCTAGAATGAAAGAGCTGGCTGCATTAGATCAAATAAAGAAAGCCAAAGAGAAAGGCCTAGACACTTCCAACATCTCTACAATGTCAGAACAAAGACAGAAAGAATTAGAAAGATATGCCTCCAGTAAATTTTTTGATGCAGACAGGTACATGGAGTTGCATCCTGCTGCAGTGGTTCCAAGGACTTCAAAGCAAACATATTTGGGAGCAGTTGATGATACAAGATCCAACAAAGAAGCTTTAAATCCTAACAGAGAAATCAAAATGGTAAAAGGCAAAGAGAAAGAATAACTCTGTAAGGTGACAATTCTTGGTTTTTCTGACTGCTTTCTGGATATCATACTTATATATCTCTGTGATGGTTCTGTAATGTCTAGCTGCTGTTGTTTTTATGTTTTTCTGACTGTATGATGTTGTTTGTTTTTCAAAGTCTGTAAATAGTTTTCCTAACCCAAATAGGGGGAGATTGTTGGAACACCCTATTACTAATTTGGGTCAGGATCACTATGTCTCTAGGAATCTGTGTTTTGACCTTCTGTATAGCTTAATATGTCAATTAGAATTGAGTCTAAGGGTCAGTAGTCTAGGATTGGAAGCTGCCCTGAAGACCCAAGTTTTTCTGGAGACTAAGTCTAATCGTCGAGCTCAGCACGACGTTTCGTCGAACTCCGGTCGACGATCGTCTAGCTCAACTTCGACAGATCGTCGAGCTCCATTCGACGATCGCTGAGCTCAAACCTCATAATATCGTCGAGCTCCACTCGACGATCGCTGAGCTCAACTTCTCAATATCGTCGAACTCCATTCGACGATCGCTGAGCTTAGGTCGACGATTTTGAATCTGCACTGGATCCTTATCTCTGAGCTCAGTTCGACGATCTTTGAGCTCAGATCGACGATTTCTTTGCTGCTTGCATTTTCCAGTTCGCTGAGCTCAGCTCGACGATAGCAGAGCTCAGTTCGACGATTTCAGTTATCTTTCAGAATTCAAATTCAAATCAGATAGAAGTTATTCTGCATTTAATTCAGAAGATCTGCCAGCCATTTTTATTTACTTCTGGAGCAAGTTTCAAGGGATTTTTCAAGGAACAATTCAGTGGACTTTCCTTTAGAACAAATTATGCAATTAAGGCTGTAATCAATGCAGACCAACGGCTATCTTTGACAGAGTGATATTCTATTCTGGCACAGAGAATAAAAGACAGAATGCTTTTGAATCAAGACAGAGAATAGAGAACAGACAAGAACAAAAAGAGAGATTGACAAGAATAGGACACAACTCATATACAGAGACTGTTTTTCAAAATATTCCGTCAACAAGAATTCTGAAGAACACTCATCAAAGAGATCAAGCTTTCAAACAATCTTCAGATCTCTTCAGCTCTCAAAGTGTTCAAGGCCAACATCATTTCAAGACTCCAGACACTCAACATTTCAGCTTGCTGAAATCATCTTTTGCTGGAGATCTATCTTTGAAGGCCTATCACCCTCAGCAAAGCTCATCTTCCTGAAGATCAAGGACTCAGGGGGAGCTTTGAAATCAATCCACTTAGTCTTCTCAGTTGATTGAGAAAGAGAAGACTACCATCACTCTCTCACCTCCACTCTGTAAAGGGTTTTTCAAACTCCCTTCAAAAGTTTGAATCTGGTTTTTGAGCACCTTGTCAAAAGCTCATTGGTGGCAAGACACCTGATCAAAAAATATGATTTGGTTTTTGAGCACCTTATCAAAAGCTCATTGGTGCCCAGGACACCTGATCAACTCATCCTGCAGTGGATTCCTACCTAGGGTGGTAGAATAGTGGATGTACCCAAGTTTGGGGAACCACTATATTTCCTTGTGTCATCTGGTTCTGCATGTTTTCTTTTTGTTTCTGGCCTAGATTTTCTTGTGCTTAGTTTCTGCATAGCTTAGTTTTGTGGTTAGTTTTATTTCTGCTTCCCTGCTTACACTCATTACAACAATTGTTGTAAAGCTTTGCAAAAGTTTTTCTTTGTGTTTCAAAAAGCACCATATACTCTATTCACCCCCCTCTAGAGTATATCAGATCTAGTTTCCCCTTTCACAAGGAATTATGATAGCTCTCCCATGCTACTCATCTCAAACTTTGAATGCATTAGATCAGAGAATCTCTTGCATAGTTTGGGATCTGTAGAGCCAAAAATGATGTCATCTACATATATTTGTAGTACTAAAATTTTATCATGATGCATCTTAGTAAAAAGGGTCCTATCTACCATGCCTTTAGAGAACTTATGCTCTATCAAGAAGCTAGCTAAGGTCTCATACCAAGCTCTTGGAGCATGCTTTAGACCATAGAGAGCTTTATGTAATTTAAAAACATATGACGTATGAGTAGAGGAGATAAAACCTGGGGGTTGTTCAACATAAACCTCTTCCTTTAGTTCTCCATTCAGGAAAGCACTCTTGACATCCATCTAGTAGACTTTAAACTTCTTAAAAGCAACATAAGCAAGAAAAATCCTGATTGCTTTTATCCTTGCAACAGGAGCAAAGGTTTGATCATAGTCAATGCCTTCCTCTTGCCTATAGCCTTGAGCAACAAGCCTAGCCTTATTTTTCATAATTACACCTTGGGTATCAAGTTTATTTCTGAATACCCACTTGGTTCCAATTACTGGATAGCCTTTGGGCCTTGGAACCAAGTCCCAAACTCTGCATCTCTCAAACTGATTGAGCTCCTCTTACATTGCAATAATTCAGTAGGGATCTTGCTCTGCATCATTTATGGATTGAGGCTCAACTTGAGAGAGGAAACAGGCATGCATCACATCTTGGTTGAGTTGATGTCTTGTCTATACACCTACTGACATGTCCCCAATCACTTGAGATCTGGGGTGATCCCTTAGTATGACAAGGTTAGTGGGTGGAGTTGGTTCAGCAACAACATTTGGAGTTGATTCCTCTTATGGAATAATGTCTGCTGTTGAAGGAGATTCAACCACTTCCAAAAATTCTTCTTCACTATGCTCATCAGCTTGTGGAGGAGAATGTGATATGAACTTTTGTGTAAGGTTTAATTCTCCCAATTTCTCACACAAGTAAGGTACCTGCAAAAGATCTGGGGTAGAAGAGTCCTTCTCCTTATAATACATGTTAGCTTCATCAAATGAAATATATACAGATTCTTCCATTTTTAAGGATGATTTATTGAAAACCCTATAAGCTTTGCTAACTTGGGAATATCCATGAAAAATTCCCTCTGTAGCTTTTGCTTCAAATTTTCTAATGTGTTTCTTATTATTGTTATGAATGAGACACCTACACCTAAAAATTCTAAAGTAATCAATTTTAGGTTTCTTCCCTTTGAGTAATTCATAGGGGGTCTTACCCTTAAGTTTGTGTATCAAACTTCTATTCAACACATAGTTTGTTGTGCTCATAGCCTCTTGATGAGTACGATTATGATAGGCTTTTTACTATCATAATTGTAATCATGTCCACTATTTCCTACCCCTTTTTGTGTTGATTTTATGATAATAGTAAAGAAATTGTCGTATCATAGATAGAAGAGCATATTTAGAAGTCTTTGGCAGTTCTTGTAATAAACTATTTACTGAGCCTATCATTTTTTCTATTGCAGGTAATGCCAACCAATGGACCTAAAAGTCTCGGAGCAAACAGAGGAGTTCACGGAGTCAATATGGCTGATGACAGGATGAAAATTTAGTGCACACGGCCAGACACACGGCCGTGTGTCTACCCGTGTCCTATGCACCTAGAGCTGAAGAATTTGGGCGCAGACGATGGAACCTCACACGGGTATGGCACATGCCCGTGTGCCTACCCGTGTCATCTTTGCACACGACTGCCAACCAACCCGTGTCTGAAGAACATGGCAAGACACACGGCCGTGTCCATACCCGTGTCATATGACACGGCCCACTACCAGACACGCCTGCTCGTAGGGAACCGCCCAGGAACCGCCTAGGAACTGTCCACACGGCCTGCCACACGGCCGTGTGCGACCCCGTGTCCGACCTGTTTGCAAGGGAACTATAAATTTCCTGTAGAAAAAATTGTTTAGAACTTTTGGATCATTTCTGGATTGGAGAACTGCTGGAGGCCGAAGGGGAGCATTCAAGACAAGGAGGATTGAAGGGTATTCATATATATTTTTTATTTAATCATTAACCCTTTGAATCCTTTCTTTCTCTTGATGATCCATCTTCAATTTATGTTTTAATTTGCATGAATTTCCCTTTGAACATTCTAGTAATCATGTATCACCTTGTTTATGTTATATTTGTAGTATTTTATTTGTGTTTATGCAATCAAACAAAGAGTTTAATCCTCTTATGAATTATTTATTTGTTTTACAAAATTGGCAATTGGCTAGATTGAGAAATTGGTTCTTTGCAATGCTTTTGGTATGTTCATTTTGTGATGATAATTCCCTTTGTAATTTCAAACTTAATGATCGAGAGATATTTTGTTTGGAAAATTAGAACACGAATAAAAGGATTCATGTTAATTTAGCGATAACATTCATGAATTTATGTAGTATTAAAGGTATTTTGCTTAATGCGAACTTGAGTGTTGTGAATTGTTCGAGAGAAAATTTACTATCTTAGGTTTAGATTTGGAATTGCTCGAGAGAGAATTTTGATGAAAAATTAACCTTTACATTGCACAAATTTAACAGTATTTTCATGTCATGATCGCTTAGAATTGAGCTAGTAAATGAAATTGTTCATGTAATTATTTAAAAGCTTCATGTTTTTATCGTTTTTATTTCTCCAATACTGAATTATCCAATTGGTCATAGTTACGTTAATGTAGTTTAAATATCACTTTTGTTTAGAGGTATGATAATAAAGGGAGGGTGAGTACGAATAGTTGAAACGACCCTGTGGAATACGACACGAGATGTAGATTTCTCATATATTACGATTGATAGGTGCGCTTGCGTGAATGCTAATTCAATCTAGTTTAAGTCCATCTACATAATTGTATTAGAATGTAGAATGAAATCGCATTAAGTTATTACTTGTTAGCAAGAAAAATCATCAAGTTTTTGGCGTCGTTGCCGGGGATCGTTTTCAATATTTCGAAATCCTAATCTTTATTGATCTACCAATTTTCATTTATATAGTTGTAAATTAGTATTTGTATAATTATATTGCATAATATTTTTTTTGTAGTCTGTTAGTCTATGACCAGGGGCAGAAATTCTGGGCTAGCACCATTTCATCCTGACCCAGAACGAATTCTCCATAACACTAACTTAAGGGACGTGGGAATTAATACCACAGATATTTCAAACGGACTATCAGAAGAGGAGACAGTAAACCAAGGAGAGAATCATCTTGAAAACTTAGATACCATGGCCAACCAAAATGAGCAAACCATGTCTGACTTTGCTAGACCTAATCTCCAAGGAACCGGGTCGAGCATCGTTAGACCACCGATAGCTACCAATAACATTGAATTGAAGCCTAGTGTAATACAAATGGTTCAACAGTATGTCCAGTATGATGGCTTGTAAGATGAGGATCCTAACACCCACTTGGCCGGATTCTTAGAGATATGTGACACATTTAAGATCAATGGTGTTTCCAACGACGCCATCCGATTGAGACTGTTTCCATTTTCTTTAAGGCATAAGGCGAAGCAGTGGTTGAATTCCTTACCTAGAGGGTCGATCACTACTTGGGACATGATGGTTGAGAAGTTTCTGATGAAGTATTTTCCACCTGCGAAGACTGCGAAGTTAAGGAATGGCATCTCTACATACATTCAATTGGAGTCTGAATCGTTGTACGACACATGGGAACGATTCAAGGAGTTGTTAAGGAGATGTCCCCACCATGCTCTACCTTCATGGCTTCAGATTCAGACCTTCTATAATGGTCTAAATCCAGCCACCAAACAAATGATTGATGCGGCTAGTGGAGGAACTTTGAACAACAAGACACCTGAAGTGGCTCAGTAGTTGATAGAGGACATGACAATGAACAATTACCAATGGACTACAGTAAGACAAAAGCCTAGCAAGCCCGCAGGAATTTATGAAGTAGATGCCGTCACCGCCTTAGCAATTCAAGTGGAGAAACTTCACCAAAAGATGGACAACCTTGCCTTAGCATCACCTTCCATGGCACCTCAACAATGGGACCCTTCATGCACTGGAATGCCTGGATGTGAACCGCAAGTTCAAGAGCATGTTGACTATATGGGTAACAATATTAGGCCACCTTTCAATCAAGCCAACAACCCATATAGCTCTACATATAATCCTGGATGGCGAAACCACCCCAATTTCTCTTGGGGAGGACAAGGAAATCAAGGGAAGCAGCCCATGTTTGGACAACAACCACAGTTGGAACCAAGGAAGCCTACATTGGAAGATGTGCTTACCAAATTCATGCAAACTACCGATGTAGCCTTCCGAAATCAAGAGGGTTCAATTCGAAACTTGGAAAATCAGATTGGTCAGCTTGCAAGGATGGTTTCTGAAAGGCAGCAAGGAACACTTCCAGGGAATACAGAGATAAATCCAAGGGAGCATGCAAATGCCGTTCAATTGAGGAGCGGAAATGAGTTACAAGACCCAAGGCCTGCAAAAGAAGCACCCAAAATGGAGTCTAGCGGCGAAGGACCAAGCGAGATGAACGTACAACCGATGGAGTACCAACCAGCATTACCATACCCAGCAAAGCATAACAAGGAGCGCATGGATGCGCAGTATGGTAACTTTTTTTATCTATGTTTAAGCAATTACATGTTAATTTACCTTTTTCTGAAATTATTCAAATGCCTAAATATGCAAAATTTCTTAAGGATTTGATTTCTAATAAAAAGAAAATAGAAGAATTATCATTAGTAACATTAAGTGAAGAATGTTCTGCTATTTTGCAAAATAAATTGCCACAAAAACTTATGGATCCCGGTTCATTTTCAATTCCATGCTTAATCGGTGATTTACAAGTAAATAAGGCTTTAGCAGATCTAGGAGCAAGTATAAATTTAATGCCTTATAAACTATATCTGAAACTAGGCCTAGGAGAACTTAACCCAACAAGAATGAGTATTTAATTAGCAGATCGATCGGTTAAGTATCCTAAAGGAATAGTAGAAGATGTATTAGTTAAGGTAGATAAATTTATATTTCCTGCTGATTTTGTTATTTTAGATATGGATGAAAATATCGAAGTACCACTTATACTAGGTCGTCCATTTCTAGCTACATCTAGAGCACTTATTGATGTTTTTGATGGTAAATTAGTATTGCGAGTAGGAGAAGATGAAGTCACTTTTCAAATTGGCAATACTATGAAACAATCCTTAGATAACGATGATTATTGCTATTTTTCTCATGGTATTGATGATTTTATGTCTTCTATAAATTCTAATTTTTATTATAAAGATCCTTTAGAAATTTGCATAACTAACAATTATCTAGAAGATGATAAAAATGATGACATTATTGAACTTTTTTTTTTTGAGAATTGTGTTGCTATGAATAGAACAACGGAATATAGTTTAATTACTGAAGGAGATCATGAAATTCTTAAGAATAATACTAAGGATCCACCGATAGTAGAATTAAAAAAATTGCCAGATCATCTTGAGTATGCATTCTTAGTAACAAATTCTTCGTACCCAGTTATCATTTCTTCAAATCTTTCCAAACTTGAAAAAGAAAAATTGATAACCGTATTGAAGAAATGTAAAGGTGCAATAGCGTGGCAAATATCTGATATAAAGGGTATTAATCCTAGCTTTTGCACTCATAAAATTCTTTTGGAAGAAAACTATAAGTCGTCTATTCAACCGCAACGTAGGCTAAATCCTAATATGAAAGAGGTAGTTAAGGCTGAGATTGTAAAGTTATTAGATGCTGGTATTATATACCCTATTTCGGATAGTTCATGGGTTAGTCCTGTTCAAGTAGTTCCTAATAAGGGTGGCCTGACCGTAGTAGCAAATGATAGAAATGAATTAATTCCAACGCGAACAGTAACAGGTTGGCGTGTCTGTATAGACTATAGGAAATTAAACGATGCCACTAGGAAAGACCATTTCCCTCTTCCTTTCATTGACCAGATATTAGAACGCTTATCAGGACATTCGTATTATTGTTTTCTAGATGGACTTTCTGGATACTTTCAAATTCCTATAGCACCAGAAGACCAAGAGAAAACAACATTTACTTGCCCATTTGGTACCTTTGCCTATAGACGTATGCCTTTCGGGTTATGTAATGCACCCGCCACATTTCAAAGGTGCATGCTAGCCATCTTTAACGAGTATGTTGAAGATATTATGGAAGTGTTCATGGATGATTTATCTGTTTTTGGCGACTCTTTTGAGTTGTGTTTGAATAATCTAGAGAAAGTTCTTAGGAGGTGTGAGGAGACGAATCTAGCGCTTAGTTGGGAGAAGTGCCATTTCATGGTACAAGAAGGGTTAGTACTCGGCCATAAAATTTCAAGCCAAGGAATTCAAGTAGATAGAGCGAAAATAGAGACCATAGAAAAATTACCGCCACCAACCTCCGTAAAGGCAGTGAGAAGTTTCTTAGGACACGCGGGATTTTACCGCCGTTTTATTAATGACTTTTCTAAAATAGCTAAACCACTTACAAGGCTTTTAGAAAAAGACACACCTTTTATTTTTGAACAAGAGTGTCTACATGCCTTTGAGTTCTTAAAAGAAAAATTAATTAATTCTCCTATTATGATCGCACCTGATTTTAGTCAACCATTTGAGATCATGTGTGACGCTAGTAGTTTTGCGGTAGGGGCTGTTTTAGGACAACGCCGAAACAAACATTTTCACCCAATATATTATGCTAGTAAAACACTTAATAATGCACAGGAGAATTATACAACTACTGAAAAAGAACTCCTAGCAGTGGTATTCGCCTTTGACAAATTTAGACCATATTTAACATTATCCAAAGTGGTAGTTTATACGGATCACTCTGCACTTAGATATTTGCTAGCCAAAGCGGAAGCAAAGCCTCGTTTAATCCGATGGGTTCTTCTTTTACAAGAATTTGATCTAGAAATTAGGGATAAACGAGGAGCGGAAAACGTAGCGGCAGATCATCTTTCACATTTAGAAAACCCACTACGATCAATGTTAGATGAATCTGAAATTTCTGATACATTCCCTGAGGAATCATTATTTGCCATATCTACCAATATACATCTAGATTATCCATGGTTTGCAGATTATGTAAACTATCTTGTGGCTAAGGTCCTTCCAAAAGACTTTTCATATCAGCAGAAAAAGAAATTTTTCTCTGACTTGAAATATTACTTTTGGGAGGACCCTTTTCTTTTTCGGATATGTGCAGATTCTGTTATAAGAAGGTGTGTATCAGCGGAGGAAGGTTGGAAGATTTTGGAGCAGTGTCATTCAGGTCCTGCTGGTGGTCACTATGGAGCGAATCGCTCCGCTAAAAAGGTTCTTGATTCCGGGTTTTATTGGCCCCTTCTATTCAGGGATGCCCAAAGGTATGTGCTTTCATGTGATTCTTGCAAAAAGCAGGTAATATTTCTAAATTACATGAAATGACTCAAAAGTTTATCCTTGAATGTGAAGTATTCGATGTGTGGGGTATAGATTTTATGGGACCATTCCTAGTTTCGTTTGGGAATAAATACATTTTGGTAGCTGTAGATTATGTATCAAGGTGGGTTGAAGCGCAAGCTTTGCCTACTAATGATAGTAGGGTTGTAATTAGATTTTTGAAATCCTTATTCGCACGATTTGGCACACCACGTGCACTTATTAGCGATAGGGGTTCACACTTTTGTAATCTACAACTAGACAAAGTATTAGAAAAATATGGAGTTACACATAGGATAGCCACTCCGTATCACCCTCAAACTAGTGGGCAAGTTGAAGTTTCCAATAGAGAGCTTAAGAGAATCTTAGAAAAATCTATAGAAGGGAATAGGAAGCAGTGGTCTAGGAAACTTAACGACTGTTTATGGGCTTATAGGACCGCCTACAAAACGCCTATAGGGACCACCCCCTTTAGATTAGTCTACGGTAAATCTTGCCACCTACCTATAGAATTAGAACACAAATCATATTGGGCAATACGCTCCTTAAATTTTGACACTAGTTCTATAGGAGAGAAGCGTAAACTTCAACTTAACAAATTAGATGAGTGGAGAACTATGGCCTATGAGAACTCCCGGATTTATAAGGAGAAAACCAAACTATTTCATGACCGTCACCTTCGTAAACCCAAGGTATTCCAAAAAGGTGACCAAGTCCTCCTTTATAACTCCAGATTACGTTTATTCCCAGGGAAGTTAAGGTCTAAGTGGTCCGGACCCTTTAAAGTTAAAAAAGTCTTTCCCTACGGTACCATCGAGTTAACTCACCCCGAGAAGGGAGATTTTAAGGTTAATGGTCACTGACTTAAACCCTATTATGGTGAAATCCCTATGGACTTCACTCGTCTAGAGACTTGCCTCCGTCTAGATTAGTTTCATATTAACTATAATAGGTATTTTTAAGTATTATTGTTTTAATATAAATTTAATTAGATGCATTGAAAAATTAATGAAAAAAAAAGAAGAAAAGAAATTTTTTTATGAAAAAAAAAAAAAATTTCCACCAAATTTTTTATGAGGAAAAATTTTTTTTGGAGAGGCACACGGCTAACCACACGGCCGTGTGGGTGGCCGTGTACATGACACAGGCTCAGGCCCAGCCGAGTGGAATTAATTCGGCATAAGGTCATTTTCATCCCGAGCACAACACGGGTCCGCACCAACCCGTGTTCACAGCCGTGTGCATCGGTCTCGACGATCGTCGAGACCGATGTGTCGAGACACCGAACACGGGCGTGTCTGATTAAACACGCCCGTGTCTCCTACCTACACGTGTTCATGTACCGTGCCAGCTGCGACACGGGTCACCACACGGCCGTGTTGTGGCCCGTGTCCCCCTGACGCGCTGTCCCCATCCAGTTTGACCACACGGACCGAGGCAGGCCCGTGTTCAACGAGGCCTCAGATCCCCTAACACGGGTGCACACACGGCTGTGTGCGCACCCGTGTTCCATTACTTTACACGGACCGACGCACCCCGTGTTCCACGAGGCGGTTGATTCGCTAACACGGGTTCACACACGCCCGTGTGCGAACCCGTGTTCAACATGTATAAAAAGGCCGTGTGGATTTCTTCCTTGCTCACTCCAAATCCTCTCCCAGCATCAATCATCCCGTGGCCTGATCCCCAAGGCTCTATTTTCTCCAATTCTCGTCCCCCTTTCACTCGCATTTTTCCGCATCTATGTCATGTCTTCCGGAAGAAGTGGAGGTCGCCGTCGCCGACCGGAATTACAAGTCTCAACGGAGAGGCGGGATGCCGCTGCTCCGCTAATTTTCACCGATGCTTCACACACCGCCCGCTTCAACCGCTTGCAATCAAAAAAATTCCGAGACATACGTATTATTGATTGGAGCGTGCTTGAGGAGATCAACTTAGCTGGAGATGTCAGGGGGTTAATCTCTGTAACAGGGTGGGATCAGGTTTTTGCCATAGAGGAGTTAGGCTTTAGGGAACTCACCTTAGAGTTCCTATCTTCATTTTATTCCAGCTTTAGGCCTAATTTCATCGACGCACCGCACGCGCCCGAGGGGATAGTTTCATTTCGAGTGGGTGGCACATTTTATACACTCACCATGCTCCAGTTCTCCCAATATTTAGGGGTGTATGAGGAGTCGTTCCTTTTTAGTGCGGCCTACCCCGAACTCCAATTCGATCTCCCCAACCGCGATATGGCCGGTGGTATCTGGCGCCAGATTTCATTTGACACTGGCGCCTACGAGGCCAAGAGATCCAAGGTATCTAAATTGATTTCTGCCGCCCTCCATTACGTCCACCACCTCCTCAGCCACACGTTGAGCGGTCGGGGCGAAAGCTCCGGAGTTGTCAGTAGGCAGGATCTGTTATACCTCTACAGCATGACATCACGATATCCTCTACATCTCGGTTATCTTCTAGCCCAGTTCATTCTCCATCAGGCTGACACCCCTCGTATACGGTCTATTTGCGTAGCACCCTATATTACTCGCCTCGTGAAGAATATGGGCATATTTTTAGCCCTCCCCCAGATGAAGGTGGTCGCAAAGACCGTGCCTATCATGATGGCTAGTCTTCGCGCCCTCCGCCTCGTCACTGCCCGTCAGGGCCGGGGAGGGGTTATATATTCTATTGCTCGACGTGGACCGCATGTACAGGACGACAGTGATGATGAGATAGATCCTGACCTCGACGTGCCATTGGTGCCTCCACCCCGTTCCACCTACGCTCATGGCGAGTCGTCTACTGCACCCCCTCCACCTCAGTCTCGGTACTCGCGCGAGTTCAGACAGTTTTTCGAGACCGAGCTCTCGCCGCGCTTACAGGACATTAAGGAGGCACATCAGCGGACCGAGGATCTCCTCACACAGATTAGAGACCACCTTGGGATCGCCCCTCGCCAGCCGCCAGCTCCAGCACCGCCTTCCTTCCCGGACGATTCGACAGACCACCAGGCTTACTTCTGATATGTATCAATGTAGTTCTATCTTCATGTATCGTATCTTGTATTTTTTTTATATATCAGTGTATTCAGTTCTGGCAGCTCTTATATATCAGTGCATTCTATTACAACTCCTGTTTCTTTACTGTGCTCTTCTACTTATTATGATAGCAGTTTTTTTTTCTTATATCATCATGAAATCACTCTATGTTCGTTTTTTTTTGCACTGAGGACATTGCAAATTTTAAGTCTGGGGGTAGAATGGTTATTCATGTGGTTACAATTGATTATAATCTGCCTATCATAATACTCAAGTTTGTACCCCTACAAATTTTGTTGATCTTTTAAGCTCTCATTATTCTTTCATTTGGGATTATAAATATTTAATTTACCTTCGCACACTGCTTAAAAGGAATTGATGTAGACTCATAGAGTATTCAACTTTGTTGATTTTGTAATTAAGCATAGAAATTTTTTTTAGCTTAATTTTCTCTATATAATTTAATTTTAAGATTACTCCTCTATATTTGTAACTATCCAACACTTTATTTTAGAAAATATATTTATCTATAATAAAGTGAGTCGATGAGTGTAACATTTTTATAATTTGGTATTAGGGCTTTAAAATTAAAAATTACTCCCTATTGATGTCTAGGACTCACCCTCTAGCATTCCTCAAAAACATTACATAGGTTAATTAGTAAGGGCGGAAATGACTTAGGCCTCCTATTGGATAGCTTGAGCCTTGTTATCCCAACACCTTTAACATGATACCCTTGCACACCCAATTTGAACCTAATCCCCATCCTTTTGATGCTCTACTATTAAAATTCACCAAGGCCAAATCCCTACCTATTAGCACACCTATCATTGATGCCTGCTTGGAATGATTTGTTCATTGTGATATGTGGCCTGAGTGCGTGTATCCTTGCACCCACTTGGAATGATCCCTACTTTGAACCCAAAAAAAAATACATAGTGATATGTGGCCTGAGTGCGTGTATACTTGCACCCACTTGGAATGATCCCTACTATGGTCCCTTGGTTAAAAATATATATAAAAATAGAGTGCCCTTCAAAATATGGGAAATATACAAATTGCAAAGCCTGGGGGTGTTTACAAAAAATTGAAATATGTTAAGGTATCTTCCAACATAAGGCTCAATCAAGATTTAGGTGTGAAAAATTCATCGAACTTATCCTTGATTACCTCACCTTTAATCTTCTATCCTAAGCCAAAAAGGCTACACCAAAATTCAAGTCCTAAGGATCCAACCTTACTAATTCTAAATCGTGCTGTGATGACGGTGTAAAAAGGGTAAGCTCATGATTATCAGTAAGAGTACTTATAAGTTTTGAAGCACTAATACGTATCTTATAGAGATTGTTATTTTCTCCTCATATTTGTTAAAGATGACTATACTTTTATTTCTAAAAGTGAGTGAGAGATAGTTAAAATGATATATTAGAGGAATTTTAAGTTAAATCTATATTTAGAAAAGTCTGCTAAGTTATTTCCTATGCGATTACATCATCAAAGTTCTCTTAAATTCATAGCAACCAGTGTGCGGAGGCAAAATTATTTGATGGTAACCCAGGTGTTTGAATTAGTTTGCTTAGGGACAAGCAAACATCTAAGTCTGGGGGTATTTGATGTGTACGATTATGATAGGCTTTTTACTATCATAATTGTAATCATGTCCACTATTTCCTACCCCTTTTTGTGTTGATTTTATGATAATAGTAAAGAAATTGTCGTATCGTAGATAGAAGAGCATATTTAGAAGTCTTTGGCAGTTCTTGTAATAAACTATTTACTGAGCCTATCATTTTTTCTATTGCAGGTAATGCCAACCAATGGACCTAAAAGTCTCGGAGCAAACAGAGGAGTTCACGGAGTCAACATGGCTGATGACAGGACGAAAATTTAGTGCACACGGCCAGACACACGGCCGTGTGTCTACCCGTGTCCTATGCACCTGGAGCTGAAGAATTTGGCCGCAGACGATGGAACCTCACACGGGTATGGCACACGCCCATGTGCCTACCCGTGTCATCTTTGCACACGACTGCCAACCAACCAGTGTCTGAAGAACACGGCAAGACACACGGCCGTGTCCATACCCGTGTCATCTGACACGGCCCACTACCATACACGCCTGCTCGTGGGGAACCGCCCAGGAACCGCCTAGGAACCGTCCACACGGCCTGCCACACGGCCGTGTGCGACCCCGTGTCCGACCTGTTTGCAAGGGAACTATAATTTTCCTGTAGAAAAAATTGTTTAGAACTTTTGGATCATTTCTGGATTGGAGAACTACTGGAGGCCGAAGGGGAGCATTCAAGACAAGGAGGATTGAAGGGTATTCATATATATTTTTTATTTAATCATTAACCCTTTGAATCCTTTCTTTCTCTTGATGATCCATCTTCAATTTATGTTTTAATTTGCATGAATTTCCCTTTGAACATTCTAGTAATCATGTATCACCTTGTTTATGTTATATTTGTAGTATTTTATTTGTGTTTATGCAATCAAACAAAGAGTTTAATCCTCCTTATGAATTATTTATTTGTTTTACAAAATTTGCAATTGGCTAGATTGAGAAATTGGTTCTTTGCAATGCTTTTGGTATGTTCATTTTGTGATGATAATTCCCTTTGTAATTTCAAACTTAATGATCGAGAGATATTTTGTTTTGAAAATTAGAACACGAATAAAAGGATTCATGTTAATTTAGCGATAACATTCATGAATTTATGTAGTATTAAAGGTATTTTTCTTAATGCGAACTTGAGTGTTGTGAATTGTTCGAGAGAAAATTTACTATCTTAGGTTTAGATTTGGAATTGCTCGAGAGAGAATTTTGATGAAAAATTAACCTTTACATTGCACAAATTTAACAGTATTTTCATGTCATGATCGCTTAGAATTGAGCTAGTAAATGAAATTATTCATGTAATTATTTAAAAGCTTCATGTTTTTATCGTTTTTATTTCTCCAATACTGAATTATCCAATTGGTCATAGTTAGGTTAATGTAGTTTACATATCACTTTTGTTTAGAGGTATGATAATAAAGGGAGGGTGAGTACGAATAGTTGAAACGACCCTGTGGAATACGACACGAGATGTAGATTTCTCATATATTACGATTGATAGGTGCGCTTGCCTGAATGCTAATTCAATCTAGTTTAAGTCCATCTACATAATTGTATTAGAATGTAGAATGAAATCGCATTAAGTTATTACTTGTTAGCAAGAAAAATCATCACCTCTGCCCAAAAGGATAGGGGCACGTATGCATCTGCAAGTAATGTTCCTGCAGATTCAATGAGGGTTCTGTTTTTTCCTTTCTGCTACCCCATTTTGTTGAGGAGTTCTAGGAGAAGAGAAATAATGCCTAATACCTTCCTCCTCACAGAATCTTTGTATGGGAAGAGATTCAAACTCAGTACCATGATCACTTCTAATCAATGCAACTGGAGTAGAATACTCAATCCTTATGCTCTTAAGAAAGTCTGTAAGGACTTTAAAGTTATCTGACTTGTTTCTCAAGAAGAACACCCAAGAGAATCTAGAGAAGTCATTTATAATAACTAGAGTGTAAGACTTCCCTCCTAAGCTTTGTACAGCAATGGGTCCAAAAATATCCATATGTAGCAAGTACAGAATCTTAGGTGAGTCACTCTTATTAATTGACTTAAAGCTATTTTAGTTTACTTGCCTTCTTGACAAGCCTTGCATAAGATTTCCTTCTTGTATGGACCAAAAGGCAATCCTCTGACAAGGTTGTCCCTAGATAGCTTAGATATGTTCTTAAGGTTAACATGACAAAGTCTCTTATACCAAATAATATTGTTATTACTAACTTGATTGAATAAACATAGTTCTGAACTAGCAGAGTTAAAGTTTACTATGTATATATTCCCTTGTCTACAACCTGTTAAAACAGTTTGATTATTTGAAGAAATAATACATTTCGAATTAGTAAAGCAAACCTGATAACCTGCATCACATAACTGACTTATGGATATTAGGTTATGTTTAAGACCATTTACATATGCCACTTTTCTGAATGTGACAGCTCCACTGTTGAAGTCTCCATAGCCTTCAGTTTGTCCAAAACTGGAATCTCCAAAGATCACTCTTGGACCCAGCTTTGCCTTGAAATTGATGAGGCTGTCCTTACATCTAGTCATGTGCTTTGAGCACCCACTATCCAGATGCCACTTATTTTGAGTGATAGGATAGTTCTGCACCTGCAAGGAAATAAATTAGATGTTCTTGACCCAGGTCACATTGGGTCCTTGTTTCTTTTCATAAGAAAAGTTGGAAATGTTAGAACATTCAGGTTGGCTTTTATACCCTAAGGGGTGAAATCTTCTGGGAGGAATTATCCATTGGATGAATGAGTTGATATTCTCCCTAGGTTGATTAAAGTATATTATACTTTCTGTTGGAGTTGAAGTTTCTGTAAGATTAATCTGGGATCGACGAACTCTGGTATGTTCGTTGGCCTGAGTTCAACGAATTGGGATAAGATCTTCGATCTCTGCTCGAAGAATGAAAGTATTCATTCTCAAGGCACCAATATCGTCGATCTCTGGTCGATGAACCCGACTGGTTTTGTCAATCGTGGATCGAAGAATAACTATTATTAAAGTTGTCATTCAGAGTTCGTCATTCTGCGGTCGACGAACTGTACATGTTTCGTCGATCTGGGTTCGACGAAATTCGTTGAACATTATTGTGGTTATTTTTCTTCTTGTTCTTAGATTTTTGTTTGAGTTCCATTTGTTTTAAGACTTCATTTACTTTATTTACTTGTTCAATATTCTTCTTACCATTATCTGAAATGAAATTTACAAGTTTAGATAAATGATTCTTCTGGATTATTGGTATTTCACTAGATGATGCACCTAGTCCTAGTTTACTGTTATTTGCCTTAGTGTTTAAAGTACTAGTTATGTCTAACAGTTTTAAACTTCTACCATTAATTGATTCTTCTAATTTCTTGGCTTTGTTTAATTCAGTTTTTAAGAAAGCAATTTGTTCATTTGCTAAGGTAAGTTCATCTGTTAGTCTAGCATTTTCAGCAATGTACTTATCTTGTTCAGTTAAACTTTCTCTGAGAAGTTTGATTTCCTTCTCAGAGCCTATTAGATCTAAGCACATATTTTGAAATTCAGTTTTAAATTCTTTTAATTCGAAATCATAGGATGTTATTACTTGATCCTCTACAGATAGAGATCTTTCATCTTCTGAAGCTTCATCCTCTAACTGACTGCTGGAATTATCTATTGCCATTAGGCAAACTTCCTTTGCCTTCTCTTCTTTCTCATCATCACTGGAGCTGGAGGATGATGTCTCTTCCTCAGTATCACTCCAGGTTTCTACAAAAAACCATTTCTCCTTCCTCTTGTGTTTGCTGGAGGAGGGCTTGCTATGAGGTGTTCTTCTGAAATCCTTTTATCTTCTCCCATCCTTCTTCTGAGTTTATGGACATTTTGAGATGAAGTGTCCAGGTTTCTTGCATCCAAAACAGACAATTTCCTTAGATGGAGTCTTGTCATACCTTGGCTTATCATCTTGCCTTGATGACTTTCTTCTGAAGTCCTTTGCCATCTTGAAGAATCTTTTGGCAAAGAGGCTCGTTAGCTCTTCATTGATTGGAGTCCCTTCACACTCATCAACAGCCTTGAATGCAATGTTGTGCTCCTTCCTGATAGGTGTTAGTCTTCTGTTCAGCTGCTGCTTCTCTGGTCTTCATTAATTGTTCATAGGATTTTAGCTTTCCAAGAAGTGATTCAGTAGAGATTTCTGTCATGCTTCTGGCTTCTCTGATTGGCCAGATTCTTGAATCCCATGTGCTAGGGAAACACATAAGGATTTTATCATTGACTTCTGTCAGAGTGATGTCCTTGTCCATGGTCTTTAGCTTTATGATGATTGAGCTAAGCCTGTTATACATGTCACTCACTGACTCAGCTTCATCCTTCTTGAAGTTCTCATATTGAGAGATGAGATTGGATCTCCTATCCTTTCTCTCATCAGCAGATCCAGCCACCATCTGATTTAGAGAATCCCAGATGGCTTTGGCTGAAGTGCACTCATCCACCTTTTGAAATATATCATCAGACATAGTCTGAGCTAGAATATTCATGGCTTTGGCATCTGCAATCTTGGCCTTCTTCTGAGCATCTGTCCAATCTGGAGGTAGAACAACACTCAGATTTGTTGAAGTGGATGGGGTGGAAGCCACTGGAGTGTGTGGTCCTGTCAAAATTGAATTGAATATGTCTTCACCAATAGAGTTCATATAATGTTTTATTCTTGCCTTCCAGATCGCAAACTTATTCAAGTTGCACACTGGAGGTCTGGTGATTGCATAATCCTTGTTTTGTGTCATGATATAAAGTATAAAAGGAACAAGATTTAATCAGAGATTATCTTAGGATCTTGGTTAGTCCATGTGTTAGCCTGTTAAAATAAAAATGACCAACCTAGCTCTGATACCAATTCAAAGAAAAGGGAGAGTAATCTCTGGTTAACTCTAGTGGGGGGGGGGAAAGAGTTAGTTAAAATTCCTTTGCAGCCTTTTACAATTATAAAGTCAAGTGATAAAATAGGTGATATAATAATAGCTAAGAGAAGCAAAGACAAGCAACAGTAAGCTACCACAGCACAAGACAAAAAAGGAAAACGACAAACACACAGACAATACAAGAAATTTATAGTGGTTCCCCAACTGGGTACATTCACACTTCTACCACCCTGGTAGAAATCCACTACAGGTTTTGATCAGGTGACTGCCATCACAATATCTATTTGAAGGGAGATATTGCAACCTTTTGAGCTTTTGATCAGGTGCCCAAAAACCAAACTCAAGTCTTTTGGAAGGTGAATTGTGAACCAGGTTAACTTTTGAAGGGAGTTAAAACCCTGTACAGTGGGATGGGAAAGAAAGTGATGTTAGTCTTCTCTTTTCTCAAACGTACTTTGAGAAGACTTTGTGTGGATTCCAGATCTTATCAAAGCTCCCCCTAAGATGTAGAGTTGTTCAAGATTTAGAAGCTTTGTCCAGGAGTGAGTAGGTCTTCAGCTTGTGCAAAACATATCCAGGAACTTTAGACAAATGAATCTATATTGTCTCAGCAAAAATCCTGGAAGGAGGAGATGAAGAAGACTCTTGATCAATTTGTGTTGTTCTTCTTCAATCTTCTTGAGAGCAAAGTGAGAGATGTCGATTTCGAGCTGTTGTGTAGTTTTCTGCTCTTGCTAAGAAAATCTCTCTGCAATTTTTGCTCTGAAAGAATTATGTTGCTCTTCCCAGTTTGTGTATCCTTTTCTTAAAAATATTATTCTCTGTGTATTCTCTGAGACAACCAACCTTCCTTCAAAATTTGAAATACTGCAATTAATGCCTTGCTAGAAAACTGGGAAGGAAAACGGCTATCATGACTATCATTATTCGTTTCCCTAACTATCCCGAGAAATATGTCAAATAAATCCTCTGATGAATACCATAATCAATACTGCCAGGAACGGCTATATCCATAGGAAATATAAGCATTGATTACTCAGGGAATTTATGACTTAGAATAATAATAAAGAGGGAACAGATAAGGAAAGAACAAAGAACAGACAACTTACAGAATTCATTGACCAGAGAACAATTTTCGTCGACCTGTACTCAGAGAACGTCGACCTGAGAAATCCTGTTCGTCGACCTGAGTTCTGCGAAGCAAAACACTGAATATAAACAACTGATTATGTGCTCCAAGAATGTCGACCTGAGAATCTGTTCTGCACTCAAAGATCGTCGACCACAGAACTTGAACAAACAGAATTAGTCAAACTGAGAACCAGTCTTGGAAGAAAACGTCGACCACAGAACATATCCTTCTGATGAATATCGTCGACCTGATCTCTAAGTTCGTCGGGCTGAGCTCGACGAACGTCGAACTAATTTCCAGACAACTGAAAAACTTCTAAGTCTTGAATCTGAAGTCCACATCAGACAGGTCCATGAAGTTGACACTTGGGGGACTGGCCTAAAACTTAGAAAGAAAAACTAGTGACCCTAACTATACATCATGGGTCAACGCAACCTAAGAAGTGAACCTAGCCCAAATCAAAACAGGGGTTCCAACAGATGAAGGATATGATAAAGGGGGAGAATGATGTCTGGGTTGCCAATGCAAGAAGCTCATTGGGGCTTGAACAGTATGTAGACAACATTCCTCCTATTCAGTTGTTATAGCCTCAGTTGCTCCTAATTTTATCTTTTTTGTAGGATTTACTTTTCTTGTAGGTAGATAGGTCTTTGATGTGATATCAAGACGATAAAGACCATTAAGTGGTATGAAGACTTAAATGGACTCATGTGCCCATTAGAGATGATGATAAAAGATGCTCCCGTTGAGGGGGAGCAAGTAAAACACCTGCAGAAATGATGACAGGAGATGGTCCTATTAAGGTGGAGCATGTCCAGCACTTGCTGGAACATGATCAGCCTCTTGTTGAGAAGGAGCAAGCAGCAACTGCAGTGGATCAAAGATCTTCACTGCTAATTAGATTTTCCTAAGGACAATGCACAGACTAAGGGGGAGATTATTTATGACATAGTCATAATCTTCTCCGAGTCCGAGATGGACTGCTATTGTTGAGAAGATAGTTCTGTTGTAGGAGAAGAGGAACAACCAGCTTAAGTGGATCAATGGACCACTCAAGTGTCAAGTAGTTGCAGTGATGTGTTGAATCAGTGGTTCCAACACAAGAGGTATGTTTTCCTGTCAACTAGTTTAGTCACTAGTATAGTGGAATTAATCAAGGATCAAGAGATAAATTCTCCCTTGATCTCATCACCTCCCTCAATAGATATACCTATTGAAGAAGCCAGAAAGGGGGAGATGTGTGACAATATATGGAAAAGGGGGATATGTGGAAGCAATACTTGACATGACCAGGTCATGTTGATTCAGTGCTTCTAGTGGTACTCCATTTAAGCTTTAAGTTAAGCTTTAAGTGATATAAGGAGAGTGCATATTACTTGAGAAATTGTTCAAGTGGTATGAGGATGCATTGACTTGACATGTTGAGTCAATACAGTTAAATGGAGTACATTGAATTGATATATTGGTAATTCAAGTGCCATAATCTAGCAAATGTAGTAGATATAACCTACAGCTGCATGAAATTAATATGCTTATTATATGAATGCTTCTTAGTATTGCTGTGTGTTCTGCCTTCTTCAAATAGGGGGGAGATTGTTGGGAATATTGCCCTCAATGTTCCCTAGATTTGAAGAGGCAGGCACAATCAATACTAAGAGAATAATTGTATTTGATATTGTTCAAGTTAAGTATGTGCAGGATGTTCCTTGGAACAAGTTTAGACAGTTTGTCTAAGTGATGGTGACATGTGGTCACAAGGTAGAGATGTAGAGAGACAAATATCTGTCTACGTCCACAAGCGTTGAGTGAGGGCAGCTCACTCAATGCCAGACGTCAAAGAAGGATGTTGGCAAGCATGAAATTTAGCTAAGTCCACAGGCGTTGAGTGAGGCAAGCTCACTCAACACTAGATGCCAAAAGGCACTGAGAGAAGGGGACAGTCAAAGCCTTTCAGCATTGGCAAAGAAGGAAAGTGGCTAAGTCCATAGGCATTGAGTGAAGAAAGTTTACTCAACTCCATACTACAAAAATTGTTGAGTAAAGCTCAGATAGTCAAAGCTTTTGCTTTGACAGTAAAGAAAATTTGGTCAAGTGCAGAAGTATTGAGTGAAGGCTATTCACTCAATGCTTAAGCTGACAGAAAATCTGTCTAAGTATAGAAGGTTGAGTGAAGGCTATTCACTCAACGCCTCATCAATATAACAGACTAGAGGTAAAAGCATTAAGTGAGTAAGCTACACTCAACGCTTTCATTCAAAAATGCGACTAAGTGTTTTGGCATTGTGTGACGATGATTCACTTAGCGCCTGGAGAAAGAAAAACTGTCTAAGTACTTTGGGATTGAGTGATGAAGGCTCACTCAACGCCTAGTGACAGAAAGATTGGCTAAGGCAAAAAGCGTTGAGTGATGAAGACACACTCAATGCTCTCAACGCCTGAGTACGACAGAAATCTGTCTAAGTGTTTTGGCGTTTAGTGAAGCTTGTTCACTCAACTCCTATACAAAGATGTTTGATTTTTGCTAAGTACACAGGAGCTAACGTTAGCAAAGTCAACAAAATTCAAATTAGTTGCGGGAAAGCTATAGTATGTGACAAATATTGCCGCTTGCTTCTAACACTACAATTAATGCAAAAGCAAGGTAGCAGCCAACCAATTCGTGGTGGGGCCCACTGCTCAAAGAGTCGTTGATCGGCAAAATAGAAAAAAGGCAAGATCTACGAAGGAGAAATTAACTTTTGGGAAAGCTAGCTAGACTTCATCTTGTTCCTCGCCATTGTTGTAGAGCTTGAAGAAGGAAGTTCAAATCAACTTATTTGAAAGTTCTAAAAGTTAGCTAGTGCCATTTTTACCTGCACCAGCAAGGTCAGAGGAAATATTTGACAAAGAAGAAGCAACAAGGTCTTTACCTAGCTGCAGTTTTTGGAAACTCAAACAAGCTAGCTGGCGCCATTCTCACTTTCACCAGCAAGGTCAGAAAGATGACTTTCTGAGGAAGAAGGAGAAGCAGAGATAACTAATTTCTGCAGTCAAGGTTAGATGTGAGAAGAATACTTAGAACTGTTATTTTATTTCTCTTCACCAGCAAGTTCAGAGTATTTCTCAGAGGAAAGAGGTAGCAGCAAGGGCTCACCCTTGCTGCAGCATCTAGAAGGTCCAAGCAAGGAAGCTGTTGCCATTATCACCTGCAACAACAAGATTTGAGTGATTCTCTGAGACATCAGAGGTAGTAAAGGCTAACCCTAGCTACAGTACTTCACAGTTCCAGCTGAATTATTCTGAAGAAAAGTTTCTGGGAGTTATGAAGAAGAAAGCTTGAGGAAGTAGTGATCTCAAAGCAGGCTCAAAGAACTATTTCTCTGGAGTCGAAGGTAGGGCCTACTCAGTCTAGGAAGGAAAGTAAAAGTAGAGAAGGGTTCTGCAGGTCACTTCCAGCACTAGCAGCTACTTATTGAAGATATACTCTTGTTGCTGTGAAGAAGATAGGGCTGAGACTTTCTCAGTTCAGGAATCAGAAAGCTCGGGGACTATTTTCTTGGAGTCAAAGTTGGGATGAGTTCACTCAGTCCAAGGAGGTAGACACGGAGATAATATATCTTTTGTCATAATTCATCAAACCCACTTTCATCCTGAAGGATCCATTGGATCTGAGCTGAAGGCCTATTTTTATAAAGGCTGAGGTAGGGCTTTGTGCCCGAGTGTAAGATTTGGATGCAGATTTGAGAGTAGGACTCTGTTGAGAATCTGAGGTATGTGATCAGTTGATCACTAAGAGTAGGATCCTTTGTGGATCTGAGATAGGGATTTTGATCCTGAGGTAGGAGAGTCATTCTATCTGAGTTGTAGGATCCTTTGGATCTGAGGTAGGGCCTTTGTGCCTGAGATGTAGGAGAGTCATTCTCTCTGAGGTAGGGTTGTCCTCCCAGCCTAAGTTATAGGTCCTTTGGGCCTGAGGTAGGTGATCTTAGGATCTCTGAGTTGTAGGGTCTTGTGCCTGAGCTATAAGTCTTGGAGGAGACTGAGAGACCGCACGAGATCTGTGTTGTAAGCTATTAGGAGCCGAGATTGGAGAAGTGTCTTGTCTAACAAGCTGTTAGAAAGGTGGGAGGAAAAGTGGACGTACCCATAATATGGGGAACCACTATAAACACTGGTGTGCTTGTGTTGTGTTCTTGAAAGCAAGCTAACAAAGCTAACCTAATACACACTAAGTAAAAGATAGTCACAAGAGACTAAGAAACATATTCACCCCCCTCTAAGTGATTTAGCTATCCTTGAAACTAAAGACTTTCAGAAATGTCGCAGCATAAAACTTTAATTTGTATTTCATTAGTAAATATTACATCTCGCAAAAAGGGGGCAAGGCCTGAAAAGAAGAAAACAAGAAAAGAAAGCCGAAAAGGGCGAAAGCTTCAGGACGGAGATGCAGACTGCTCGCTCTCGTGGGAGGTGGCTCGGTCATCATCACCCGACTCATTGATTGGAAGGAATAGCTCGGGGATCAGGTCCTCAACGGTGACTTTCGTGCCATCAGCACTCAGAAAGCCAGATCTCTGCATCACCTAAAGCACATGTCTCGTCGCACTAATGGTATTATCATGCATCATTAGCTCGATCTCACGCTAAGAGTATGACCGGATATTTTTCCTCTTGTCATAAGGTGGGGGGGGGGTAGGAGCTAGTCAAACAACTGCATATTCTGGGCCTTTAGCCCCCGATTCTCCTCCTCAAGATGAGCGATGCACACATGCAATTGAGCGACGGTCGTGGTATCCTGTAATAATGCACATGATGGGTGAGGGCTTACTATTCCACCATCGCGCCCGATGAGATCTTTCTCAGCAGTAGCTAGCTTCTACTTCAGCGTCACGACTTCCTTAGATAGCAGACCATGCGAGTCGCAAACATCAACTAGGTTCCGTGATAAACAAATACCACGACCTGTTGCTATGTGGGCAAGATCGATGGACCGGAGTTCGGTTCACGCGCTCTCATACGCAATGGACTGCATGGTTGCTTCGTTATAGTATGCGGCGCTGTCCCGACCATAGAGCCCAAAGGAGAAGACGTAAGCTTGGTCGGAGACGGTCTCGCCCTCGTGCCAGGAAGGGCGGATGGTGGAGATGGAGGCTCGGTTGGCATCCCAATCCCAAAGTAGTAGGGGGTCCCCGACATCATCCAACAACTTCTCTCCCATACCAAAGTTCATATGACCCATCGACGCCACTTTCTCTCTAGGTGCCATCGAGGTCCCACGGGACTCTCTGGTAACCTTCCTAGAAGTATCTCCTATGACCGGAACTCGCCCAGGAGGAGCCATGCTAACTTCCTTACCCTTGACAAGAGCTGGGGCTTTGGGGTTCTTGAGGACCGACTGTGCAGGAGAAGCGTCAGACTTTTGCTTTTGGCTGCCAGACTTCGGTAGCAATCCTGGTTCGTTATTATAGGCTACGGAGGTGGCCTCAACCCATGCATTTTTAGTGGTGAGAGCCGTGCTACTCACGTGACGCGGATTAAGGGGTAGGTTTCATGCTCACGGGCATGTAGTGGTTAGTCAAAATTCTCGAATCATCTAGTTTAGAGGGTAAGGGTGGGAAATACCATCTCCGGCGAGTACGGGAAGGTGTGAGTCAACATTCCTCCTCAAGTACAGAACATGAAAATCCTTTTGAAAGAGGAATTGGTGGAGTTTGGACTCGTGACCGCCGAGGCTGGGAGGGCGGTAGGTTGATTCCTCCTGCTGTACAGGCAAGAGAGGAAGGTTGCCGAAATCACCTGATGCAAAGATGAACTTGTGGATCCAGTGGTGATTCTTGTTGGTGAGACCCACAACCTTGAGATTATTACCAGAGAAGAAGGCAATTACATCCCTCTTGGCGCTAAAGTTGAATAGCTTGCGGAAACCTGGGATGATGAACTTGATCCGCTCATCCCGCAGGTAGCAAGAGAATGCCACCGGTAAGGTGATGGAGTTGGGGTTGAGTTGAGCGGGAACAACCCCAAAATACCACAGGGCCTGGCCACCTCTGACCATAGTGGGAGGCGAAGACCTACTATGAAGTGCCCGATAGGAATCACGAGCTCAGTCAGCGAGAAGTTGTTTAGCGATTCCTCCTTCCCCGAAAGATGCGCAATGAAGCCCGGCGAGACGTAAAGCCCTACTAACGCGTGTAACTCCTCCTCTATCAGATTACAATTCATGAAGGTGTACTCGGCAAATGCTGCGACGCACTTGGTCCGACCGTCATTTTCGCCATTCATCTCATGAGTAAAGGAAAGCATGGAAACACGAGTACAAAAAGAGAGAAGTGGAGAAAAGGGAAGCAAGGAACTATGAAGCGGTAGTTAATGCGGTAGGTGGGGGATATTTATAGAAATTTCAGGTGGGAAGGATCTGAGATGGAGGTGTGCAGATAGCCGACTAGCCACATCCCTACTTGGACCGAGGTTTGATCACGCATTCCCCCCACTCGACACCGAGTATGAGTTAATGCTATGGACAAGACTTAAAAAATAACAGATCAGTAGTCAAAAAGAAAGCCCGGAGGCGAGATCAAAAGGAAACATCTAATATATATATGCTTTCGACATGAGTCTGAGGCAACAATTTAATATTACAAATATAAATTAAAAAATAAGGGAGTAGGAAGGCGAGAGCCAGTGGACCCATTTAGGAGCATTACCACCTCCCTCGACCTCTCCTCCCCACCCTGGGTAGCATGCGAGAATACTGGAGCGCGTGAATGGTTTGCAACTCCTGCTGTGCTAGGCACAACTGATATTTGGCTAGCGTAATATGGATCCCCGGGAAGTCCGTCCTGCTGCCAGCCTCTCCTCCCAGCTCGGCCATCAGCTGTGCGTAGTTGTTTTCTAGGCAGAGAAGTCATTCCTTGGAAGAGTTTTGGTTCTCCTGAACCCGGCTATAGATCTCGTACAACATAAGTGTATGCTTCTGGAACAGCTCGGTCATTTGCCTCTTTAGAATCGTAGCGTCCTTCGGGTCACCCAGGAAAGCAACAATTAAATCAGGAGATGGAGGGGGTGCGAATTCCTCGTCAATGTCAACATCAGTTGATGAGATTTCACAGTAGCCTGCAGCTGATAGGTTCAGTCAAGCATGATTTCATTCTAGTGGGGATAAGGAGAATGCGGTTCTTTACCTTGCTCAGTATCCGCACCTCTGCCCGAGTGCCGGATAGAGCCACTAGGCTGCCCTTCAAAGGGATTGTCAAAGGTGATGTATGCCTTCCCAAGCCATGGATGTAGAAGTGTATGATCGACTATATGATTATTGACTTGAGGTGGAAGGTTGGGAACCTCATCCACATGGGGTAATATGTCCGAGGCAGGATCTAAAGGAATCAGGCGAGCAGCGGACTTGGGCAGTGAAGCGCCCTTCCTCGCGGTCCCAAAAGGAGGAGCTACAAGAAGTGTGAGTAAGAAGAGTAAGAAGAAAAGAGTATGCAAAGGATGGCTTATTGGTTGGCGGGAGGTCATAAGGGTTGGTTCGAGAATTGACCCCTGGGACTGACTTGTCACTCCCATCGTCGAGCGAGAGGAGCATGGCACTTGTTTTTCCCTCCATGGTATCATTTTCCTTCATAGGATTCTCCTGTGAATAGCCACAACAACGTCAAATATCGGCTAGGGGAAAAATGGCGAATGGGGAAGCGAGAGTGGGTACCTGTGGGGTTAGCAGGCGCGACAGGGTCATTTAGATGGACCCACCCATCACCAGGTCGCGCCTGACCATCTTGGCCTTTTTCATCTTAGGGGACGAGCTCGAAGCTTTCTGAGCAAGATAGAGAGCAAACCGACGACAGAAGATTTGGCCTCCGCTCTTATAGCGGTAAGTCGATCCTGAGCTTCCTTCGAGAGCGGCATTGAGCTGAAGGTGAGAGAGTGAGAGCCAAGGAGTCCGGGAAGAGCAAGCATCATCTACCAATGGCTGGATGTATATACATAGGGAAGAGGGGGGCACCATAAGATTCCTGCCAGGTCAGCAACCAATCACCGAACACTCGGGGTTGGATGTTTCTTTCCGAGCTCGTGCCAATCTCTAAAACAGAGGGGATTATGTACAACCTCGTATTTGCTGAGTGGCCCCCTCAGAGAGTGGATCTTTACTCCTTGTTTCTTATTGAAATGCTCAGGATAAGCATTAATCAGGTAGATGGATAAGATCCTGCCTAGGTTTGGAACTTGTAGGCAACCAAGAAGATTTTGTGAGACCACAAGAGCCCAGTTTGTCTTCTTCTGCAGAATCACTCTTATGATAAGCTCAAACATTGGCTTGCATATACTGTCATGGGAACCTGTCTTACACAGGATTGCCTTCCCAATAAGTAGTTTGCCTCTTTGGTTGAAGCATTTCCTTTTCAAGGATCCATATCTTGCACCACAAAATTCATACAAGTCAAATGCATCTACTATGTCTTGTGGTGAAATGTCTTGGTCCTTTTTTATGTCAGTAGAAGGAAGGTTTAGTGCTTGGGCAATACTTTTCAGTGTGATCTTTATCTTGACATCCCCAATCTTGGTTTTGATAATTTTTCTTGAAAATGAGACTTTTACATGAGAGTAAAGTTCTAATACTTCATCTTTTAGGATAGGAGTGGGTTCAGACAGAATATACTCTAGGCTGAAGGCTTCTAACATTTCTATAACCTCCCTAATTTCCTCAAAGGCATGCTGGAATACATGTCTAACAACTTCATGCCCCTTGTGAAGAATCTTAGCAGATTTTGGAGTCATTGTTTCAGAAAACCAAGTAGCTAAGACACTGAGAGAGACAGAATGATTTTAATGACTTTCTTTGGTTTAGGTTTCATGTTTTCAATTGAACCTTGACTTTATATATATATATATATATATATATATATATATATATATATATATATATATATATAATAGCATCTTCCAACGGGCTCCGCCCGTTCTCGATGCGCGCTACGGGCTTCGCTCGCCCCCCCCCCTGTTCAGGCATTGAGTGCACACTCAATGCCTGAATAGGCGTTGAGTGCACTCTCAACGCCTGCCCAGGCATTGAGTGTGCACTCAACGCCTGTCCAGGTATTTAGTGTGCACTCAATGCCTGGGCAGGGTTCAGGCGTTAAGTGCGCTCTCAACACCTACCCAGGCATTATGTATGCACTCAATGCCTGCCCAGGCCTTGAGTGTGCACTCAATGCCTGGGCAGGGTTCAGGCATTGAGTGCACACTCAACGCCTGAACAGGCATTAAGTGCACTCTCAACGCCTGCCCAGGAGTTCAGTGTGCACTCAACGCCTACCCAGGCGTTGAGTGTGCACTAAACGCCTGGGCAGGAGTTGAGTGTCCACTCAACGCCTGCCCAGGCATTGAGTGTCCACTCAACGCCTGCCCAGGCGTTGAGTGTGCACTCAACGCCTGCCCCCTCCCCCAGGCGTTGAGTGTGCACTTCAGGAAAAATTTATTTGAATTTTTAATAATTTAATTCATTATTTAAAACAAATTAAAAATTTTAAAAATGCCCCCTCCCCCGTTTGACGATCGTCGAACGGGTCAACCCGTTCGACGTTCGTCGAACGGGTCGTCGAACTCCATCCGTTCGACGATCTGGGTCTAACGGGCCATTCGACGATCGTCGAACTCCATCCGTTCGATGATTTGGGTCTAACAGGCAGGGCCACTGCCGGCAGTGGCCCTGCCCACTCGCCGCCGGATAATCCCCGACGTGTTCGCCGAAGGCCGGTGACCTCGCCGGTGGGCTGCGGGCAGGCCGCCGGCGGCTCCGTCGCCGGCAACAGACGGTGAACCATGAACGCACGGGATGCAGATTGGGGTATCGGGATTTTTGGAGGCATGAACACTGCTCAAAAGGCAGATCTGGATATTGGCAGCCCCTCTCTTGAATCCAACAACCCATATTTGCAGATGCTTGATCAGACGGTTCCCGTTCATTTCTTGGTGTGCTTCAAGAATGCTATATCGTTTTATATAATAAAGATATATATAATTTAATATATATTTTGTTGATTTTAAAGGTAATTGAAGCGCCATACTATAGATTGATCATTAAGAGTTGATTTGATGGCTGATAATGATTGTATTTAATACAACAACACATCTCATCGATATTGTTGAGACGGGGAGATATATCGCCGAGCATATTCTCAACGGTCTCCACAACATAGCTAATATTTTTTCATCTAAATTGCTCAGCACTGCTAGACCTAACTGTCCATCAAATTGATAGACCAACACAAAGGTATACAACTGGAAATGAGTCAATTGACTTAACCTAATGATAAATATCAATTAAAGTTTTCTATATAACATGCCACTAAACATATGTTTTCTAGCAGCTAACAAAAATGAGTTAACAGTACAAAGTTATAGTAACTACAATAAATAAGTTATCTGAACCAAGTTACAACAATTAATAGAGTTGTATTTAGATATCATTGGCAACATAACACATTAACATTGGAATGATATATAAGAAAGATAAACTATTCTACATCTTGCATTCCAAACTCAATTTTGAAGAAATTGAACTTTGCCTCATCCAGTGGCTTAATGAAGATATCTTCCACTTATTTGTTTGTGGGGACAAATTTAAGACAGATGTCTTCTTTCTCAACATGTTCTCTAATAAAATGATACCTTATTTTTACCTGCTTAGTCTTGCTATGTGATATAAGGTTCTTAGCAGTAGAAATAGCACTGGATGAGTCATATAATATGGGAGAATTACTTAACTTGAGGTTATAGTCCTCTAGCTAATCCTGAATCCACAATAATTGCACACAACAACTCCCTGCAGATATCTATTCTGACTCAGCTATGGATATTGCCACTCTAGTCTACTTCTTACTGCTCCAGGAAATCAATCTTCTTCTTAGGAATTAACAAGTGCCACTTGTACTTTTCTTGTCTTCTTTGCAACATGCAAAATCTGTATCTGAAAATCCTATCAGTTCAAAATTATTATTCCAAGGATACCACAGACAAAGATGTTGGCTGTCCTTAAGGTATCTCAAAATCCTCTTTACAACTGAGTAGTGAGATTCCTCAAGGCATGCTTGGTACCTAGCAAGAACACATGTAGTATATATAATGTCTGGTCTACTAGCAGTTAAGTACAATAAAGATCCAATGATATACCTATAGATAGATTCATCAAAAGGTTTTCCCTTCTCATCCTTGTCTAGGGATATATTTGCGCTCATGGGAGTTTCATGGTGGAAGTAGATTCCATCCCAAATTTCTTTATAAGTTCCCTAATGTACTTGGTCTAAGGATGAATATCCCCTCAGGTTGGGAATATTGTCCCCAAGATTCCTGATTTAAAGAAGGCCTTAAGATGACAATAAACATCTTGTATTTGATGTTCTCTCTTGTTTTGGTGTGACAAGTATAACTAAAGTGCATGACTAATGTATGATTAGACACTTGGTCACCCAAACATGACTTTGCACTTGTAATCCCTCAAGCAGTAGAATTCAAGTTGACCTTTGGACTAATTATATATTAGACATGTCGCTATCATTGGAAAAAGCCACTAAGGGCAGAAGAAATTAATGGCAAGATCAGCAAATTGACTTATTAATTAATCAGGTTTATATGCTAAAAAGTTTGATTGCATTGAGTGCAAATGTTCGACTGGATCGAAGACATCAAATTTATGTTTAAGTAAAGTTGGACTCTATTGTGTGCAAAAGTTCGACTGGATCAAAGACATCAAATTTATGATTAAGTAATTTCTTCGCTTGTCTGTGATCTATGGCGTGGGGCCCCGGCCGGACCCACCTTTATATGTCATGTGACAGGTGGGGGCGTTACATATCTTCATTGATTACTTCAATTTAAGAAGGAATCCATGAACAACTCACCAAAGGACCAAGGCCAACCGTCCACTAGCATGGAGGGTGCCTCGGGAAGTAAGCACTGATGGCCAAGGCCCAACCGCATAAGTTTATCTGTCGACACCCATCGGTATGATGACTGGCGATCCCATAGACCTGCCACACTATACTTAACCCAGGATTACGACACCGCATGACGACTCACACCGCATGCTATTTCACATCATCGTGGCACTGAAGGTGCCTCTGTGAACAAACCACTAGAGGACCAAGGCCAACCGTCGACTTATGTCTCTTTTCATCATTACCAATCCAGTGCGGTCAAACACCCACACTTACACCCTTTCACAATCTCGTGCCCCAAGGCACATAAGGGTTCATCATCAACACAGGTGGCGAACCACCTCATACAACATACAATCCACACTGCTTCCTGTAAGGAAACACACCTCACAATAGTGGACCATCATAGACTTCCTTATTTGTCAAGACTCATGACATGCATTAACCTCTTCTGATTTCTTTCAAGGAATCAAGCATCCACAACCATTATGCTTTTGCCACGGTAATTACATCCACATAAAGATAGTTCTTTTGCAAGCGTCACTTCTTCTTCCAAACCCGTTCCATTACACAAGTTACAGTCACGCCCAATGAAGTTTCCCAAACATTTATTTATCACATTCTCATAGGGCCAAATTCGCTCAAACCCCAACAATTAATCTTCTGTTTCATTACTCGAACAAAGCCCAATACTATACTAACCCGAGAGTAACAAATACAAGGACTTGGCTGTATAGCCACTTAGTTCGACCATTCCTGAGTCTACAGAACTCGTATGAAGGTGTTTAACCATCCGTTAGAAAGGTATTTGTAAGAACTATAACTTTTGTATTCGGCCCGCAACCTAGTTTTAAACCTAACACTCCTGAAATCAGCCTCGAAATCTGCTGCATTCAGAAAATTGTTTTTTGTACGTTTACAGGTAGCAAGTTTGTTAAGACTTTCCTATGGCTACAGACCTCGCATGAAGACGTATAATGACTCGTTGGAAAGGTATTTACATGGGCTATAACTTTTGTGTTTATCCAAAAACCCAGATCTGGCCGCACCATATCCGAAAATGGCCTTTAAGATCGCTGCGAGCATAAAGCAGATTTCTGCGCGCATCTTAAAGCGGAATGAACTTCATCAGTTCGTCTTCTTCCTCCAACCAAAATTTCCAAATCACATCCAGAATTCCCCCTCCCTTATTCACCCTCAAAAGGTCAACTTTCTTCACGAAACCAAGTCCCTATCTTCACATGGAAGGAAGGAATGGTCGAAGACATCTTATCTCTAGGACACAAGCTCTAGCATGGCCTTCTACTAGGAAATCTTCTTCTTATGAATCAAACTCCTTTGAGTCGATTGTTGGAGTTACCATGATGATCTGAAGTGGTCAAACATGTAATCTCACTGCCAACGCAGTATGAGCCTGCAGGGTCGCACATAAGAGATGTGGAGAAGTTGGATGACTGACTGTGTTGGTAAAGGTTACCAATCACCGACCTGAATACGGTTGTGGGCAAAGTGTTGCCTTATAGGATCATCGGGTTGGGCAAATGTTGCCTTGGAGGGCTGGTTAGGTTTATCGTCCGAGGGTCGATGACATTAGTCGAGAATCGTCTTCTGATTCCCGCCGATCGACGAGAATCACCTTGCTGATTCTCGCCGATCGACGAGAATCGTCGAGAATCAATTGTTGATTCTCGACGATCGATTACCTTGACAATTGTCGTCGACCGCGGCTCGACGATCGTCGAGTATCATTGTGAATCGTCGAGCGCAGCTCGACGATCGGCGAGAATCGTCGAGTATTGTACTCTGATTCTCGCCGATCCAATGTGATACTCGTCGATCGATTCACGCCGAACCTGCTCAGTGATTCTCGCCGATTGTCGCCGATTCTCACCGGTTAATACTCGCCGATTCTGAACCCTAGTTCTGGGTGGTCTGCGGATAGCGATTTTCCTGGGTTTATTTATACCTTGGTATAAATAGGGCCCTTAGGGTTTATCGGGAATTAAGCATTCGGCTCGCGATTTTCTCCTATAGCAAATCGAAACCCGACGGAAGCTGTTCCGCCTCTCGCTCCGCCGATCCCGATCCCGCCGCCGGAAAGTGTTCCGTCGCCGCATTCGCTCCGCTGCCACCTCTTCTCCGGCGACTGTCGCTAGTGCTGCTCTTCCTGGCGCGGACCTAGCAGTCCGTGGATTAGCCGAGGTGCGGTCTTCTCCTTCCCGATCTTCCGTGCGACGGAAAGCTCGGCGTTCTCCCACTCGTGTGGACTTCTGCAGAAACGTGGACACTATTCCACGTAGAACTCGCCACTAGCAAGCAGATAAAGTTTGGATCTCCTCCGTTGAGTTGTGACTCAACGCCACCGAGGTAATTTTTGCCTAGTTTTGCTAACTTTTTGATTCAATGTTCATGGCCCGATCCACATCTCTTTGGGTTTTTCTTGATGTTTTTCTTTCCGCTGCGTGCACAAGCGTTGTGCCAACCCTATAGAGAAACCCAACAGTGGTATCAAAGCCAGGTTCGGCCATGACTGTTGTTTTGGAAGTTGTGTTATTCCAATGCGTGTAAACCTAGAGATTTAGAAGTGTTCTAAATGTCTAGATTTAGTCTTGGTACCTCACCAAGAACGATTGGAATTTCGGTGGAATTTCCAAGTGTTAGAAATTGTTGTCTCCTTAGCAGTAACCATCCCTCGAGTATGTTTTGGATTTTGAATCCAACGCAGAGAGATGATCTTGTCTACTGCTTAAGTTGAGTTGTCTTTGCCTTCTGTCCAATGCATGTAAATCTGAGTATTTGGAAATTTCCGGATGTTCAGATTTAGCCCTTCCTTCTATCAAGTTGTTGATGGTGTAAGGATGTGCACATAAGGGATGCATGTGGTTTAGAATTGTTTTTCTTTGGCTGTGCACATTGATCAAATGTTGATCATGGTTAATTGTTAACCTAAAATTGAAATCCCTTCTTTTAATATTAAGCGTTCGGATGCCTTCCGATGGATGACACTCTTCCTACCTCGATCGATGAAGTGTGGGCTTGCCAAAGCAAGGTGCATTAATCTATCTTGGTAAGGGTGCGAGCGGATAATTGTGATATCCCACTGTCGGCATCGGGTCCAGCTTAACTAGGTGACCTCAAAGGTTGAGTGCCTAGAGGCATAGGGTTGGCATGCACCATATGATGGATGCGAATAAGGAGTTATTCACCAACCATACAAGAATTGCATGAGGATGCAATTGGCAAGCGTTGCCTACCTAAATAACCGCATCGTGAGAGGAACGCCAAAGCGGACTCATTGTGTTGGTGAAATACGGATCTTGTCCACTAAGAGAGTAGCTCGCATGAACTCTCCGAATTGTTAGTGAGGGCTATCATTTCGAATAAAATAGTGGGAGTATTTTTAATTGAAGTCCTAATTAGAATAAATTGTAATTGAAATTTAGGTACTGATTTTATTCTGCATAAATTCCTTTAGAATTCCATGGCAAGTGTTTCACACTCCACGCTGTCTCTGAGAGCCATCCTTGAGAAGGATAAGCTCAGTGGGACAAACTATATGGACTGGTATCGGAACCTGAGAATTGTTCTCAGTCAAGAGCGAAAGCTCTATGTCTTGGAAGAAGAAGCCCCCGAGGTGCCGACCGGGAACTCTTCCCGTGCTGAGAAGGATACTTATAAGAAGTATACTGACGATGCTTTGGATGTCGAGTGCCTTATGCTTGCCACCATGAACTCTGAGCTTCAGAAGAAACATGAGAACATGGGGTGCAAGGAGATTGACGAGCATCTCAAGAAAATGTTTCAAGGGCAGGCTCGTCAAGAGAGGTTCGACATCACGAAAGCGTTGTTTCAGTGCAAGATGGGAGTTCGAGACTCAGTAGGGACTCACGTACTCAAGATGATTGGGTATATAGAGAACCTTGAAAGGCTGGGTTTTCCTCTTGGTCAAGAGTTGGCCACGGATCTGATCCTGCAATCGTTGTCAGACAGTTATGAGCAGTTCGTCTTGAACTACAACATGAATGAGATAGACAAGACACTGCCGACGAACTCCTAGGCATGTTAAGAACTGCCGAGATCAACATGAAGAAGGCCAAGCCTGCCAGCCCCATACTGATGGTGCATAAGGGCAAGGCAAAGCCAAGGGCTCCAAGAAGACAAAGGTAGGACCTAAGTCACATCTTGAGCCCAAGTCTTCAGCACTGATGAAGAAGAAGAGCACGGTGAAGGATGGGAAATGCCACCACTGTGGCAAGGCTGGTCATTGACGGAGGAACTGTCCTTCGTATATTGAGGGTCTGCAGAAATTGAGGGAAGGTATGACTTCCGCTTCTAATGTTTACGTTATAGAGATAAACCTTTCTGCTCCTTCATCTTAGGTATTGGATACCGGATGTGGTTCTCACATTTGTACAAATGTGCAGGAACTGGAAGGAGAAGATTGCTGAGTAAAGGGGAGGTGGACCTCCGCGTCGGCAATGGAGCAAGAGTTGCTGCTGTAGCCGTAGGAGTTTACCGTCTTTCTTTGCCCAGTGGGCTTGTAATAGAACTAGATAACTGTTATTTTGTTCCGGCGATAACTAGAAACATTATATCTATTTCATGTTTGGACATGATTGGATTTTCTTTTATAATTAAGAACAATTGTTGTTCTATATTTAAGAATGATGTTTGTTATGCTGTAGCCCAATTGTTTAATGGTCTTTACGTTTTGAACTTGGACCATCTGATCTATAATGTAGAAAATAATAAAAAGACTAAGAAAAATGATTCGAACCCTACTTTTCTCTGGCATTGTCGTTTGGGCCATATCAACGAGAAGCGCATATCCAAGCTCCATAAAGATGGACTTTTGGACTCATTTGATTATGAATCATTTGAGCGATGCGAGTCTTGTTTGTTAGGCAAGATGACTAAAGCTCCTTTCACTGGTATACTGAGAGGGCTGAGGATTTCTTGGGTGTTGTACATAGTGATGTATGCGGACCCATGAGTTCCATGGCTAGAGGTGGGTATTTCTACTTTGTTACATTTACTGACGATTTCAGTAGATACGGATATGTGTATCTTATGAAGTGCAAATCCGAGACCTTTGAAAAGTTCAAAGAGTTCAAAAACGAAGTAGAAAACCAGTTGGGTAAAAGGTTAAAGCACTCCGATCTGATCGAGGTGGCGAATACCTGAGTCATGAGTTCCGTGATCATCTGAAAGAGTGTGGTATTGTATCACAGCTCACTCCACCTAGAACGCCACAACATAATGGTGTGTCTGAGAGGAGAAATCGTACTCTGTTAGACATGGTACGTTCGATGATGAGTCATGCAGACTTGCCTGTTTCCTTTTGGGGTTTTGCTTTAGAGACTGCTGTAATGACATTGAATCGCGTTCCAACGAAAACGGTTCTGAAGACACCATATGAGATATGGACTGGGAAGCGTCCTAGTATGTCGTTCATTAAAATTTGGGGCTGTGAGGCATACGTGAGACGTCAAATGCCTGACAAGCTGGAACCCAAATCGGATAAATGTTATCTGGTGGGATATCCTAAGGAAATGAAAGGGTATTACTTTTACCTACCGTCTGAGGGCAAAGTGTTTGTCGCAAGGACTGGTGTCTTCTTGGAGAAAGAGTTCTTATCAAGAAAGACTGAAAAGGTAGAGCTTGAAGAAGTTCAAGAGCCACATGTAGTGAATGAACTGGAATTGGATCCTGAGACAGGACTACAAGATGTTGTAGCTAGAGAACCTGATTAGGGAACACAAGTCCTACGTAGATCTGGTATTGACCGAGGTTTGGAGCCTGAGAGATATGGATTTCTCGTGTCTCAAATAGGTAATGTGTGCTTATGGATCATGATGATTGAACAGCAACCTACCAAGAGGCTTTGAAGGACCCGGACTCCGACAAATGGCTTGAGGCTATGAAATCCGAAAAGGACTCCATGTATGCAAACCAAGTTTGGAACTTGGTGGAACCACCTGAAGGGGTACGACCCATAGGGTGCAAGTGGCTCTTCAAGAAGAAGACCGACATGGATGGGAATGTACAGACATTCAAAGGGCGACTGGTGGCTAAAGGTTTCAAGCAAATTCATGGTATTGACTATGATGAGACCTTTTCCCCTGTTGCCATGGTAAAGTCCATTAGGATATTGCTTGCTATTGCTGCGTATTATGACTACGAGATCTGGCAGATGGATGTCAAAACGGCTTTCCTTAATGGAAACCTCCTTGAGGAAGTGTATATGTCACAACCAGGGTTTTGTATCCCCAGATGAAGCCACTAAAATATGCAAGCTGAATAAGTCCATTTATGGACTGAAACAGGCCTCTCGAAGTTGGAATCTTCGTTTTGATGAGAAAATCAAAGAGTTTGGTTTCATCAAGAATGAAGATGAGCCTTGTGTTTACAAGCGAATCAGTGGAGCATTGTTGTCTTCCTGATATTGTATGTAGATGACATACTGTATTGATTGGGAATGACATTCCTACCTTGAAAGTTGTTAAGAACAACCTAGGGAACTGCTTTTCAATGAAGGATTTGGGTGAAGCGACTTATATACTTGGTATTAAGATCTATAGAGATAGATCGAAAAAGTTGCTGGGTTTGACCCAAAGTACGTACATCGAAAAGGTGTTGAAGCGGTTCAACATGCTTGAGTCCAAGAAAGGATTTTTGCCCATGTCTCATGGTGTGAATCTCTCTAAGGACCAGTGTCCAAAGTCTTGTGAAGACAAGGACCGCATGAAGTTGATTCCATATGCTTCGGCAATTGGATCAATCATGTACGCGATGTTATGTACTCGACCCGATGTCTCTTTTGCTTTGAGCATGACTAGCAGGTATCAGTCAGACCCCGGTGATTGTCACTGGATTGCAGTCAAGAATGTCCTAAAGTACTTGAGAAGGACTAAGGACGTGTTCTTGGTGTATGTGGAGAGGAAGAGCTCGTTGTAAGCGGTTACACGGATGCTAGCTTCCAACTGATAGAGACGACCCAAGTCTCAGTCAGGTTTTGTGTTTTGCCTGAATGGAGGAGCTGTGAGCTGGAAGAGTTCCAAGAAAGAGACAGTTGCTGATTCTACAACTGAGGCCGAGTATATCGCAGCAGCTAATGCGGCGAAGGAGGCTGTATGGATTAGGAAATTCATCGGCGAGCTTGATGTAGTTCCTAGCATTGTTTGTCCCATAGTTCTCTACTGTGATAACAATGGTGCAATTGCACAATCTAAGGAACCTAGATCTCATCAGCGCTCCAAGCACATACTTCGGCGGTTTCATCTTATTCGTGAGATTGTCGAACGAGGAGATGTAAACATTTGCAGAGTGCCGACTGAGGAAAATATTGCGGATCCGCTGACAAAGCCTCTCGCGCAGAGAAAGCATGATGGTCATACTAGATCGATGGGTATGCGATACCTAAACGATCAACTCTAGCGAGGATCTTGTGGATTGCATGTAAATATGTATTTTGTTGGCTGTTTGTTCATATGATGAACTGTGTACCTAGTTTTCTTTTATAATTAATGGAAAATTCTTTTATTATGAGTTTTTCTATATATGATAGTTAAATGTTAACATAATAGACACCCTTAGAATGTTCGCTTCCATAGGACATCAAGTACGTGACTTGAATGTGAGAGACTATGATTTATTTGAAGCTTCATTCTTAAAGGTCCCTGGTCGAGTATCATCATCGAAGCTAAGGGTGATGATGATACATGAAGGCTAGCACGTGCGTTGACTGATGACTGGTTCTCACAGGTCATGATATTGTGATATCAAGTCATCACGTGGGTACTTGTTAGTGAACAAGTTGTACTGGACAGACCCAACATGAGACTACTCTGTGGATTGTCATCCAATCGTGTCACGAGTAGGTCTCATTTGACAATGGTTTGTGGTCCTTTGACCTGAAGTCACAGCATTCATCAAGTGAGGAAGAGCGTGCTTTGATGCCATCTAAAGTCTTCCTTGAGAAAGGTTGATGATAAGGGTGGTTGTTGGGCATGTTACGAATCATTTGGGTGTTTGTGTGTGAGCAGATATGGAATTTGTCCTCCTGTATGACAGGAGTTGCATCCATGGGCCCCTTGATGGAACTGGACTGAGAAATGCATGGCCATGCTTGGTAGAGTCAATATGTGATATTGGACTCACCATTCTCTGGAAGTCCGTCCTGGATCAAGAAAACTTGGATTGAGCTATTACGAGGGTGACACGGTCCATGCCTCTAGTTCTTTCCGGATGTAAGGGACAAAGGGACAAAGACAACGCTGATACATTGGTCATAAAGGCTTATGAGTTATTAACTCTTATTGCTTGGGGAGCAATGATGCATTGCTAGATGCCGCTCATTGTTTGGGAGGTTTTTGGTTTGATACTTTCGAGATCAAGTGGGAGTCTGTTGGATTTACCATGATGATCTGGAAGTGGTCAAACATGTAATCTCACTGCCAACGCAGTATGAGCCTGCAGGGTCGCACATAAGAGATGTGGAGAAGTTGGATGACTGACTGTGTTGGTAAAGGTTACCAATCACCGACCTGAATAGGGTTTGTGGCAAAGTGTTGCCTTATAGGATCATCGGGTTGGGCAAATGTGCCTTGGAGGGCTGGTTAGGTTTGTCGTCCGAGGGTCGATGACATTAGTCGAGAATCGTCTTCTGATTCCCGCCGATCGACGAGAATCACCTTGCTGATTCTCTCTCGATCGACGAGAATCGTCGAGAATCAATTGTTGATTCTAGACGATCGATTACCTTGACAATTGTCGTCGATCGCTGCTCGACGATCGTCGAGTATCATTGTGAATCGTCGAGCGCAGCTCGACGATCGGCGAGAAACGTCGAGTATTGTACTCTGATTCTCGCCGATCCAATGTGATACTCGTCGATCGATTCACGCCGAATCCTCAGTGATTTTTTCGCCGATTTTTTATTTACTTTGATTCTTTTGCGATTTCATTTTCTTTTTTATTTTTTTCCTTTTTCAATTTTATATTTTTTATTCAATCGGTCATTTTTTTTTTTTTTTTTATTTTTTACAAATCTTCGGTTCGATTTTTTGCTATTTCGACATCCGATTTTTCCGTCTTTCATTCGCTCCGCTCCGACCTTTTCATTTCTTCCTCGCCGGCGCTGTCGCGGTTTTTCCTTCGCTTTACGCAATTCATTC